>VWZF01000180.1:167928-227639 GCA_013396755.1 Sclerurus mexicanus | reverse complement strand
GGCCCGGCCGGACCCGTCCCTGCTCGGCAGCGCCACCACGTGGCCCCTGCGGCGCTACGGCCGCTTCGAGCCCGCGGCGGAGGGCGGCGGAGCGCGGCCGGGCCGCTCCTGGAAGGTGCCGGGGCCGGGGGGTCGGGTGGCACACTGCAGTCAGTGGGGCCTTTCGGGGTGCTCTTACAAGGCCACAGCTAAGGGAGGAATCGGGGGGAGTTTTGCTTCGTGAGTTATCAATGTCAGCGGATCAGAGGTGGAATGGTTAGTAGTGGTTAGTAGCCCACCCTTTTTTTTTTTTTAATTCCTTCATTCATGAGCGACCTGTGGTATTAAAATCTAGCGGTCAAAGTTGGAAGGGTCCAGAGGGTTGTTTCAAGTAGTTAAATCTGTGTTTTGAGGTATAGTTAGTAAAAAAGTCATTAAATGTGCCTTCTGTCTGCGGGAGCGTAGGGCAGGTTGCATTGGTGAGATATGAGTTACACACCTGGGTTCCAGCACCGACCTTTGAAACCTTTTGTTTTGCAGTAGAAGGGGCAATTACAGATTCTGTTCTCCCAGGGACGGATTTTTCTTTGTCTGTCTTTTTGAAGGTGTTTGAATCGAACGAGGAATCAGGTCCCCTTGTCCTTACCATTGTGGTGTCTGGCCATTTCTTCATTTCCCAAGGACGAACAGTTCTGGTGAGTTTCTCAGTTACAAAGAATGTTTCTCCCTTCATTTTACCATCAGTATTAACTTCGTTTCCCTTTTCAAATTCATCTTCCACTGAGTGGGAACTGCCAGTTTTGCTCATGGTAATTCTCATGTGCACTTTTCACTGTCAGAATAATTCTAAATGCATTATTTCAAGCTGAGGTGCAGCAATTCTTCTGAAGTTCTAAAAGTGTAGATTAAGAGGTAAAGCTAAGTGCTTCTGATGTTGAAAGATAATTTATGGTTCGGGGTTTTTTTCATGATTCTTCTGCCTAAAAAACCAGAGAAAATACATTGTTAAGAAATAAATAAAAATATAATTTCCTGTAAGATTTGCTACATGATCCAGCTAATTTCCTGCCACTGACACGTTAGTGTTTTGGTTTGATAATTTGGTTTCTCAAAGGGTTTTATTTTCTGTGTTGGATAATGTGACCTAACATATAGCATACATCTTTGGAGACAAAATGACAACTGTATGGTTTTGTCAACTGATCTTCCTGTAGCCTCTGCCTACTTAAGCATAACCAGCTACTAAACTAAAGATGTCACAACGACACCAAAGAGGTTAAACAGAGAACTCTGTCTAGGAGGAGTGGCTTTGATGCTCACGCTGGAAGGTGGAATTAAGTGTGTTCAGTGCATAGCACCAGTACTCAGTGATGATAACAAGTAGGAATTGGCTGATAAATATATTAGAAAGCTATTGCAAACTACCAGAAGATGCTGCAGTATAAAGATAACAAAGCTTTCTAATACAGAATGTGTAAGAGACTGTGTTGCAGCTTTAAATATGTATAAGCTTATAAATTAGTTTTTGCTGTGCCTCTTAAAAGGTCTTAAATGTAGAGAAATTTAAGTCTAGGGGGAGAACCAAGGATATCCTTGAATTTTTTGGCCTGTGAGCGTGTTAGAAATATTGAATAGGTAATGCATGAGCTAACAGAGCTGTCAGTGTGGAGAGCCCTTGTACAAGACATGGCATTTGGCTCGTATTTTGTGAGGAGAAGGTAAAAATGGAACATGGAAAGTATTTTAGCAGTTGTGTTGAATAAGAAAAAGGGATGAAGTATTGAAAAGGTAGATGGAAATGAAACTTGCTGCCATCTCAGCAAATTCTGCTTGGAATGATTCAATGCAGGATGCTCCTCTCAGGGGCTGATCCATTTCCCAGTGTCCCAATCACATGGCAGTAACTGTTAGTAACTAGTAACTTGGATGACTCTAAATGTCCTTGAAATAACCATATCAAATCTAACTGCAAGTACATTTTAATAACCAATTAAAGACAAAACAGGCACAACCAAAAGCTGCAGCCCTTCAAAGATGTGTCTGGCAAAGGCTGAATCTGGCAAGTAACAGGGGCAGATAAAAGTGTGTTGTTGGAAGGGATGAAGTATCAGAAAAGCTTTATGAAGACTTGGCTGAGAAAAGCACTTTCTTGCAGCTCTTGGGTTTAGTGGCTAGTGAAACTTTCAGGCAGCTGCCTTGCGTGAAATGCCAGATGAGGAATTTCTGGGATCCATCAGGACTGTTTCAGCTTCTAAGAGACACTGAGATACTGCAGTGATTCTCACATTGTGCAGAAGAGAGGTAGAACAGACGTGTTTGGTAAATGTGATCAAAATATAACACTGAGAGCTTAAGAAAGAAAAAAAAAAAGCAAAGTTTTGGGTTTTCTTAACATTTGTTTTGGCAATGCTTCTATACCAATCTTAAGGCAAACACTATCACTTTCTTAAGTGTTAGAGAAAAGTCACACAAATTTGGTTTCGCAGCCTGTCAGTTCCTTTGGGTGCACTTCTCTGAGGACACGTCTTTGGGGTCACGGTGCAGGTGTCATCTGGGCACAGAGGACTAAACTGGTGTGAGAGGCACTGGTACATACATGCCTCCTGCCACTTTTAAACATACTTGACTGGCTGAAAAACCCACCAAACACCCAATCTGCTCATTTTCACAAAATCACAGAATGGTTTGGGTTGGAAGGGACGTTAAAGCCCCTCTTGTTTCACTCCCTGCCATGGGCAGGGACACCTTCCACTGTCCTGTCCAACCTGGCCTTGGACACTTCCAGGGGTGGGGCATTTTGCAAACTCCTTATTGTGATGCTGTGTAACAAAAACACAGCTTGCAGCTCAGGCTGTGTTACTGCTGTAGAAATAATCAGAAATGGTTAATCTCACTGGTTCTATCTCCCTCTAGTCTTCAGCTGTCAGGAGCTGTCACAAACCTGTCACAATATTTAAACAGGCTGTGTTTATGTTGTGTTCTGGAGCCTGTCACAGGCCAAATCCACTCAGTGGGGTCTGTCGTGGACATTCTGTCCCAGGAGATAATGCACAAGTTTCTGCTCCAGAGGTAACGTATCAAGTTTGATGGAATGCTGCAACTGTTGGCATAATTTTATTTGTACTCATTTCTTCCTGCTGGCCTGAGCTACTGACTGTGTCCTTTTGGCTGCTGAGGTGTTCCCCAGCACTCACCTGCTGCCTTAATACACTGGCCTTGAAATTCCCTCTGATGTACTTACACAACTGTCTCTTGCTATGTAGTAACTGCATCCTTTAAGTTGTTGATGTCTGGTCTTTTGATCTCGCTTCTAATCCCTACTCTTCAGACCTTTTGATGAACTACAGGCCCCTGGGTTTGAGGGAACTGGATAACAATTATCTTAGCTTTGTACCTCTGCACGGGAACAAGGTGAGGCACAAGATCTGTGTCACAGGAGCACCATTTCCTTCTCAGCATGCATGACTACTGTATTTTTGTAACATTTTCATGGATGAATAATAGAAGGATTTCTTTCTGTTTTTCACCTCCGTACAACATTCGCTACAACTCCATTTGCACAAAACTGAAAGAGCTGTGTACAAAAAGAAATTGCTGTTTCATTGATGGTTGGATTAACATGATCCATACTAGGAACAATATTCAACTTTTTCTGACTTGCTATCAAAATACTTTCTCTGTGATGGGTGTATTTATGTATTCTCTTAGTCCTTTTTATTTTCTTTGAGCAGGAGAGTTAAGAAACCTTTTCCTTAAAGAATGATAGTTATTTAGAGTCCAGTGAAACTATGGCTCTTTTATGATCGTTTCTAAGAACAATATTTATAAAATAGCAATAAAATATTCACATATCCTAACAACTCTTATATTTTTTTTAATAAATACAGAAACAACTGTTTTCTTTTCAAAATAAAATCTATGCCTGGTGATCAGCCAAATGGAATGAAGAGGAGGGTAAATGGAACTTCAGAACACAGAACATAAAAATCCCTGATGCATAATGCAAATTAAAAAGTGTTTTGATTTGTTTTGAGGTTTTTTTTAAACAAAGTTCTTCATTTGGAATTAAATTACGTAACATATTTAGGACCTGCTTTTGCTGCAGGGTTGCCTAACAGACTGCATATTTGATGGCAGAAAAACCTCATTCTTGCATACTGTAGACAATGGAATTTTACAGTAATATCTCAGCAGCATTTCTCTTCATTTCTGGCCATACTCAAGATACAGCATGTTCTGTTTGCCACGACTCTTATTTCCTTTCCCCTCTTTGAATCGACACATCATGAAAATTATATTTTGGTGTTTTATTCAGTGTAAATATTTCTGGTGCTAGAATTTGTAGTATCCTACAAATTAAACAAATTGAAATGGTGAGGAGGACTTACTTAATAGGATAAAATTAATCCAGAGTAATTGATTTGCGACCTGATCTTTTGAAGTGTAGACTAAATGTCCTTAGTGCCCTCCTGGTCCCCTCCTGACTCCTAATAAGCTACCAGTGGATAGGGTACAGTAGATTCTAACTCATTAATTAGGCAAGCATTCAGCAGACATTCTCACGTTCCTGATGCTCTCTTTGCAGTGCCTGAAACTTAGGCACCAAATTTGGGAGACGATATTCACAACAGTGCCTTGGGCAGAGATGGTCCCTGTGCAATAAACGAGGAGACTTGACAGAAACCTGGGGAGCGAGCAGGTTGCTAATGCTGCTTGGTAGTAGTGCACTGAAAAGCTACAGGAAGTTGTTCTTTTATTAAAGGTCCCATCATTGCTACTTGAAAGAGTAGAAGGGCTCTTAGGTTTGTTGACTTATTTAGTACCACAATCGTAGTTTAAAAATTTCCATTTTAGTTTGTGTATTTCAATAGGTGCTGTTGATGTGATTGTTTTGGACAAGCTGAGTATCCTGCATTAGCTTCCCCGTTTATGGTTGATGTAAATGGCTTCTGATGTTTAGAGTTCTCTTGCCCCAATTCCTCTAAACCCAGCTATTAGAATAGTCTTTTAAGAATAGAGGTTTCTGTTAACGAAGTGTATTTATAGGGTTTAATGTATGCTATTGATCTAGGGACATGTGAATTTGGTATCATGAATTAAAGAAAGAATTAATGGGATGCCCCGAAGAGCTTTAGCCAGGTAAACCCATGAGCATCCTCTTCCCCTCTCTGTCCCTGGACAAGTACCACTGCTCTAAAGTGTCGTGTGGGGAAAAACATCCAACAAATCAGGTTCTCACAATGACATCAAGGTCTGTCCTGAGTTCGGGGCTTATCTTTGCCACTCACTCCTTCAAGTGGCTGTAGGTTGTACCCATCCAGAGGAACACTCTAGCAAGGAAACACTTTGGGTGTTCCTGCACCCAACCCTTTGGCCAGAGACTTTTGGTTACTGAGTCCCTGCAAGGGTGGCTGGTGTGTCCTTTATTTCCCATCTCCTTTAGCTTTCCTGCCTCTGTATGCATGGAGCACTCTGTTTAATGAGTTCAAACCCTCATGTTCTTTTCCACAATCAAACAAGCTTAATAGCAAGATTTAAGATTCTAAGAGATTAAGGGTAAAAATATTGCATACAAAAAGATAATGTAGACTTAGCATGCTTTTATTCCTTATTCCTGGCTGTCTGCCTTGGTTGTTGGGTTGGAAATTTTCACAGGCAACTTTCCGCTTCCCTCACTCTACAGGTTGTCTTGCTGAGGGATTGTTTTTTTCTTGTCACATTGGCATTTCTGTTCTTGACATGGTTTTCAAGATAGCTCATACTGCAGAAATACAACCTCATGTATTTGGCCTTATTTAGATCTTGGGAAAAGATACAAGTGAGGAAAATTTGTACTTCCAGGTGTGTTACAAGGTTATACTGACAACTGGAGGGACATTATGTTCGAAGTTTAATTTTCACACTGTTATGTTTCAACTGGAATTACAGTTTTATTCTACAGTCATTAATGAAGAATTTTCATTTTCTTAAATAGAAAACTCGTTATAGAAAAAAGTGTTATGCAGGAACTCCTTTTTTGGGAAGGCAGTGAGTTATGTCTCTGCCCAGTTCTAGGCTGCCTTTTTAATTTATTCTGGTTAATGTTACACTGCCATCTGGCTTTGCTTGTGCCCAGCTCCGACTGGAGCAGCAGTGGTGCTGCCTGCTGCAGGGAACAGGGAGCACAGCTGCTCTGCTCCCTGCTCTGTCAGCGTGGTGGCAGCACCAATCCACAGGGACTGCTGCTTTTTTCTGTGTCACTGCCTATGGCCAGAGCACATTTAGAGTCAATTCATCATCTCTGCAAAGGCACAAATGGACTGTAGGCTCAGTGTATTGCCTTGCAGTTTCCAGGACTGCCCCATGCCCAGCTCCTGGGTGTTGGCACAGAGCCTCCCAACTCTCAGGGGTGGAACCAGGGACACGTTTACTGTGCTTTTCCTTCTTGTTCTGAACTAACTCACCTGAATTCATACGCACTGGCACAGGTTGTCCAGAGAAGCTGTGGCTGCCCCATTCCTGGAAGTGTTCAAGGCCAGGTTGGACGGGGCTTGGAGAAACCTGGTCTGGTGGAAGGTGTCCCTGCCCATGGCAGGGGACGGGATTGGATGAGCTTTAAGGTCCATCCCAACCCACACCATTCTATGATTCGTAACTATTTCATTGTTGACAAAACTAGAATTGTCATTGTTAAGAATCTTATTTTGTTGTAATTTGGGCAGCCTCAAGTACAGTCTGTGCTGACTGAGGTAACATAGAAAAGCCATGGGGAATAGAATAATCCTTAATGTGGTGCAAAATTTGCCTTATTTGCTGCTTAGAACTGAGGAAAATCTGGAGGATCATGACTGTAAGGACAATGCCTGATGTAAACAATTTAACAGTGGAGTTCAGTTCAGCAGAGCTCAGTTTGTCTGAAATCTTCCCTCTCCTTTTTCAGGCAGCTTGCTCATGCCAGGTCAGATCTGGTGTATTGTTCAAGGGCTGCACAGAGTTTTTAAACTTTATTTAGCTGTTCTTAGTTATTTATTTCTGTTTGGCAATTTACAATCAACCCAAGGTGCAAGAGAAAAGAAAATACTTTCTGCTTTGTTCTTCACTTAAAATAAGTTTCAGTTAAATGAAATTTTGGGGTTGGAGTTGAATAATTAGGAGTATGTACATCAAAATTCCGAATGCTGTTTTTTCCCTTGTTTTACGTCAGAAACAGGACACATAAAAGGAGGACAACCTGGGAAATGTCAATAAAATAGCTGGTAGAAAAGTTAAACACTTGGCTGCCTTCTATGATTTCTTTGAAAACAGTGATTATTTTAAGGAGACAACATTTGTCCAACCTTCATCTACGGTGAAAGGAAAAACACTATAAAGGCAGACTGAATATGGGAACAGCTATATTTAAATAAACACAGTTGGTGTGTCTCCAAAACAGAAACCACTTGAGCAGAGCAAGCACAAGCGGCCACAAGTTGAAGTGGCCTAGTGAAAGAACTGGATAGTAGAATTTTGGGGCCTGGCTTCACTTCCCATCACGCACAAAGGGAATTCTTCCCGTTGCTTTGACCTTGAGGCCTTTCACACCTTGGCAAGTCCTACCCTAAGGCACTGGGAGTGTTCAGTGCAGACAGACACGGCAAGGGACAGGCCCCTCCTTACCTGCTGTCAGCACCTGTTCTTACAGTGCACAAGGAAATGCTTTGCTCCCTCTGACCCGAGATCTCTTGGGAATGGTACTTACCTGCTGTCAGGCATTCCGGAGTCTCCCATGGCAGGTGATGTGATCCAGTGTGCCTTTGGTTCAATTCTTCATTGCTTTTGAGGCTGTAAGAGTGCAGTTAAACACCTACACGTAGTTGCTGCAGGAGGTTGTAAAGCCAGTGCTGCCAGCACAGCAAAGGAGCAGACTCACTGAGGTGGCACCTGTACCAGTATGGAATGGCAGGTGGTTTTCCAGCCTGGACCTGCCTAACATGGACAGTGACTGTGGCAAACTGCTGGTGGTCCAGGACGGACATGACCTGTAGTTTTTGACCCTCAGGGCCCTTTGAAAAGCAGCCTGTGCCCAAGCCATGGTCATTGAGAGCATCGTGAGTTCACATAAAACAGGTGCCTGATTTCCTCCCTGCCCTTAAATTTGTTATTGTTTGGGGTTTTTTGTCCCTGGACTTTGCTAACTAAGGGCTCAAAGTGCCTTGGGAGGCAGAGTCTGTTGCCTTGCTGTTGTTCTATGACTTTCCACCTTCCTCAGGTGTTCTCACAGGATGCTGAGCAGTCCATCTAGTTTGAAGAGACTAACAGTAATGCAACAGGAGTATCAGAACATCTGTACCCAATTATCAGAGTTGTTGCTTGTTTCTCTGAGTGCCATCTGGAGCAAAAGCCTCCCTGGATAAAGCAGGTGCTGTCCCATTCCCCAGCTTTGCCTGCCCTCTGCTGCCCTCCCGGGCAACTTCAGCTCTAATTGCAGCTGGTTTATCCTGCATTTCATCAAGACTTTGGTAATGTGCACAAATATAAAACAGATATGGAAATCAGAACATACTTTTGACGTGGTGGTGTTACTGGAGCTACAGATTTAATCCCTGGAGTGGTAAAAAATCCATATTGGCAGTTGTTTGACAGATAAAAAATTGCACAAATGCAGTGCCTAATCTTCATCAGGGATTTAGTTCCATCTCATGACTGAAGCCTGTACTCCCAGGTGTTGCCTCTTTGCTATGCAAGTGTTTTGTGTCCTGCTTTATTTCAGGAGGGCTTTTCACTGATTGATTCCCACAAGTGGCTCAAGATAGTGAGGAGAGCAGACTGCCTGCTGCTCCAGGCACAGGCAAAGGTGAGTTGAGCCGCTTTGAACACTTCTAAAACACTTCTGATTTTCTGGAGAAAGCCTCTTAATATTGGCTAAATTAAGCCAGAAGTTGTGAGATACTGTAAATGGTCTATATAAATTAGAATTTGGTTTTTTACTCTAGAGACTGAACAATGGATTAAGTTATCTTGTGTCTTTTGTAAATGCTAATGTTTATGTTTTTTAGCCTGCTCCCTGGGAGTTAGCCGCTAAAACAACTGGATTGGTATTTATTATGCAATGTATCTGCCGTGGCTAACAATTAAAAAGGTGAAGTGAATCTCTTCCAGGAGTCAGACTTCACTTTGGCAAACAAACTATCCACACAGCAATTCTTTAGCCATTTTATGGCCCCTGGCACAGGTAGCAGCAGGCTGGTGGTTCAGGTATTTGGTGCTCAATGCAAAAAAAGGGACGTGTGGTTTTCTGGTCCTCCCCTCAGATCTCACAGTAAGTCACCGGTTTACCTTTAAATATTCAAACGGTTACCAACTTATGTAAGAATCTCATGTGTTTTGGTTCTTAGATGAACTCTGATTCTTGCTCAAGTATCTCAGTTTTAAATGCACGGATCATGCCTGAAACACCCTTGCACTGTGATTTTTGTCAGCTCTTTATAAAACATGGACTGCCATTGAAGACAAGTCCCAGCCTGGGGCAGGAATTGGTGCTGATGAACCAGTAGGTTGTTCCCTTTCTCGTTAGCAGACCTGGTCCCCCAGCACAGGGATTCTGCTGCATCTCCACGAACACAAAATCAACATCACAGCCACTCTGAGGCTTAACAAAGCTCTGAGGGACATTTCGGGCAAGGGGGAATATTAACATAACCTAAAATGAATTTGGTGCATCTACATGTTTACTTACCACCAATTCACATGACGAACTGGATTTAGTGGTACTGGTGATTCTACCACACAGCTTCTCTCCTTTATGCCTGAAGCTGTAGCTGAAGTGGTGTCTTAAGTGCTGTCAGTATATGAAGCTTCTGTGCTCATCTTTCTGATAAATTTTGCATTTATCTTGTACTCCTTGTTTTTTGTAAGTCGTTAACATTGCATTTATAGTGGAGCTTACTCCTTACTCAGGAAGTCTGATTTCAGTAGAGCACTCTGGACTCTCAGCCAGCAGAATGAGGCCAGAACCTCTCATATAAACAGGAGCAAGGTGAAAGTTCTTAATATTCTTGCAATAAGTCATTTCCCTCAGCCCCCCAGCCCAGCATGGAAGAGGTGCAAATTTGATGGTTCAAGTGACCTCAGGGTTCTTTAATAGCTTTTGTATGGTTCAGGTGTGACTGCCCAGTGCTTGAGTTTATGCTAAACATTGACATCATCTCTCCTTCCAGACAGGAAAAAATGTTTCATTTCCACAGTCAGAAAGGGGAAAGTAAAACAAGTGGTCTTTGAAAGTCTGTCATTTTAATGAGAACCCATCTGTATGGCAGAGCAGTTCCTGGTTACATGCAGCTTCCCAGTTATGCCGACATCCTAGTTATGAGAGCAAATGCAACCAGGCACTGCTGAAGGGAGGGCAACACTTCATGTTATTGTGAGGTTTTTCCCTTGAAAAGGCACCGAGACAAGCTTTTATGCCTACATTGCCCTAAAAATGATTTTATGTGATACAAACATCTTAAAATAAGAGGCATGTAAACACAGAGGCTGTCAGGGAAAGCTGGCTCGTGGCTGAGACAGCAGTGCTGAGCGAGTGCTGTCCTCGCACTCGGGTACCAGCAGCCTGGCAGCGTGTCCAGGCACTACAGAACAGGTTTGATGTTGAAACCTCAGAACGATGAACACTCAAATACGCCAGCTTGGGCCAAGGAAAACCTGCTGCTTTTCTAGTACTTTAACTGTTTTACATTGGAAATTTTGAGGTCAAATGAGAAGTCCCATTAACTCACTCCCTAAACATTCAATATGCCTTACAGCAGCTCAGGGTGCTTAGACCGAGCTTATCACACTTAACAGACTCTGCCGTCCCCATTTCAGGGCAGCTTGCAGGACCTCAGGCACTTACAAATATAATGGTACAGCCCAACAACCTCTATGGGGGGTCAGAGCTATCTGGGTTTCTTTCATTTTTAGTTGTATTTCACTGTTCAAAGCAATGCATTGCAATTTCTGGCACTCCAGGTCAACGTGTTGGCTTCTGTTAAAGGAACATTAGGTGAGAGCCAAACAACGTTCAGGTTTAGCTACACACAGGTAGGTAGGCTGGGTTTGATGCACCAGTAACAAATCCTAACTGGAACATACCAGTCCCAAAACTTCTAGTTCAGATTCCAGAGTTAACTTCTTACTGTAGCATCCTGTCATTTTTTTGTCACAAAAACTGCTAGGTTTGCCTGTCCTTTTAGCATACTGCTTGCAGCAACAATAAAACTTAGTTTTCCTGCTCTGTGTAAAAACTGTTGTCATGGCAAGGTTTGTTCACTTGGCCAAACCTTTAATTAGTGACAGGTGGCCGTGCATCACTCACTCACCCTGTTCTTGCATGGTTTTAACTGATTTTCAAACTGGGAATCAGTCTTCTGGTTTAGCTGCTGGGGAAAAAATGAAAATACAGCAGGGAAAACTTGTTTAAGTTGGTGCAGTGATCCAAGAATCTATCACCTTCTTCCCAACTTTAACAAGCAGGGATTTAATTAAATCAGAGTGGTTTGAGGGCATTCCCCGTTAATTTCCTTTCCCTCTGGTTTTTGAGCAGAACGAGTGCCGCATGTTCCGGGTGCAGTTCGATGGCAGTTCCAGGGAGGAGATGCTGGGACACTGCTGCAGTTGTGTTCAGAAACTGGCCGAGTATGTGCCCGTGCACGGGGCTGAGGAACAGAGCCAGCAGCTCTACCAGGGCCCCAGTCAGGAGAGCCAGGGCATGGACACTGACCGTGGGGTGAGTAAGAACAGGCAGACAGAGAAATGATCAGCTGTTAGTGCTGGAGCTGGAACTGGCAAGTTTCTTGCAACCAGCTACATGAAATATGAGTTTGGAAGCACCTGACAGATTTTCAAGTGAATTATACAGGGTAAAAAAATGATCAGAGCCATTAAGTAACCCTGGATTGTGTCTCTTGTGTTTACCTGCTCCTGGTTTGCAGTGGTAGTTTTTGCTACAACTGTAGATTTACAGTTTGAGCTTCACTGGGAACACTTAAAAACAAATTCAGGGTAGGAACAGAATGTTTCCCCCTGTCCAAGACAAAGGTGTGAGGTAAATGGAAAAGACAGTTTCTGAAGATGACTTCAATATACGCTGAGACCCATGGGAAGGAAGCAGCACGCTCCTGGGAGCATTCACACACAGGTTCTTTAAAGTTACTTCTAGGAAGTAGTTTAAAACTGAGCTTAGACATGAAATAATGAACCTGCAGTTACATTGTCATATATTTCATTTTTAAAGACTCGAGCAGATGTGCATGCAGGTTCCATAAAAAGACACCTTTTTACTGCATAAGGTGGCTGAGCACATTCCCTTCCCGTCAGCTCTAAAAATGGAACTGCTTCCCTCCTCGCACATACCCACACTCTGCTTGGTAACAAGCCCTTATTTGCATTTGGTATTTTCTAGCCAGATGAGCCTCTACCAGATTCCTGTGCAAGGCTTGGAGAAAGAAGATCTGTAGCACAGCTAGCACAGGTAAAAACATACAAATCTAACATTTAGATCCATCACTAAATCTGTCAGGCACAGAGAGAGAATGGGCTATGTCAGAGTCCATAAACATCTGGTACATGTCTTCCCTGAACATCAGGATGCCAACATCCACACAGCAAAACACAGGATCTGTGCAATGATCCGGAGCCAGGAAAGCAGCTGCAAACACAGGTATTGGGTGGTGTAATTACCCCATCTGCATAAGAACAGGTGACACACTGAGAGCAAATAAATACCCAGAGGCAACATCCCAGTGAATGGCTTTGGCACTGGTTTGACTCGGCAGAAATGACTTCTGCAGACAGAGCTGAAGTCTGTAAATATCCATCATAGAAACATGATTTGGGTGGGAAGGGACCTTGAAGCCCATCCATCCAATCCCACCCCCTGCCATGGGCAGGGACACCTCCCACTGTCCCAGGTTGCTCCAAGCCCTGTCCAACCTGGCCTTGGACACTTTCAGGGATGGGGCAGCCACAGCTTCTCTGGACAACCTGGGCCAGGGCCTCTCCACCCTCACAGCCAACAATTCCTTCCCAATATCCCATCTATCCCTGCCCTCTGGCAGTGGGAAGCCATTCCCCCTTGTTCTGTCCCTCCATCCCTTGTCCCAAGTCCCTCTCCAGCTCTCCTGGAGCCCCTTTAGGCTCTGGAAGGGGCTCTCGGGTCTCCCCAGATCCTTCTCTTCTCATCCCTGACCTGCAGCAGAAGATCCCATATCCAATGGACAGCTTCACTGAGCAATCCAGGGCAAATAACTGGAACTGTTGCTCTCGGGAATTTTGACCAGTGCAGGAGGAAAGGGATGAGCAGAAAACTGCTCTTTCCAACCTGTTTTTGGAGTTGCTTCTCTGGGTCTTTCTTACCCTTTTTCCAGTCAGGGTGATCACAGAATCCCAGACTGGTTTGAAGGGACCTTAAAGCTCATCTCGTTCCAACCACCTGCCACAGGCAGGGGATGCTGTGTGTTTCTTTGCCATTAGGCTGTGCCTTTCTCCAGGTGCTGCTATGGGTCTGGAGGCAGCCAGGGCTTCCCTGTCCTGCATCTTCCACTCTGCTGCCACTCATTTTATTTACACTGAGCAGTGATAAAATGCCCCGAGTTCTCCCACCACCAAGGGAAAAAGCTGAGGGAGGTGGTTAAACAGGGATGAAAAGGATGTTTTAACACTTCAAAAGCCCCACAGTTTACTTCTACAAGACTTTTTGCTAAATTAAGAGCTTGGAAGTGCACACTTGTTATCCCTACACAATTCACGTGGCAGTGGGTATAGAATGGATATTCACTGGGAAGCCACACTGCCCAGGAAAGTGGCATTTCCAGGTTAAGTAACTGCAGTGGAATTTGACATGGTGTAAAAACTACACTGGGGTCAGAGCTGGGTATCACACAGCAATCATAGCTGACCAAAGGCATTCCGAAGGCACTAAACCAGGGCAGATCCGTCTTTATCCGGTATCAGAGGAAAACCTGGCTGTACCTGCTGTGGTTTGTTCCTTCCCCAGTCTGTGCTGAGGAGGAGGCCCGAGCTGCCCCTGGCCTACGGGCACGCAGTGTGGCCTGCGCGGGAGCTGGGGCCCTTCATCCGCCTCTGCCTCCTGGACCAGCACTTCCCAGCCTTCGTGGAGGATGTGGAGAAGGAGCTGCAGAGACTCACGGAAGGCTGAGAAACAAAGGCCACTTGGTCCCACTGGAACACCCAGGCCTTGGGTGTTCAGGCAGCTCAGATGATTAAATCCTTTCAAAGCAACATCCCTGGGGTTTTTTTGTCAGTGTTTTATTTTTAAAAACAGGTGAATCCACTTTTTATACATCATTGCACTTCAACAAATACACAGAACACGAGTTCATGCAGCTACAGTTACGCACATCATGAGAACCCTGGCAGGTCTATTTCTACAATCTTGAAATCATGAGAAATTACAGTGTCAAACTAAAGAGGAATAACTAGTTGCATAGAATATCACCATGCTGTAACATTTCATCATTTAAACAAAACAAAAAAAAAAAAAGGAAAATTATAAAAGTTTGCCTGAATTGAATGTACAAGAATATGTCAAACACATCAGTGCAAAAGGATTTGAGAATTTACATGAGTTAACAAAAAAAAAATCACTTAAAAAGCAATCATATATATATATTTATAAACTGAAGGTTTGTTTTTGTTTCCAACTGCATCCCCCCACCACCACCACCCCCTGGAACCACCCCAGCTCCACCACCCAACAGTTGAGCCCTTAAGGTAATTGCAATGTCTCACTTGTCCCGGTGCCAGCCCAGCATCGCTCCCTCCTCTCAGCCATACAGTAAGGAATGAATATCAGCAGCTTCAAAATGAACCACAATGACTTCTGGTTGCCCCTCCCCCCCGATATAAATATATACTGTATATATTTTTAAGTTCTGCTGTACTTTACAAAAGAAGTCTCACTAGATGGCAGCGGTGCGGTTTGAGCGGTGCCAAATTTAACAGCTACAGGAAGTAAAAAATGGCGCATGCGTGAACCCGCCCGGCTACTGCTCATGGTAAAGAGAGTAAAGGAAAAAAAAAAGCAACATTCACAGCACATCAAGCCCAAAATAGTTTACACCTTCTACACGGAAGCATTATTAAAATTGATCTGGCTAGGTCATCCTTGCAGGAGAGGCTAAATAAGGCATGCGTTAGACAGTCATATCGTTGCTCACTTGGAAAGGAAAGAAAAAAAAGAAAATCAGACAGAACTGGAGTTCTAGAACCAAGAGTTCCAACCCTTAAATTTAGCAGGTCATATTGCCATCAGTCTCTCAGAAACTTAAAGCTCTAAAAAAGAAACGAGAAAGAGGTGCTAGTCAATGGTGAACCCCGCGAGCCAACAGCCTGCAACCCACGCGCTCCCGGCGAGGGGCAGGGCCGGCGCGGCCCAGCTAACACCCAGGGAGGGGGCCGTGTTTGGGAGCGGGTGGCTCGCTAAACCACAGCACCCGCGTGCTTTAGTGCTCGGTGTGCTGGTGCCCGGCGGGAAGGGCAGCGCCACCCCCTGCGCAGCCGGGAGGGCTGGAATCCACGGGACACGCTTCGCTTCCGCGCCCCAACCGCCGCGGCCAGGGGAGGGCTGGGCCTGCCCGCTCCCAGCGGGGCACGGGGAATACTTACATGATGAGCATTTTTAATTTGTGTTTCTCTGGCGTAAGTTTTTATCTTTGTGATTGTTTGTAGAATTGGTTTTCCTGGAGGAAGAAACGATAAAGAATTGCACCAGAATCAGTCACAAACACAACAAAAATGTACGTTATCTTACATATCTTACAATGTACACATCTCACATGTGCTTAATCTGTACATAATTATATGCAGTTATTTGCACAAAATTATTTAAACAGCATTTCACTCTTCCTCTAAGTGGCTGAAGACAACACAACTTTCAGGCTTTTGCACTTTACCACAAGATTTGTTTTCTAGCAGGATGCTGCTTTTTCTTCCCCCAGTGCTAACAAACAACACACCAAAGGGTCCTTTACCATCTGTAACGTCACTTGTGATACCAATCCTACGTTCTGCCACCTCCCACAACCCCCCAGATTAACCCAAGTAGTGTTTGTTTCCCTAAAACACACTTACATGGGCCCAGCTGGTTCATCATCTGCAGCAAGGATCCCGATGCGACCCAGGAGAGACAAGGGAAGGAAAGAAAAAGAGAGTCAGTGTTTGCCGGGCGCCGCGGCCGCACTGCGAGCAGCAAACCGATCTATCTACAGCATCAAAGGCCATTCCAGTCGGGAGTGCAAGGAGTCATGGAGTTACTGTTCTGGATTCGGGTTTAATGGCAAGTATGTTGCTTCAATGGGTTTAGTTAACACTTGGAATGCTGGTCATGAAGGACTGCAACTGTAGCGGACAGATTGGTGCAACATGGTCAAGACTCATCTTGTCCCCAAGTTCCAGTGGTTCAATCTCATAAAAAATAGATGAGGAGACAAATCAACGGTTCAGTTGTAAAATCCTGCTGGTTGTTTGCTCGCATTGACTTTATTTTCAATATATATTTTTCAGTTTGTAAGCCCTTTTTCCACTGCTGATGGGTAGTTCCTGGTATTTACCCCAGAGGGGACATACCCCCACACTTATCTTCCCCCGTGGGTTAAACAACCTCTACACTCCCCGTTTTAACTCAGTGTTTTATTAGAAGGGACCAGGTTAGGAGGAAGCCAAAGGGGAAAATTTGATTCCAGCCCCAGCCGTGGTCTTTGGGCAGTGACATCCGACATCAGCAGGAGGAGTCAGGAGCTGTGACGCCTCCAGATCACTGACAGCACGTCCTGCCAGTCTCACCTGGCAACACTGCTCTCCAGAATTGGGGTGGGGGGGAACATCTGCTAATGAGGAATGTTTCACATTAATTCTTTCATGAGGGATTGGACTATTTTTGGAATTCTCAAACGCCGTATTTTCTCCCAGGCTGCACTACAGAAGACAGAAATGCATTTAAACAGTGGTACAAAAACCAATTCAGGAAGTTAATGCTCCCACAGATGGATTTGGGGGGGACCAATTCAGGCCCTGCTGGTTTTGGCACTCAACAGTTGCCGTTCCCACCTTGTGCCTGGAGGGATTTTTCACAGAAGTCTTTGAGAAACTCTCAGCAGGATTCCACAAGGGTGCTTAGTGCACATGAAGCAGTTATGGAAATTACAGTCTTACAGTGTAGGCACCGCATGAGCACACGCCAGGAGTAATGTCGGGAGAAGGGGACATTACTCCACCTGGACCTCCAAGGCAACGGAGAGGCAAAGCCACCGCTAGCACAGACAGTGACCGGAACAAAAAATACTCCAAAAAATAAAGAACTAACCACAAACCAGGAGCTTTACAGCCAAAATAACAAGACTAGCGACACACCAGTGTCCACAGAATTCCATTACCAGCAACAGTAACTATCGGACACGGTACAGAGAACTAGGACTAGAAGGACAGCCAGACATCAATGTGCTGTTGTATATACAGTGAGATATACAGAGACACATCAGGTACTGAAACACAAAGCACAGCAGAGGAAATCTACAGCTTCCTTCCACAAACATCCTTTGGGAATCACGGGCTGTGAGAGCAGGCTGAGCTCCGGGGGGACGAGCCCGGGCCCAGCCCCAGCGCTGCCCCCGACGCCGTGCGGCTCCAGACTCGGCCCTACCCAACAGCATCGACAGCTTTGGGAGTTTGTTTGGCTGGACTTCAGCAATATCGAACTGCACCGTGGAGATCTCACTAGAAAAACAGCCATCCTCCCCTCTCTGCTCAAGTATTTAAATGCCCATTTCAAAAAAAAACAAAACCAAAAAAAGGCTTCGTATTTATAAAGGCTGCCATCAGGTGTTTCCCTACCAGAGATCCAACAAAAAAGCCTGCTGGAATACTTAGAGATGATGGATCCCCACCACTCATCCCTGTCCCATCTATAACCTAAACACAGAGAAAAAGACTGAGGAAAATCCTCAGTGCATCTCTACCCAGGTGAGCCATTAACTGCTGGAAAAGCATCCCAGTACAGTACAGACAGAGACCAAACCCTCAGCGAAACCAGGGGGGCAACAGAACAACAGAAAAACCAGTACAAAATCAGACTAAAGAAAAGATCAAAAACAGCAAACTGAAATCCAAATTAGTTGTGAACGTGAATGAGGAAGTTTTAAGAGTGTTAACGTCATGACTTGTGCGTTGTATAGACTGAAGCGGAGGTTAAACAAACTCCAAAGCATGCAGAGCTCTCACTTACCACCATTTTTTAAGGGTATGATGCAATTGAAGGGGGAAAAAAAAAAAAGAAGTCATAGTAACCGACAAGATCAATATAACTCAAGCTTTATGCCAAAGCCCTGTGCTGGTACAGTAACAGCAGAGAACGAGCTGGGATCATCACTGACCACGCCAAGCCCCTCCTCCTGCAGGGATTCCCTCTGGCATCTGGAGGGGATCTGCAGGCTCCAGAAACCCCACTGTTTGGAGAACACAGGAATAACCCCCCCACAGCCAGGCCTTGCCGGTGCATACAGGATGACCTGCTTAGTGGCGCCCCAAAATCACACATTTCTGAACCAAAAGGGTAGACAGAACTGCTCTTTGTCTTTAACACGCACGATCAGTCCTTCCAGGCAAAAATATGAGGGCATTAAAACTGGCAGATGATGGCAAGTAGATCTCCCTTAGCTCCTCCACTTGCATTATGGGAATGTGCTTTGTGCCCTCCCCCTCCCCATTTATTTCCAGCCTTAATTTATAAGGCATTTTAGATGTCACTCAGTTTCTTTTACCGCCTTTGGAAAGCTGCATGGTTTATTTTTAATAGCAACTTAATCTTGGGTAGCATCTTGTGACTGGAGGAAGCTAAAAATGAAACACTAACAGGTTCTTCCAGCACTAAGATTCCAATTTTTGCATCTGAAGGGATCCTATGTCTCAGCTCGTGCTTTAACACTTTCTAAGAATCAATCACAGAGTAGTTTGGGTTGGAACGGCATTAAAGCTCATCTCATTCCACCCCTTGCCAGGGGCAGGGACACCCTGCACTACCCCAGGTTGCTCCAAGCCCTGTCCAGCCTGGCCTGGAACGCTTCGAGGGATGGGGCAACCACAGCTTCTCTGGGCAGTTGTGACCTGCTCAGAGAGGTGTGGAGAGCAGCAACTCCAGGAATGGTTCTTATCCCAGCATGTGGCCACCCTCAGCCTTCCTGTATGGACCAGCACTGAGCTGGAGCCTCGTTAAACCCAACTGCTGCTCAGGTTAAGCTCAAATGCTCAGGAGGAGCAGCCAGAGCCTGTGACAGCTCAGAATCCTGTATTACAATACAGCCCCTGTGCTGGTTGATTCCCACCGGGATGCAACAGTGCTGCTGGGAGTAGCTCGCTATGCACCTGCCTGACAGTTTTCTCCCCCCGAAGAATTTCAAGTGTGGGAGAGAAAGATGTGGATAACAGGGAAAAAAAAGCCCCACAAAAATCAACTGGTTACAAGGTACACCATTGCAGTGAAAACAGTTTGTTTCTTTTACTTACTTACAGTAATAGCAGGAACAGGGAAAGTCAAGAAAAAAACAAAAGAGGGTTAGAAAGAATGCGGGGATATGGATGGAGCGTCTGCAGAGCCAGGAGAAATGTTTATGGGAAGTCATTGGATAAGGCTGAGAAATGAGAGGGGAAGAATGAGAAGGGACATGTTATAACCCAGTCACCTCATGGCTTAGGACTAAAGATCATGAATACGGATTTTCAAGTAAAAACTGCTCCCATTCCTACAGGGAATGTAGCCAAGGAGTTTTTACTTTCTACTTACCCCAGAAAACACCCTTTAAACCAGTGGCTTTGCTGATTTTGGGCTATTTGATCCAACAACAGCAGAAACCCCACTTTCTTTAGAAACCTTTGCCAGACTACGCTCGGGTTACCACGGCTGATCCCTCTGCCTCTCGGAACCAGCGGGCTCAAGCTGGACCCCAGAGCAAAGGAGCCCCTCGGTCCCCTCGCGTCCCCTCCCTGTGCCCGGAGCCCCTGCAGCCCTGCCCCCGCCGTGCCCCCAGCCACGTGCCACGCTCATGCAGCTCCGTCCCCAACAGCCAGGAAAGCTGCACCTTCCCCACCTGCTCCGGGTTCTCCAGCCCCTGGCCGACCTCCGGGAACGGGATGTGAGCCGGGCATTGCTTTACCACGCGTAAAGCAAGCCAGAACTCGCATTTTGAAAGGATGCGGGATAAAAGCGCAATCTGCCCTCCCTTCCTCCTTCCAGCTCGGGATTTGGATGTGAGGGGGCTCACACGTTACTCACCCTGGCAGGTGAGAACCCCCTAATCCATGGGCACCACAGCAAACCCTGCCCCGGGCAGCCCTCGAGGCCACCTTTGCACTGTTTTGGTGGAAATAGGGATTTCATGGGTGCAAAGTTCCTTTGAGCAGCAGGAAAAAGAATCAACTCACAAATCTCAGTTCTGAGAAGGAGGAAATATTAGCGAAGGAGCTCCTGAGCAGCCCTGGCCTGAGGCACAAAAAGCAATTCACTGGAACACAGAAAGCAAGGTCCATGCAAAACCAACACCTGCAGTCAGGAAATGCCAAAGTTAACGCTCTTCCAGACAGAGGGAACACATTTTCCATTGGGAAAGTGCCTTGTAACACCAGCCCTTGGTCCCCCAAACTCTGAAACCTCAGTGGCCTCACTCTGCAGTTAACAGAGAACTGTATCCCAGCTGTATCCCAGGATCTCTGTCACCCTCCCAGGTCCCAGGGATGGGGCTGTTGGGACACTCAGCCAGGTCAGTTGTAGCCCTCAGAACATGGAGATGAGAGGGAAAGGGAATTAAATCAACTGTCTGTTTGGGCTGGCCAGGTAGAGTTCCTGGGCACTTTGGAAAGCATGCCAGACACCCAAGAAGTCTCTCACCCAGAGAGAACATTTCTCTCCAATCAGCCACATCCCCCAGTACTAACTGGGTGCTTCTGTTCAGCATCAGGCTGGTCTCGTCCAAGGGGCCAGCACAGCACACCCTGAACACCGTCATCTGTGTAGGTTTAACTGAGCCAGCCCTAAAAACATCACCTGGCTGTGGCACGGGGGGAGCTCAGCGTGGGCACCTGCACCTGCCAGCAGGATCCAAGACAACACAGCTCCGCTGCATCCATCCCGCCCTGCCCCAGCCAGGAGCTGAGGGCGCCTCGGCTGTCCCTTGAACAGCTCCTCCAAACCCTAAAACCTCTGATTTTCCAGCACACAGGGGACGTGACCACATTTTGCATTTGGTTTTCTCCCGAATGTTTAAAACAATCCTTTACAGTGGTCTGAATGAGCCATCTTTGCACTAGTCTGTCCAGAAATTCCCACTCCCGAGATCCTCTCAGCAGGACGGACAGTGGCCAGGGTCTCACAGGATTCCTGGGTGAACACGGGCAGCACCCTGGGGTAGATCTGTGGCACCCAGAGCGGGGACACCACGTGTGCAACCCCTGCACTCCAACGTGGTTCCTTACAGGGAGCAGCCATCCTGCAGCAGCAGGACGTGCCCAGGGATCCCAAGTGGCCACCCACCCTCAAGCCTGGCTGCGGAGTTGGGCTGCTGCTCCCCGCCACTCCAGAGCTAAGGAAGGACATCAGACAACCTGGTGACTGAGGAAGGCCCAGAGTTATCCTGCCACTGGAAGCCAGGGTGATAGCGGGGAGTACGAAGGAATCTCAGTGTGTAAATTTGGAGCGGTCCAAGGAGAAAATTCACATCCCAGCAGAAAGGGCACAAAGAGCTCAGTCGCTGCCACAGCAGCTTCACACAAAGCTCTGCCAGGAGCACACACCACGCCCAAACTATAGAGATTTGAGGGATGCCAGCGGCTGCCCCAGTGCTGGGGAGGGAGGTGGTGTTTGGCCTCCTCCTCTGCCCGAGCTGCTGCCTCAGCCACGGGCTCGCTGTGGCACGTGGAGGAGGAGGAGGAGGTGTGATTTGGGAAGTAGGGAGCTGAAATTCCAAAGGCTAAGCAGGCCACTGCATTCCAACATTAACTTTGGCATTTCGCAACCATGTCTTGAAAATAATAAAATTAAGGATGACCAACTCAAACGTCCACATGTGGAAATCAGCAGGCTCCCGACGATTTCCCACGTGTGCATTTGTAAATGCCCCTGCTCACAGGGTGCTTCCCACCACGACACCACGGAAAGCTTCACTGCCACCATGGAAAATGCAAGAGGATCCAAGGAATGCAGGACTCAAGTTGGCATTATGCCAACTGTGTCCCTCCATCCAGGCAAACCTAACACACAGGTACAGGCTGCGACGTTCAGCACGGATTTTGTCCTCCGGGAAGGTGGACAGGGAGAACATCTGTCCCCCCAGAGGTGTATCACTGTCCAGGGCTGCAGCTGAGCTGCCCTCACAACAACAGCAGCCCGAGCAAGCCGTGTAGTAACCTCAGTTCCTTGGCTCATCATCCTGGACAGCTCCACGGGAGATGATGAGCCTGGATCCCTCGGGCACCTGAGGAATGGCCAGAGCAGCCAGGAAAACTCCAGCTTTGGCAACAAACAGGCAGTGAACTCTCCACCTCCAGCTTTACCCCTGCAATGTGGTCAAGTCAAAGCCAATTCCTGTAGGGTTCAGTCCGTTTGAGGCTTCTTGCAGGGAATACTGGCACACCAAATTACAGATACCTTGTTTGGGTCCTTGTCAAACTTCCTCAAATGAAATTCCGAACACAGGGAACTCTGAGCAGAGTCACCAGCACGGAGACGAGTTGAAAGAGAACATTAAAATGGTCTTTTCCAAGTTTTCCGGGCTGGCTGAGGCCACGCTGGGGGCAGTGCAAGCCCCTCAGCGCCTGGGAAGCTGTTAGTTATGCAGAGGAACATGCACTACAGTTTAATTTGTTGGCTGCACACCCAGAGCAGCCTCCACACATGCTCTGTAAGCAGTTAGTAGGTGCTACTCAGTGGTTACAACCAGAAGCTGGTTTGCTCTAGGTCGGCACTACTTCAGCCAGTTTTGATGTGCCACAGGAGTGGTCCAAGCCCCAGCCATGCTCCCACTATTGCCACGTATCATGTTTCATCAGCTTCTCTCCTCACTCTCAGGCATGTGTGAGGCACTGAGAAGGTGGTTTTGCCCCCACTCCACACGTGGATCCCTGTTTAGCACCTCTATTCCCATCCCAAAGATGAATATCCCACTGTGCTGGCTGCACAGGCCACACTGGGCTGTCTCGGGAAGCACCTCCCACTGCAGAGGGCTGGGCCAGCCCAGGAAGGTGCAGAGGGCTCACTGCTGCCTGTACTGGTCCCTCCATGGGCTCTGAAGCACCTGCTCCGTTGCTTGGATGTATCATGTTCCTACAGCACAATGACATTCCACATTCCAGCTGCTTCTCCCGAGGAGTCTTTGGAGAGGCTTTCTTGCTACACACCATGGTAAGCTGGCAGCTGGCAGCACATTAAAGCCTGTTCTCTGCATGGTTCTTACAAATACTAAGCCTCAAACTGCCCCTTCCCCCATCTCTAAAGAGGAAGGCGTGCAGAAGAAGCCCAAACATGAAAGTTAGGATTTTTATGTACCAAACACAGTTTTAACTAATTATTGCTACCATAGAGCTGGTAATAAAAACCTAATCTTTATAAAGTCTAACTAAGTGGCTACGACAACTAGATGTGGTTTCCAGAGAATTCCTTAAATACAAATTCAGCTACACAGCGGAGTAGGAGGCCTTCCCCACCCCTCTGAACACTGAAAACATTTCAGTTTTGAAGTATCTTTGCAGTCCCAGCCCCTTGAAGTGCAATGATTTCTTAGTTTGAAGTGTAATGTTTCCTTACAGAACCTGCCCAGTGCCTGACCCCAATGTCACATGGAAGAGGGAGTCACCATCCATCACGGAGTAGTGGCTTCCAGCTCTCCCTGTGCTGCCCTACATTCCTTAGGGCTGACGGGCAGGATTTTCCAGGGCTACCAAAGGAAAGTGATGGGAGCACCAGATCCTTGTGCAACAAAAGCTTTAGATATCAATAACCCCCCTCCCACCCCATGGTCTGAGATCTCTGGAAAATCCTGTGTTGGGACCCTCCGGGCTTAATGTCTGGAGAGCGAACAGATGAGAAAGCAAAGAGCTCGGAGCTGGGACAAACCGGGCTGCTGGTCCTTCCCGCCCCAAGGCCCCACTGTGTTCTGCTCCCACAAGGTCTCTTCCCCTCGCTCCTCGTCCTCCGTGCTCACAGGCGGCGCTGGGCAGACTTACCGTCCGGCACTTCATCCGGCCGCTTCCTCTTCTCATAAATAACTATGATGACAACGAGGATGACGATCTCCGCCAGGATGCCCAGGAAGGGCCACAGCGGGGCCAGGTGGCTGCGCACACGCAGGATGGTCGTCACCGACACGGAGCCGACCTGGTTGGTGGCGTTGCACTGGTACTCGCCGGGGTCCTCGTTGATCTGCAGGTTTGTGATGCTGAGCTCGGTGTAGTTCTCCTTGTTGGAAATAAAGAACCTGCCGGAGGAGTTGTTGATGTCCTGGTAAAAGGAAAAGGGCGGAAAAGCGCAGGAGGTTTAAGTTCTGGTGCCTTTGGTTTGCATGCCATGGAAACTGGAAGAGATTTCGGGGAGAAGCCCACAACTGGTGTCTGTTCTCTCACTAAAGGGAGCTGTGCTTCACAGAACCACCAAAACACACACCACGAAGGGAACCCCACGCGTCACTGCCATCTCTGACCACCCTCAGCACAAGGCCACTCATACAGCACCACCTCCTAAGAAATTAAGCTCACACTTGGCAGTGAACAATCATCCCCATCCTGTTATTTGCTGAACATTTTTTATTCACCCATCCCTCCAATTGCTGCCCCTCTGGCACATCATACAGAGACAGGAGAACTGAAGGCTTTAGCAACTTCCAGCTTCTCTTCTCTTATTCCCACTGCTGGTCACATTTTCCTGCTCACTGCAGCAGTTGCTACATGGAAAAAAATATGCTCACTTGAGCACTAATAGGGATCAGTGCCACCTCCTCATAGTGAGTCTTGTGAGCTCAACCAGTAAAACTGGAAAATTTGGAGGAATTTACAGCCAAATGCAGTTTTAAATCATATTTCATAACTCAGAGTTTGCAGCAGACACCCTGAAGACTGTATTTTCTAGATTTCCAGACAGTTCCCAACTTTGCCCGGCAATGCCACGAGCAGCTCTGTTCACACACCAACATCATAAATATCCATTTTTACCCATGCATCCATCCAAACTCAATGCTGCCTCCAGTCACCGATGGATCACACTTCTGAGGAGCTGCGTTGTGACCAGTAATAAGGCACCTTATTGTAACAGCACATCCCAAAAGCCAAGGGGCTGGTCCCCTTCCTTGGCAGGGGTTCTGGCAGGGGGGTGTGTGCCCGGGCCCCACTTCTCTTACCTCAAACACCCCATTGACCTTCTTGCGCCAGACCCACTCGGGGTGGGGGAAGCCCACGGACTTGCAGTACATCAGGGCCTCCTGCCCCTCGTTCTTGTTTTCACTTCGCTTGTGCCCAGTGATGTCAGGAGTGGCTACGAAACAAAGGAGCAGCTTGTAAACACAAAGAGAGTTATTTCAATCATTTGAACAGAAATTAAGTTTTCCAGCTTGCTGGAAGCTGTTCCTTTCACACACTGAGCCTGTCTTAGGCAAGAAAAATGGTGATTTTATTTCTCTGTTTATCAGAGCAGCCCTAAAACCTCATGAGAGATTAGGCTGGATCAGTGCAGCGCCTGAGCTGAACCTTGGCCGGAGCAGATGGTTCTGGGGCCGCAGTGACCACCTTTAAAGCCCTCCAGCTTGCTAATTACAGCACACGTGGCCTGCTGTGTGATGGCAGGACACTGATCTGATAATCCAGTCAAAGGCCAGGCTGGGTGCTCCAGGAAAAGACCCCCAGGCACCAGAATTCCTTCCAAGGAGAGCTCCTTTCCCCACCAGCAAGCTCCCCCTGCACACAGGTACAGAGGGAGCACCTGCAGCTGAAATAACAAAGCAAATTTCACAGTTCTGATCAAAATGAACAAAACCTCTTGTGCAACCAGACACCAGCTGAACCTGCTCATCCCAAAAATTACATTACAACTCTTTGGCAAGTTAAAAGTGCTTAAAATATTGTCATAGTTCAAAGGCATGGGGTTTTAAACGCAGGAAGCCTCCCGTGCCTTGGATTCTTGGACAGTATTGCAGCTGGTTAATCCTGACTCTCACATCATTATCAAAATAAGCTTCTGAACAACAAAAAAGGCTGTAATAATACCTGAGCTACAGTGTTTCTGTGTGTGTGTGTCCACCTGGAAGGACACGGCAAGGACACCCCGACCAAACCAGGCATTCTCCAGGTGCCTGTGGAAATTTCAACAGGATTCCCAACAGACCCCCGAGCTTTGCAGGAGTTCTGACCACAGGATGAGGCTAAGACAGGTGCCAGCTAACTAGTTACAAGGGGATGCCAACCATAACCATGATAGGTAAGAACGAGGCCAAGAACAAAACCAACAGGTTTTATTTATCCTGAAGAGAACTGACACCCAAAATGTATCTTTCCTCAGCAAACATGAGACTACTTTGAGAAACATAAAACCTGAACTGGGACAAGACCCCACACCCAAACAATTCTCTGGTCTTGTGCAAAAAGAAGCTGCCAGGTACAGAAACTGAAGGAAGGAGGAGAAGCAAGGACATCCCATAGCTGCCAGGTGATCACACGCCACCTGTGCCTACAAGGGGCAACAATACCCCGAGGAAATTAAGGGTTTGAGCTGGAAACCTTCAAGCAGCAAATAAATCACTTTGGGGTCGTGTGTGCTGTGTTCCTTCAGGATCCCAAGCACTGACGTGCACCTGCAATGTCCTTTCCAAGCACTGGCTGTGGCTTCAGGGAAGAAAATAACATTTATTCCAAAAAATGATGGTTCGAGAAGGGAATTTCACCTCATGACTTGCTGAAAGGTGCCAAGGAAGTTTTCCTTCAGGCAGGAAATGAGTGATCCTAGTGACCTCCCTGTGGTTTTTGCTTCCATGAGAATGACAAGCAGGGATCTCTTCCAGCCTCAGGAACACAGGAGCAGAGCCCAAGAGATGTGTGGTGACAAGGCAATGATCCCAGACCTGGGCTACCAAAAGGGACTGGAAACGACCCCCATGGGGAGAAGCAGAAACAGGATTCATCAGCTTGGAGCTGCAGCCCCACACAGGCTCTGTGTGCCAGTACCTGGCTCTCCAGAGCCATTCCTCAGCAGCAGATCCGTGCCAGGAAAAGGGGACAGGGAGGCAGCAGGCACAGCTGGCCCAGTTTGTGTCAGCTGCTGGTTGGGAAAGGAGGAGGAAAAGAAAGAGGGAAGGTTTTCTAGGACACCTCAGCTGGTACTGCAGGGTGACCTAGAGCTCTCCTACAGCCCAGAGACGGCGACATTGCTGTAAGGAGAGGCCATCTCTGAAGGGTTATCCCAGCGGAGCACAAAGCCAAGAATACCTCCTGCTCCTGCCTGGCTCTGCTGGGACAGGGACTATTTCTGTAGGCAGTCAGAGGGGAGCCCCAGTGCAATATTGACGATTCAGGGCACGGTGCCACCCAGTGAGACATTAATCCAGCATTTATTCTCCCAGACTGTGGGGAGTTGTGTTCTGCTGCCCCAATACTCCTGCAGCAAACCTCAGTCACAGGTTTAGCACAGAGCAAAGTTTTCCCGGGAAGTTTTTCAACTCAGGATTATTCCTTACACCATTCTGCTCCAGTGCCAGATAAAGCCCAGGATGAGGCAGGTTTCGTTCAGGAAGGATTTGGATTTTACTCCAGCTTTCAAGGCAGCAGAATCCCAGTCTCTGCTCACATATGGGCACAGCATCCTCTGTCAGCTCCTGCACCAGTGAAAATCAGACAGTGCCCCTGGTGAAACAGAGTCTTGGAATTCTTGCCCTGTGAAACAGGAAAGATATTGAAGGTTTCCTTGGAACAGCCATGGAAGAACAAACAGAGGCAGGGCTATCAAAAAGAAGGCAAAATAAACAGACATTTAGGCATTCTTGACACAAGAGGAACTTCTGATAAGCATCATTTTGATAGTTTTAAACCAAATCAAAAGAGAAAGGAGGGTTTATGCCAGAGTGAACACTGGGCTTCCACACTCCAAGTCCCTTACAGGCACAAAACACAGGGCAGCAGCTTTGTGAATGGTTTGCTTTCAATACAGCCCTGAAAAGATGATGTTTTGTCTTGTTACAGGCCATTTGATATACTGGAGGCATTCAGTCCTTAATTTCCAGGTATTTTCAAGCTATTTTACAGCATTACCAAAAAGGAGAGTTGAACTAATATGTGTAACACCTCCAAGCCATGTCCCAGTTAACAAAACCCTTTCGAGTTTCCCATTAACAGACAAAATTAAAGCAAGGGCAAGAGCACCTAAAAATATTCCTGCAATAAAAACTACTATGTCTAATGGGTGACCTATAAAAGGGCTCTGCAAGATTTATTTCCCTGCATTATGACCCTAATCCACATCTCCCTTTGCAGGCTGGGCAGAGAGCGAAGACACTGAAGGTGCAGCGAAAAGGGAGAACGTGGCACGGATCTCTCCAAGATCCAGCTGTGCCAAGAGCATCCCATTTCCTAATTAATTTGTGGTACAGAGCTGAGGCTGCAGCAGAGGTTTCCTCAGACAGTCAGGAGTGAAGAGCCAAGAGCAAGTGGGGAGGAACAGAAAGGTGCAAAGGGAGTGCGGGTCAGGAGGGGAGTCAAAGAGTCCCTTGATGAGGCAATGGCAGAAAGGCCTCAGAGGAGGAGGAATTAAAAAGCTCTGGACAGGTGCTGGAGGGCCTGGGATGGGAAGGCAGGACAGAGAGAAGAGATGTCCTCTCAATTATCCTACGTAATCCAGGATCTTCCTTCATGCTTGTGCTACCTCTGGGCAGCCAGAGGGAACTGGAGGGATGTTGCTCCCCAGCTGGCTCTCACTGCTGCTCTGCACCAGACCACAAAGAAACTTGCTCCCCTCTTCTATGTTCTCCCAAGATCCTGGTAAGAGCAGGAATACTGCAGAGGCAGAATTCTTCAGGGCTGCATTTCATTCTTCTTTCTCAGTCTTCAAGCCTCCAGAGCTCCAGCCTCCCCACAGCACAGCACAAGCACTGCAGGGATTTCCACCGTGTGGCAAAGGAGCAACACAAACATCCACTTCCAGGTGGGGAGGAGATGGTCCCTGCACCTTGGCCGGGGCCTGGCAGTGACATCCCCACTGCTCCTGCTGGAATAACCTGCTTCCCTGCAGCACTCCCAGTCAGCTGGCTCCACTGCCACGGAAAAGGTGGGAGAAGATCCCTATTCCAAGGCAGAATTTCCCTAGGATCACCATTTGCTCAGCCTGCTGTTTTAAGCTCAGAGCTGCACTCACACAATGCTCTCAAAGCTCTGAGAATCTGACCAAGAATACTCAGTCTCCACCAGACATTTCATCCAAAAAGTTGGATGAGGGAAACCAGACCTGGAATTCCCAGAACAGTGTGAGAGACTGACATTAAACCCCAGAATTTCCAAAAGCTGTTATACTACTGCCCTAGTAATCTTTTTACCAAGGAAATAACAGAATCCCAGAGGTTGGGGTTGGGAGAGACCTTAAAGCTCGTCCAGTCCCATCCCCTGCCAAGGGCAGGGACACCTTCCACCAGACCAGGCTGCTCCAAACTCTGTCCAGCCCTTCCAGGGACAAACGGAGGCAAACAGGCAGCATTACAGGGAAGGCAAATGGCTGTGGATATCCTGGGTTGCACCTGCCACGAGGCACTTGGGGAAGCTTTTCACAGGCTGTCACAAAGTCACTATTTTTGGTCCCTGGGCACTTTTGTATTCAGAGCCATCTTTTCCCTGTGCATCAACAGATTAAACTGCACCAGAACTACAGTTAGCAATTACATTTGTGTACAGCTGCCTAACCTCAAATACCACACTTGCAGGTAAGTATTAAATTACAGCATCTATAGGGACAAACGAGTCCTGTGTCACTGTCCATCACACCTGCCTTGTGCTTTAAATGCATCCCAATTTGTCACTCCCCAAGTTTCCAAGGAACAGGAGCTAGAAGGGAAGCGTCTTTCCAGTTTAAAAATGCACATGTGTCTCAGCTTCCAGTTTGCTTTGCAGAAAGCATGACAATTTTTAGATCAACACAGAAAATCAATACAAGATCAGTCAGGATGTTTATTTATATGGCACTATTTCCCTTCCCCAGGGAAGTGGGTGGTCCCAGAGATGCTGCTCTCTGGAGAGGGAACAGTGCTGTGAATTTGCCATGTCACACAGACCAATGAATTACTTTCCGATTCAGGACCATGCAGTGAGAAACCAGAAATTCCCAAAACATCAGCTTTCGCTGAAATTACTGGGTATTTACCAATCGCCTCCATACTATTTGGCCCAAATGCTACTTTTTGTTCAACAACTACAGCAAAGCTTGGTGCAAACCTTTCACATTTTGCAGTTTCTGTCCCAAACTTTAGGGTTCTGAGATGCCAGAAGATGCACAAGACAGAAAGGTGGTGTAGCATCCCCTGAGTACACCACAAATGCAATGGTCACATTCCCAACTCTGTGAGACCTTTCCCTGTGAAAGTGTGCAAGTCTTTCCCCTGGAATTATAATTATGATATAACCTAATAAATTATAATTTATAATAAAACCTGTTATTAACCACGGCTTGCCCACAGGCTCTGCCTCATGAGGAAAGGCGCCCTGAGCTCACTCTCTTGTACAGACACTTGAGTGATGTGGCAGAGGCAGAGAAACGGCGTTTTCAGGGAGAGGAGACAAAACAAAACACACAAAACCAGGAGTACCTCTCACTTCTATAGTGGCGTTGGCTACAGGAGAGTTGGAAAACACAAACACACACAAGTATTCCCCGGACTCTTCTGCTCTGGCCTTCAAGATCCTGCAGACAGGGAGAGAACATGCGTAAGAGCCTGGAAGCACCATGCTGGCAACCAGAGTTTATTCCTCCCCTTTAATCTTTTCACTGGATTTCCCACAGTTAACTCAATTAACACCTGTTAATTGTGCACTGCAGTTCCTTTGGTGCAAGTCTTCCTGAGCCACTGGCCTAGGTAGGCAGGCACCACCTTCCTCTGAGCCCAGACTAGGGCACAGCTGTCGTCCCATCCCTCCCTCCCTTCACCAAAAGCCTTCTTGGCTTTTATTATTATTAATTTTTCAGACCCATAAAGCCAACAGCACGCAGCTGAACAGCAACCCTGCAATAAAACAACGTAATTACACATGGAAACTGCTTTGACACACGGAAAAAGCTGCTCAGTCCAACACAATCCTTTGTTTACAGCATTTACTTTCCAGAGTCACTGGTGAAGGTCTAAAGTCACTTATATAAAGTGAATACCTCTTTCAGATAAGGAACTCTCTAACTGCATTCAGGACCTTAATAGTTAAATAATCACACTTTGACCACTGCTTTTTTTATCCACTCCAGTCAGTGCTTAAAGGTGAGGGGAAGCAAGACACTGAGTTCTTTCAGTCCTGCACAGGCTGCTTTGCAAAGTGTGACACTACAACAGTGGCACTGGGGTATTATTACCATCAATCATTAAGGAAGGGTAAACTGACACAGCTGCACAGTCTTCAAGGCAGACAAGTTTGTTTAGCCAACAACTTCCTTCCAGCAGGAGCAGCTACACTGAGTCTGAATGAGAATTAGGAAAGATATATTCCATTTCCAATGTTGTGTGAAGCAGGATTTTTTAAGGGAAGTAGTTTAACCTCTAAGGTCTGAAGCTTCCTGGATGGTAAACACTGAACTTCAAGTACCAACTGCATCTCCCAGCAAAACAACACATTAATAACCGAAAAACCAAGAAACTGAGAGGTTTTTTAAGGAAAATAAATAGAATACAGAAGATTAACCAATCATGTAAATAGATGGTGGAGTTAAACAGTCTCTTTTAACCACAACTGTGTTGACGCTGCTGGCCTGGATCCTCACTCAATTTGGTATTTCTAGATTTACAAAGTAACCAAATCAAAGTTAACTTCTACCAGATCAAACGCAAGAACAAAATGCCACATTAAGCCTGAAACACCAACATGCACCAAAGCAGCTTAAAAGTGATCAGGAATCCAAGATCTACTCTGCAAATGTGAATCCAGTGATTCCTCCAGCTGTCCCTGGGACTGCAGCGTGTCCCTACAACCACCCCACTGGAATCACAGGGACTTCTGAGTCTGCCCACCTTACTACTTTCTTCTCCAGAAGTCAGAACTGAAGCCAAGCTTAATCCTTCCTTCAGAGAGGAACTTGGAAGGAAAAATCCACCCTAGTCTGGAACAGAGTCCAGGGAAGTCAGCCTCAATCCTTAGCTTCCTGGATAATAAAGTGCAGTTTTCAGTAACCCTGACACAAAGAGCCTTTTGGACTGCTTGGGCTGGTGCTTTTGGACCAAACTGCTCATCAAGTTAATTGCTAGATAAGAAAGCAGAGCCTTTAAAACGCAAGCCCATTGTTAAACACTGCACTGAGGAAGTAATAGGATGTCATATGGAAGTAAATTAGGTTATTTTTTTAACTGCAAAATTAAACAGATAATGCAAAGTGAGCTAAATAGGAAAACAAAAGGGAAAACTTAAACACGTTTACCAGAATTAAACTCAACTTCCCCGATCCTGGGGATGAAAGGCTGCTCTGCTAAGGCAACGAAACCTCGAACATTTCTTAATCCTGCGTCAGTAAACAATATAGGGTGGAAAAGAGCCACCCTAGAGACAGAAAACAGGCAGTGGAGTTACTTAGTTGAGACCAAGTTCCCAGGAGGGGTTTAAACATTCCTTAAGTGCTCTTCATCTTGGCCCAACACTGAACTGAAAGCTGTATTTGCTGTCCACGCTGGCAAGGGAAGAAAATAGATGGAAAGAAGAAAATATGCAAGAAAATGACAGACTGAGAACAGCTCTCTGAGGGCATCACTGAGGAAGCTTCGTGTGCTCTCAGCAACTCCGCTGTCAGAAAGTCCCTTTTCAGGAACGTGGAAACCCTCCAAGGATTTCTGCTCCATGCAAGCTCCAGTGGAATGAGGGAGGTGGTTGTGCAGGGTCTGTTCTGCTCACACTTCCCTTCCCTGGCTGGAAGGGACAGAGCCAGGGGAGCAGGTCAGTGCTGAGGATGCGGATGGACCGTCTGTTCAGAGGCACAAGTGACACCGCCGTACAGGTTCAATAGATTTAGGGTCATTTCCTAGCAGTAGTCTGACAAGCTTCACTAACAACTCAGAGATCACCCTCTCATATCCCCCAAGGCCAGGAAATGCCTAAACCAGCCCATCTCAGCAGTGACTGGTGTGCTGCACCTCCCTGCACAACACACACACGCAGAGGATCCACCCTCATGTAGGGAGGAGCAGGACAGAGCCCGCACACAGGGGGGAAAAGAAAACTCCCCTGTGTGTCTGTGCCCACGTCCACACCCCACGAGTGCCCCACAGAAGAACTAAATTTAGACTTTAGACTGCAAGATCTGCAATCATTGAGGTTTTCGACGCCCTGGAACCCAGCACCTCATCGCCCGCTCCAAAGCCCCAGGTCTGCCAGGTTTGCTGTCCTCCAGTGGCACAGGGAGGTTATTCCCAAGGGACTCACTTGTATTCTGTAGTGTTGGAGGGTTTCCTAGTGCCGGGGATCTCCTCTCCGTTCTTCACCCAGTAGCTGGCGGAGAGGGGGCTGGGGCTGGTGGTGAGGTTGCACTGCAACGTGACGGCCACGCCGGACACGTGGAGCACCACATCCTCGCTGGCATTGATCCGGGGCTCTGAAACAAGGGAGACACCACATAGCAACTCACCTGGCCCGGGCACTGTGCCACACTAGTCTAAAATCCGAAGGGGAATTGGGAAGGGAAAGAGACTACACAAGGAATGTCACTGCACTAGTTGGGAGACACCGAGAAAGCCACAAGAAACAGCTGACCACTAGTGAAGGCAACACCCTTATGGATCAGCACTCCTGGATGGAAAAAAAGAGAGTTATTTAGATTGTTTATTTTAATATTCACATCACTACAGGTTTCTAGGTGACACCATTAATGATTTCTCACATACTACTGACCACAACATGGGAAAACACATGTCACTATACATGAGAGATCAGCTTGTCCTCCAGAAGCTTCTTTCTGGGTATTACTTGAGGTCTAAATACAGAACAGCCCTCCAACTTAAGACTTCTGAATAATATTTCTGGATTTCCCCCTGCAAACAGACTAAAGTCTCCCTATGGAAAATATCCTGTGCACGTAAGATATTTCAAACAGCCCAGCTTTTCTGGTGTCTGAAGTGGGGAGCACACCCCACATGGGTAAGGCACGAGTCTGCTGAGGAGTGGCTGAAAGCAGCCCTTAGACTGCATGTTAGAATTACAGTTGGATCTACTTTGTTTCTAAAGTAACTTTAAACATGAACATTAATGAAGGGGGGAAAAAAGGGAGCCTCAATGCGTAAACAGGCCCCAGGAGTTACTCCCTTTGCTGGGAACTGAACTCGGGCTGTTTCACTTCACAATCTTACCTGGTAACAGCAAATTCACATTTTGGAGGGAGGGAGGGGAAAGCCTTTCAGAAATGTTACAATTAGTAGGAGGGCACTGTCCTTACATTTGACAGACCCATGTGTTTAAAATCATGCAGGTGGCTCTGACTCAGTAACAAATACAGCTGGTGAATTTTTAGCATAGTCAGAGATAAGTTTCTTCCCAAACTTGGAAAAAAGACCTTTCTGCTGAAGGTCTCGTGGTTCTCATCTGGTTTCAAGTATTCTGTAAAAAAAAACCCCACCTAACACAGGATGACAGAGCTTAAGAGAGATTGGGTATTGTTAGTCTTCAAAAAGTCCCTCATTTAATAGTGGCTCTAGTTTGAGCTTGGACTAAAGGCCAAGACTAAGGGTCTCTGCTGTTCAAATGCTGCTGTGTCCTCAGCCTTGGATTTATTTCCTTACTTTAAAGGGTGAAATGAATTCCCAAGAGGTGGCTGCTGCCAGCTGCTCACTTCTCCAACCACACTCGGGCAGCACCAACCCCTCTGGATGCAGCAGCTGCCTCTCCGTGCTCTGGGCAGGAAGGTAAAGAAGTAGGTCAGCAACCAACACCTTCATAATTTTTGCGAGTCAAAGGAGTTTTAATCCTGTAAACTCTGCTATGCCTTGTGGTAACAATTTGGAGAGTAAATTTAGTCATATCCATGTAGCCTTTTGGCTGCTCATCTGCAAAGCACTTGGAATGCAAATTATGAAACAGAACGAGGGGGATGGAAAATACCAGTTGTGTCAGAAACACAGCAGTTCCCAACACATCAGACATTCCTCTGTGCTCTGTCCTTAAATTATTGCCCAGAGAGGCTGCGAGAAAAGATATCTTCCTGTTAATAATGGAGCATTCCAGTCCTGTGTATCACTTCTCCTGCAAGCGGGATTTTTCTGAGAGTCCTCCTTCCCACAGCTATTTAAGCCCAGGACTATTATTCACCTGCAGAAACACTGGCAGGTACTGCAGTAACAGAGGGGGTTTGACACTTGTCACAGGTATTTTGCTCTTATCACACATTTTTAACTGTGTTTCTGCCTCCTTCCTCTCACATAGGGGACTTCATCCATGCAAGGATCTGTTTGGTCCTACAGGGTAAAAAATTGCTGTTAGAGCCACATTATGTACCATTACTGGGCTGCCCTGTGTGCTTTTCCATCCCCAACAAAAAGTTCATTTGTATTCCCAGAAAATTACAGAGCTCTGGAAATAATTGTCAGCAATGTATTTGAAATAGTCGCTCAGTGTCTGACTTGCAACTTTTTAAGTTTTACTTTAGGCAAATGAAAGGCTACTGCAGTCTCATATTCACCTTTACCTGCCTTTATGTTACTTTAATTTGTTGACAAAAAAAGCAATCGGGCAGTCCTAGCCTGATTTAATTCCAGGAGATAAGCTGCAACTGGAATACTGCTGAGACAGTGACATCCAAAGGAAGAGAACACCTGCAAGAGTCACTTTTTGTACAGCACTTAAACTGCCCATTTTATGTAAGACCAGCTTTTACAGTTAAAACCCAAGCAAACCAACTAAAAAAAGCCCAATAAGTGAAATTCTGCTTCCAATTTCAGAATGAGACAGAAACCAGATGGTAGTTCTCTGGTGCCAAATTTTAAAAATCAAGTAGCACTTGATCTCTTCGAAGGACAGGGATGCAGGTTGTGCTCTCGGAGACGCTGGACCTTCCCTTTCAGCAGTGTTGGGCTCAAATAAGAGCAGCAGCAAAACCGCCACTATTAACTGGAAATTCCAACACTGTTTAGCGAGAAAACTCCCATTTCAAAGGCAAATTGTGCTCAGGCACAGAACAGAGCAGCTGAGACAATCTGGGAAGGCTCAGGTAAGATGGTCTCCAGATCTCCATCTCCCAGGGCCAACTTGGAAACCTTCTCCCCCCTTATCTCCATTTCCAGCAGGGTCAGGCAGGAGCTGGATGTCCACGGGGTCTGTTTCCCAAGCAGTAGCAGGTCAGACCTCTTCACACACAACATTACAGAGTAAAGGCATTGAAGTATTTGGTTCAACATTTCCCCACCACAAGTAAAGCACAGAAGCAGAATTATTCTGGGCACAAGGCACTTGGCAAGGAAGTCACAATACACATTCCTGAATTAGTAGCACCAGATGCAACCAGATGTTAACTGGAGAGGAAGACGACAAGGATAAACTCCAGTCCCTGGAGCAGGTTAGTACCAGTGACCTGAGAGAGGGAAATCCCACTTTCCACATGGAGAAACTCACAGCAACTCATTCCCAAGGGCTGGCTTTGCATATGAAAAGAATTTACTCCCTCAGCAGGTCACTCCAGCTGAGAGGACACAGCCAGAGGTGCACAGGACCTGCCACTCTCCAGAAACCCCAGAGGCTGTAACAGGGCAGGGGGTTTCCAGGAGACATCACTGCCCAGAAGACAAATTTTTGGGCTTTGTCTTAAGGTAGTATCATTTCTTGCTGCTGTAGGTCATGCAAGCAATCCAAGTCCTTTGGGACCTCAAAGGACCAGGGAGGAATCAAGCATTCATTAGGATTGAAAGCTGAGGAGGTTCGAGCTGAACCACCCAATGCCACTTAAATTTTTTAAGTCAATCCACATCACTGGGGTCACCATTTGTTTTTCCACATGTATCAATGCTGTTTCCATTTTCCAGAGGGAAGGTCTCTGATCCAGCAGTGCTGACTGCAGCACTATGGTTTAGGGAGAGTTTGGGGTACTTTTTAAGATATCCTGGTACATAACTGAGGCATAATTACAGATTTGAGACTTTTGTACCCAGACAAAACTCCAAGTTGTGCATAAAAGGTTTATTTATGCACAAAGGACAAGAGCAAGCCACAAGTTGCAACCTCCGCTGAAAGTCGTTTAGCTGGAGTTATGATTTCAGCTCTGGGGAGGGGGTTCCCCCCTCTCCTTTAGCAGGCAGGATTACGAATAGCTGCACCACTTCAGTGCTGCTGCATCAGAGAGCTTACGAGGAACATGCTTGCTGTTCAGGAAGGAAAAGAAATACAACTTCATGGAAAAATCTAAACGTTAAAGGTCACACTGAAAGGGAAGGATTTATACAGAAGAATATATGCAACCAATACCACGTGAGAAGGCATTCAGAGAAATTCCAAGAGAACAGAAGAAATCAAAATAAAATGGTTAGATCTGGGAAGAACACAGAAATCAAATATAAAGGCACTCATGGAGAAGCCAGGGAGGCTGGAAACCTACTACAAAACTAAAAGGGGCAGGGAAGAAACACAAATCCAACACTGGGCTCGTGTTCACACAGAAGCTCTACAACAGATCCACAGATTTTCCCAAGTGCTTTGATCCTAAGGAGGAGAGACACGGATGGCAGACAAGGTCAGCACTACAGGTGGAGGAGCAGTCTGGGGGTCAGAACAAGAGGACAGGGAGGCAGAGGGTTCAGGATAACAGGATCGGGGTCACTAGACTGCCTCTAGATACTACAGTGCCACTACGGTGGGTGCCGGACTCACTCTGCAGGACGCTTATAGTAGCCTGGGCTCGAATCCACGTTATGGAGGGATTTTGCCTCAAGTCATTCCTCCTGGGATCGTTGCTGGCCCTGCACTCGTAAGTCCCAGAGTCCTCCAAGGTAAGGCGGGTTATTCTCAGCACACTCACCCCATTGGCCCCGTAGGCAGTGTTAATGGTGACACGGCGCTTCCGAGCGCCATCCCACAGCTGTTTGAAAGACTCAGCCCGGTTGACTTCAGCATACCACCACTGGATCTCTGGAGTGGGGTTCCCAACCACATCACAGTACAGTTCAAAGGCGTCCCCCGTGAGCTTAGTTTCTGACATGGGCGACTTGACAAACCCAGCTAGAGGGAGGGGCAGCAGAAACGCAGTGACAGAGCGGCAGAAAACAAAAGATCTTATACACAACAAAGCAATGAGGTGCAGAAAACAGTTAGAGAAGACATCTACAATAACACAAATTTCATAGAGAACCACACACAGAGCACTTGTGGGTGGAGGTCCGTAGTCTTCAAAGCAAGGCCCTCCTACTCCGAGGTTTCCTGGCCACTCCGGAGGGTCCATCTGTGCCAGCAGTACCTGCACACCAGCCAGGAGGGACCTCCAAGCAGACTGATGGATATTTAGGCCTTTTTGAGTTTGTGTGGACCTTGCAATTGGCCAGGTTTAAGTGTTCGTGCTCTGAAGAGGTTTCTTTATCTGACCTATCTACAAGGGCAGAAGGGGTAAAACCCTAAACTTCTGCGGGCTGTGAGGTCTGCTCTGACCTCCTCTTCCATCTGTTTAGGACTTCCGAGGCAGGGAATTCCCCAAGATACAAGTGGGGAAGTAGCTGGATCACCCCAGCTCCAGGAGAGTCACAACCTTCTAAGAGAAAGGGAAATTCAGTGGTAAGAAACACACACAGGCCAAAAGATTGTTTTGTTAGAGAACAGAGAGCACCAAAGGTACTTCAGCAGCCCACACCACTCTGAGAGGAGATGCCGTGCTGACATTCGTGCTCAGGCCAAAATATCCTTATTATGGCATGAAATCCTTCAATACTTACCAGCTTCAGAGCTGAGTTAAGAGCACAGACATCCTAAATTGTCCTTCAATCCTATTTTTGAAGATATCTATTGAGAACAGTGTTGCCTTAAAGCCAGTCCCTTCCCCCTCCAGGCCCCTCCTAAAAGTAAAAGATTAGAACACAGCTGGCCAGACACAGATTATGCAGCAAAACCTGTCATATTGCTGTGCTCCCATTCTCCACTTCCCATCAGTGAGCAGAGTCACAGGGCCACACAGCTGGTAAAACTCCCTGGTTTATCCCTCTCCTCAAATTCATGGCTTATTTTCAGGAAGAAGATTGAAATCAATGGATCCTAGAAAGGTGGACTTAAGAGTCTTGGAAAAATTCATGGTGTACACTCATTAAAGAGCATTTCCCACCCATCCATTGTTTGACTCACTAATGAACAGCGAAACAAAGAGCTGTAAATGGACAGTCACCCGGGAACTCGGCTCTACAGATGCATCTCTAAAGAACCATTTGGGCAAGAACACAAGACCAAGAGTCTCTAGAGCTCACAGACAAACCGTTCCTCGTTGCCACAGTCCTGCCTGAAGAACAACTGCGCTGCAGCTGCAAGTAGCAGCTACAAGAACACTCAGAAAGAAAGTACACTCACCTCAGAAACTGTTTCCATTCCAAACTCATTTGTTCAAGCATTCTCCAGCCTCGTTTCCCAGTACTGGAGAAGCTCCAAATCCTACAGCAAACAATCCTTTGCTGCAGGGAGGGAAGGAAAGCCCGTGCAGTGCCCGTGCCCTCATTACCAGCAGTCACGAACCACTCTGGGCCAACCTGCTGTTCCTGGGGGGGAACATGCACCCCACTGTTCTGCTGCTGCTGAGGGAGCACAGGGTTATGATCCTGCTCTGCTGCACTGTCCCCGTTCCCAGGGATGCCGAACAAGGAACATTCTGTATTCCCACTGAGGTGTAAATCAAACAGCGAGACCAGTTCCATCTCCACGTGGTTTGCACATACTCCAGGCTGAAGCAGAAGCACGAGGCACAGCCCAGTTCCCTTCCACCTCCTGGTTCCCTCAGCTTTCTCCCCTCCCTTCCACCCTGACACCCAACTCCTCAGCTCAGGGAAGCAAAGCCCCTTCTCCAGCTTCCAATTTCCACTGCTGCCCACGGGGCCTCCCCTGCGCAAAACATCCCTCAAGTCAAAGGCAGAGCGACCCCAAACCTGAAAGCTCCAACTAAATCCTACTTTTCCAGCTGTCCTGGCTACTGAGGAACCATTCCTGGGGAAAAGCTTCTTGCCCAGTCTTTGTGGCAGGGCTGCAGAGATGTAATTGTATATTTTCTTGTATACTGTAGGAGACCCGTGAGCTGCTCTGCTGCTGGGGCTCCACAACAGCCACATGTGGTATGTGAGAGTGCTGCAAATCCTCTTATTAAAAGGAGTATCTGTAATTTGAATAAGAAGCTGTCGAAAGCTTTTGGAGTTGACTCTGATTCACTAAGCTATGATTATAACTTTTGCACAAAGCCTAGAAATAATTTAAAAAGATTAAACTGGACAACTGCATTGAAAGGCCTCTTTATGAAGTATTTTTTGGGTTTAACTTTTATACCCTGCATTTCCAACACTTTCAGATCCTCTCGAAAAAAACTCATCTAAGATTATATTTCCATACAACACCACCTTTATCTGAGTACCTGTGTCATCAGCACAGGAACTCCACAATGATGCAAAGAAAAAACACAGTCTGGATTTGGAGGCTCTCTCCACCCCACCGAGAGATAAAAAAAAAAAGAGATAAAAATGCTCTTTACTAAGTTACTCCAGGTTAGAATAAAATCCTGGAAGGACAAATAAACTCCATATATAAATTAATTACAACTTTAAATTAGGAAGGACAGCCCTGGATTAATATTTTGCATTTTCAGTCATTCACAAACAGCACCGTAAGTTGACGCGATGCTTCCAGCTACACTCCAGCTGCCAGAGGGCCACTGCCCAGTAAGATATTCAGCCACAACCTCAAAAGAAAGCTGAAATCTGCCAGTACCAAGCAGCCATGTTTTTAAAAACCCAAACAAAAGAAAGAGAAAGAACAAAAAAAGCTAATTATTACAGAGAATGCTCCCTGCAACACAACAGGAGTCTGGAAACCGAAGTCCTCCTGCTTTTTGGCAGTTGTCAGTGATTTCCATAATTGTTCAGAAGCAAACAGCAAATGACACTCTACAGATTTCACTGCTTACATAAGAGGTTTCGGAGCCCAGCACTTCCCTTACTTGGTCTTCTCCAAGCACAGCATTCCCTCTTTGTTATTGCCCTGTTCTGCACAATTCTAGAGACAGGAGCATCAAAATACAAATAACTGTTGTGATACAAACAGGCCAAGAGGCCAAGGTTTAGCTGAAGTGATTATACTCTCTGTTTGAAACTAAAAATCTGCCCTTATTTGTATTTATTGCTGATTCCTCGTGGAGTATAAAGTGCAGGGCCCAGTGGGTGCAGGAACTGCTGTCAGCTCACAGCCCTGCACACAAAAGCACAACCCACCAACTCACAGCCCTCGGGAGGGGGGAGGAAGGAGAAATAATCCAGAGATCTTCCCTAAAGATCATCCAGACCCTGGGAGACAGCAAAACAGCCCAAAGCTGAAGTGAACCCTCAGTGTCAAACAGAAAGGGAATAATCCAAAAGAAGATCCTTGGGAAGTTTTGCTACTGTAAATCTGCATTATGCTGACAGCTGTATTTGTTTGATTAGAGCCACAAATGAGTTATTCTGTTCCACAGTGAGTGTTCCTCATTAAAAGGAAAAGGGAGGTGTTTGAGGGGGAGGGTTTTTCAGGTTTTAGATATTTTCAAAGTTAATTGCTGTCAGGCATAAAAGAAGGGAAAACCTACTGTTAAATCTCCCTCACAAGGTCTTTACAAGCCTTCTTGATATACCAGAATGCCAGAAAAATACAGAAGCTATTCAAGTAAACTGTGATGTTCCAAACCAATTTATTTTTGGATTTATTTATGGTTTGCTGCCTGAAGTGGCAAAAATATGAAATCATTTGTGAAGAGGTTTGTTTATTGAAGATTTGATCTTATCTACCAATCATGTGGATAAAGATGAGAAAGACTAATGCTCTAAAACTGGAGACATTTTTTTCACAGAGAGAGTAATCAGGCACTGGAACAGCCTGCCCAGAGAGGTGGTGGGTTCACTGTCCCTGGAGGCTTTGAAGCAGGGACTGGATGTGGCACTTAGTGCCATGATCTAGTAATCACTGTGGGTTTGGAGCAAGGGTTGGACTCGATGATCTCAGAGGTCTCTTCCAACCCAGCTGATTCTATGATTCGAAATATATTAGTCTGCACAAAGAATTCCACTGAAATCCTGCGGCTCTTCATATTTGCAAACCCTCTGTTAAAATCTGTGTTGTAGTGAAAGACCACTAAACCCAGATTAAGAAAAAACAGGATCTTGAGAGCAAAAAATTCATTGTACAACATGCCAGCAGTGACCTACCAGTCTCAGAACACACAAAAAGCAGGACCTGAGAATCATTCCTGAGCAGCAGAAATGGTTGTGCTATTGATTGAAATATCCTTTTGTTACTCAAATTTAATCAAGATGCACTAGACTGCAAAAGAATCAATGCCAGTGGCACTGGAGAGAGCGCAGGGAGAATATTTATCGCCCCGAGTTACAGTCTGGTCTAAAGAAAGAGGTTTAGAAAATAAAGCTACATTTTGCCTTAGGAAAACGTAAGAGCAAAATGACAAAAGGAAATGTTAAACCAGGTTAAAGACAGAGACTATCAAGTTTAAATGAAAAGCAGGTATTAGAAAAAGCCCTACCGATGCAAAATCCACTAATTTATCTCATTTTTTATGACTATCAAGCATGGAGATTAAAGCTGAAAACAAGCACAAGACCATCAATGTCAAATAGAGACGGTCCTGAAAACAGAGTCTGAAGGACTGAGAAAACAAGAAGCTGTGATGCCCAAGGGCTGTGTGGAGATGGGCAAAGCAGGACAGAGGCACAAAGGTGACCCCAGTGAGGGAAAAACAATGTATTTCCAAGGACATTTTCGACCAGGAGGAATACAAGGCAGTTTTATAGTCAGGGGCAAAGCAGGGCACATCTGCACCAAGCAGGACAATGCTCCTATCCCAGATTGATGCTGTTGGTACCTTGAGGTGAATTCCACTCGTGTGAAGAGAGAAAACACAGCTCAAAGCCCAAAAAGGAGAGTTTACAAAGCTAGTGCAAAAATAAACATGATTTTCAGTATGAACCCACAACATGCAGATAAAACCTAACCGCTTTGGGACTGAATGCTTGACAGTGTCAGTATTTACAGTGAAAACCATCATGTACAACTTCTCAGCCCCCCACACATTGTATTTCTCTGCTCCACTGCTCTCAGGCCTATAGAAAAGTTCTGGAGATTTTACTTCTCTGCACTGATCAAGAGCTCTTCCTGCAATTCCACTTAATTACAGACTAAGTAAAGGACAGCTAAACCAGTCCTTCCTTTGCATCCCTGCATCTCTCAACATCTCCTTATTAATACAGTGTAATTCATTTTTATAAACACCTACCTTCAGGAATGCCTTTCCTGAATGGAACAGCAAATAGTCAAATACCCTGGGCAAAATGAAGTTTTAACTGTTCTACAGACCAGTGTTATTCAAAATTCTCCAGGTGAGATATCGATTTGTTACTCACTTTTGACAATGAAGCTCTGCCACCAAAACCAGGTATTAAGGCTGAAGATTCCAGGGATGGCTCTCCATTAAATTTTCACACCTTTTTTCCTAAATGTATTCTGGATTACGCTGAATTTTTAGCTATTCAAATAAACAGATACAAATGCAGATTCAAAAGGGGAGAATATAATAAGACTATAATAGAACCAGATGCAAACGCTTCAATGCTCCTGCATTTGGGACAACCAAGGGGAGTCTGGTCCTGACCAGGGCTCGGGTTCAGAACTGGCTGGAGCTCCAGACAATGGTGAAATTCCATGTTAGGCCTAAGGATTTATGAAAGCATGGAAGATGCTCTCGAGCAGTCCACAAAGCACTTCTTCGCTGGCTTTGCTCTGCCCTCACTTCAGCCGATTTTCACCTTTATTACATAGAAACACTTATCATTTGATCGGAATATCAAAGAAAACTCCACCCAGAAGCTGCCCCATCCCCTCCATTCTCCCGCACCCGCCAGCTGGGCTTTGTAGGTCTGGTGCTCTGAGCTAATTAACACCTTTTCTTCTCCACTGAAGGGTGTTGATTAAGTGATAAGATTTGGGGGGGGTGGGGGGGGAACCATCACTTTGTCAAAGTATTGCATTTTCACTCCATTTGGGATGGAAAAAAGGCAACCTTAAGGTTTCGTTTAGTTTCTTTCCAATGCTCACCTTTACTAAAAGTCTCGGAAATCAGTCAAGACATACAAAAATCCGACAGGCACCTCAATTCCAAGGAAAGCACTCAAGCATCTTCCCTGTTCTCACCCATCTTCGGCAGGTTTGATGGTTTCCCATTTCTTTATCACCAGAGAGCAGGAAACCACAAAACTGGCTTTAACTTTCACCTGCTTTGCCCCACTCTTCAGGCCAACTCCAGAAGCGGCTTTAAACCAGCACTGCCCCGGCTATCAGGTACCCAGACGAGCCCACACCTTCCCTAAGCACTGAGAATTGGGGCAATACATGGATTTAATTCCTGCCATCTCATCCTGCAGCTTTATAAAGCTGAAGAGGGGAAAACATTACTCAGAGAGCATCATATAAAATGCATGAGCTCATGACATAGCAATAGATTAATTTCACAGAGAGGGAAACCTGAGGATTACTTTCTCCAAGTGCACAGACATGAGGATTAACATTTTCTGGATTCCTCATTTCTCAAACCTTGCTTAGTTTGACACGCAAAAAGACTTACAACGAACTAATTTCATTTGTTTGCTGATGTAAAATTCAGAGTATCCTTAAGTAAACGGTTTCATTTCAGTGCCTTTGCTGCTGTGGGGCCATCCTGGGAATATGTCCAGGGAAACCAAGGGACGCTTCCCTGCACAAGCAGATTGAAAAGGACACAGGGATCAGCTTCTGGCTTACAAATCAGAGAATTCAGACTGGAAAGGATTACTGAAGGTCCGCTGTCCCAACTGCTTGCCCCAAACACAAACCCCTTAGATCAGGTTGAGGCCCTCGAGCTGCCCATCCATCCTTTCCCACCTATCCCTTGGATGCTTTCATTCAAGACTTTGCTCAGAATGAAAAACGCAGCGCTTAACTTCACCCCACAGCACCTTGGAAATGCAACTGTCGTTTTATGGCCACTTCTACTGTGCAAAACCTGATCTCAGCGACCATAGTTCACTGAAAAAACAACCAAGCACAGTCCACAGCAACATCACTGGGAAGGGAAGGCACTGGTATGTCACAGCAACCAGAGCCATGCACTTCCAGTTTCTAGGAATTGCTTTCACCCCAAACACATTCCTATTATAGAAACTGTTGGGGTCCAGAACACAATTTCCTGAGCTGTGGACAGCGTTTACAATTCTGCTTTTGCAACAACCTGTATGTCTGAGACCGCAGAAGACATGACAATTCATTAAGGTGTGGAATATCCAGCAAGAGAAGAGCAGTCAGAGCAAGAGTTTATAGCTGCACACGGGTGTCAGCCTGCTGGCTGCAGTCACGGTTGAACCGTAGGAGTTAACAGATCTGTTTTTCCTGGTTGTGAGCTGGAAAGAACAACGCTCTCCTAGTCTTCTGCTTCTATAAAGGAGGACGGCCTGAAGAGGTAACTGGAACGCTGACTTAGGGCTTTCAGGAACAACTGGGAAACTTGGTATCTCACTTTTTGCATGAGCCTGTCGCTCCAGTGCGCTCTTCAGTCCTATCACAGCCCATTTTCCAAGGAATGCCAAGCTCCACCTCAAATTTACAGCTCCTTCCTTACCCAGGTCTGCTGGCTGTTTTAAGCCCATCTGCTTCAAGGCCCTGAAGGATTGTGAACTAGGAATCTCCAGGACTCTCTGCCTTGTACGTATTGAAGTGATTCTGTCTGCTTTGGACATCCGAGGTAGAGACTCACTTTTAACTACCACTGCAGACATGATATTAAAACATTCACTTCTCTAGGAAACACCGAAAAAAACCCTCTCATCTGCTTGTAATGCTCAGATCAACACTCTGGAAACAACTAATAGATGGACAGAATGGTACCCAGATCAGCATCAAGTCAATGCGCTTGCTCAGTGCCTTGAAAAGCAGATTGTTTTCATATTTCAAACAAAATATTAAAGGATATCAGTCAGGAAGTGCTTTAACCATCTTGGATTAGCTCACACAGACCACAGGGAGCACAGAGACAACATCCTAAGCACCATTATATTTAGCTATATGGCATTTCAATCACATGCTTTAAAAAAGGCAAGTCTGGGGAACTTCACTGAGCGATTCAACAACTTACATAACCCCAATTAAACAAACACGGGTGACAAAGCCACTCCAGGGAAGCGAAAAGTTGTTCCTCACAGAAGACACCCAGCTCACTTCAGGGCAACACCAGCAGAAGACAAGATGCTTTCAATATTAAAACATCATAAAAGAGGCTCATCATCCTCAGGTTCCTGAATGCCACAGGCGCGACCAGAAAATATTCCCCTGGGCTGACAAGGAACTGAAGGGCTCCGTGCTGGAGGGTGAATCCAGGAGTCAAGTGACTTCAGGCAGTTTTCACTCCCTTTCCAACTGATCAGGTATTCAAAGCAGACACGAGTAGTAACCACGTTCACCAAGTATCCACCTCTCCCTCCAGTAAGACCTGGAGCCATCAACTATTCCAATCTGAGGGCAAAAACATCCCCCATCAACACTTAGAGAACAAACACTCAGCATCCAACCTCAGCACCTGGAGGGGTTGGGAGTGTTCTCCCCTGGGGCTGGATGTCACACCAAACCTTTTAAACCACGTAATTGCATGGCAAATGCTGCTCTCGCATGCCTGATGTTCGAAAGAGCTCGTGCTGTCAGGAAGCCGGGTTGGATCCATCAAGAAGAGATTTCTTTCCATGGAGAATTTCTAGACTCGTTTCTCAAAGGTTTTTCCAAAGATTAAACTTGCCTCATCCTCAGAAAAGGCAGGCATTATGCTCCTGTTTTTTCCATTCATGCTTCTCCCTGGCACATCTTAAGGACAAAAAGACTTACAATCATCCATGCTGGGAGGGAAAAAACTAACTGAGCCATCATTTATTGGCTTTAATCCCTTTTCTTTAAGGAACGACAGAAATAATATTGTTGCAGCTAAGAAATATACAACAATCTCTTCAAAGCAGAAAGATACGGGAGCAGAAAGGCTCTTGTACATTGCTAAAAAAATAATTGTTAACAACTAGAAACCCACTCTCTGGAAAGAAGTGGGAAGGAGTTCAGTTTCAGCAGAGAAGAGGGTTAGAGCAGACAGCAACTTAAATTGGTCTGGTGTTCCCATGTAACACAGCAACTGAAGCTGGTATGCTAAGGATTTCAACAAACATGAAGACCACTAAATTTACACCTTAAAGATATTGAAAGCATATAAAACATTGATAACGAAAAATACCTTGTGCCAGATTAGTCATTTAAAATACTCAGACTATGCCATTAGAGAGCTAAATGTTCCAAGTGCTCCTCAATTTTCCTTTGACCTTTCCTGATCCAACAAAGGTGTGTTTGAAAGGAGACTGATTACATTTCTCTCCAGCGTGGAGGAAGCACGTTCTGAATGGCAAAGCTCTTTTTTCCCTTTTATACATTCTGCAGAAGCATGAGCTGCTCCCTCTCATCCGTGATGGGAGAGGAGGACATTTTAATACACCAACCTTTCAAAAGAAATGCCCTTTGCAGAATTGTTGGGTTATGTAACAGGCCACACAATCTGAAGCAGAGCTGAGAAGAAGCCATTCAGCAACAAAAATAATTCCTCTGTGCGCACAAGAAACGGTATTAGCAGAGGGGATAACACATTTTAGGCACATTTTTTAATGTGAATCAGAGTTTAAATTGCCTAATAACATGTAAAATCCTGGCCCTGCTGTGGAAGATGGGGTTAGAGGAGGGAGGCTTTAATTCTTCCAAGTTTATGCTCTCCATAGCTGGAGGGAATTACTACCTACTAACTGCTAACTCCAGAGTGACACAGCTCCAGCAGCTCAGGGCTTGTGTCCCTGGTCAGCATGTACAAGGAGGAGCAACAGCTACTCTCCAGAATTACAGTATTCCAGTCACAGGAAAGAGCAAAGCAGGAGGAAAATGGACTAAAAGGCAGCAGAGATGCCATAATTTGCGTACCAGATTTACTCTCCTTTGCAAAGCGAGATCCTCGTTCCAAACTGCATTTTTAAGTGTTTTCCCCATGTCATTTCTACAGTACAGCTCAGCTCCTCCCTGTTTTGCCATGCCCGTTACTCCAAAATCCGTGCCTTCGGGAGTGGGGAGGCTCTGGCGCTTCAGGCATCCCCACAAGCAACGCGGTATGTAGGACATGCCAACGGAGCAGCCGTGCCCTGCCCAGCACTCTGTGCCAGCACTGGGGTTACATCATAAACCGGATCCTCCCTCCAAATCGGACCCAGCTCTGATCTCCCATGGCCTACTGACACCGCTCAGATTATTGACAAAAATAAACTTCGCAGGGCAGCTCCTCCACAGCATCAAATACGCTATTTCTGAGATGAAATTCGACTTCAGCACCAGGTAAGATCAGTGTATTCTAATCTGTGGACAGAAATCGCCTCCCTGCAGCCAAAGGCCACACTGAGCCACTCAGATCTCCTCATTCTGCCCACACCTCACACAAATTACGTGCTGAGGGGCAACAAAACCCCCCAAAATGCCTGGCTATTTTTGAGCTTGTAGGTTTTGTCACTAAGAGTGAGGCTTGCAGCTCCCCACAGCCCTCCTGAGCAGGTTCCCTGCTCCCAGCTCCTTTCCAGCAAAAGGAGCAATCCAATTAAGGGCCAAGCACATTTGGACTCCAAGTCCAAGCTGGCATAAAATACTGAGAGAAACCTGTGCCTTTCTAAGGATAAAGAAGGAAATGGAACTTCACCACCGTGCTACCAATACTAACTGTGTTTAACTACATTGTAGAGAGTTTTTGCTGTTTGAGAAGAATATAAATGGCGTCCTAAACGAGCTGCTTAAAATCTAATTTGAATCATCTCCCTAAACTCAAGTAAAGGGGTTCTACTCCTATTTTCTATCACAGTAGTGTTAAAGAGCTGTTCTGCTTCACAAGATGACAACACTAAAGTCTCTCAAGCTCTTGAGCAAGAGACCATGTTCAACTGTACAGCCATTTTACAGCAGCATTAAAAGTTAGCAGAGACCAGCAAAAGTACTGGGAGAATTTATCCTGCAGATAGACTTACCCAAATTTAGCAGTGGTGGTCATGGCAAAAATGGAAGAACAGGGTGAACGTGTAGCGGTCTCCCAGCCTTCACGAATTTGCTGCTGAGGCTTTTCCTAAACCAAAGGTAGTTTTTCCACTGCCATCTTTCCACAAAGAAACCAAAAGGCTTTATTTAGTAATTTTCCACTTCTCAGAGAGAAGAGCTCTGTTTCACTTAGCAAAAAGAGGACAACAGTGTAATATTTGGAAAGCCCTTTGGGAATTATGAATCCACTTCATTTTGTCACACTGAGGCCCCAAAACAGGAGAGCAGCAGTGCAGCACCAGGCATGCTCATACTGGTACTCACTGGGCAGCCAGTGCCAGGTTAACACTTGGAAGGTGCTGGCTAAAAGGATCAATCGTCCCTGCAGTTCCCAGAAGTGGCATAAATAAAGGGACAACAAAAGAGAACATGATACCACTCTGCCGAAATATGTGAATGTAGGCCACTTACACAAACAACTGCAACTCCCAGAACACTCAGTGGGTACTCAAAAGCCACCCTCCTTATTGTATCTACTTAAAGCAAGACCTGAGAAGCTGGAGATGGAGGTACAGGGAAAGAGAAAACTCCAAAGTACTATACCCAGCCCTTCTACAGCTCCTGCCCTAGCTGTTATTTATAGCTCTGTAAAAGCTATTTCTCCCTATCGTTTTCGCTCAGTTCTCCCAACTAATCACCTTCCTAGAAACCAAAACCCACTTTTCTTCCCTCCCCTTACTCCATATGGCTCAAGATTGGGGACACCAAATCAATCCTGGTATTGCTAAAAATAGGAGCTTCAGGAGCCCGAGACCCAAAACATGCAGCTTTGCTTGAACCCATCTCATACCCTTAAGTGAGAACATAAGTTGCTGCTGAGCAGTACAGAACTTGCAGCAAAGCGTTGAAAACCCTGTCAGTTAGAAAATTCAACAAATTAATTCTGAAAGCAAACCATGGATACTGGATCTCTAGGCCCTATATCAGGTTCAGCACCCTCAAAGCCTGGAGAGATGGGAACTGCCCTGGCTTCACCAAGCAGTTTGGTTTTGGATGCAAAGACCCAGGAAGGGAACTCTGCATTTCCACATGCTGCCCCCTCTGCCAAAGCTACAGAGGTGGGGGGGGAAATCTAACCACAAATAATACAATGAAAAGCAATTAAAATACTGAAACTACCCTCGTGTTTGGCAACAAGCAGAAAAACTCACAGTACCCAATGACTACAGACAGGTACTCAAGCATCATTCCCAACCATTTTGCATAATGAACCGGCACAAATCAGATAATACTAGAGCATTTCCAAAAGACAGAGGTGACAGCACTTACACTGGAAGGGGAAATCCAAAGGTGAATGTGATCCACAGCATTATATGTGGGCACCATACAAAAGAACTGTGTTAATTTTTAGCTTACAGGGAGCAAATGCAACAAATACACCATTTCTCAAAGCAAAATGAAGCCCCAAGGAGTCGCAACCTGAATGCACGACTCTCTTAGTGCAGCTTTAGAGCAATTGTACCAAAGAACATCTCTCCAGGTACAACCCTTTCACCTGCATTTGCAAGTGTCTGTACCAAGCCCTCCAGTGTGCCTAAGACACACCTAGATTTTATTTTACCTTTAGGTTTTGCCTTTAGATTCTATAAATCCCACTTGTTTCTGATGGGCCGGGTCATACACAGTGTAGCAAACAAAGACAGCGCCACTCTCTCTCTCTCAGACTGGAATTTTTTTGCTTCCCAGCATGAAAATGCAGAGGAACAGGTGATGGGAAGCCAGACCAGGCAAGGCCCAGCTTCTTAATTTACATAAATAGGGAAGAGTCCATCCAAGAGACTTCCAAAGACCAGGCACAGACTGGCTCCAAGTCACAAACCCAAGATGTTTGGCTGCTCTGGGATGATGAAAACACTTCCCCAAGGCAATCGTCTTGGATCCAAGTGTTAAACCTCCCAAGGCAAGTGCGGAACTCCCTGTTTATGTAGCCTGGCAGCACAACAAGAAGAAGCAGCTGCAGAACTTGACTTACCATATGCAAATGCTGAAACCAAAATGACCTCTCCAAATAATGAGCTTCCTATTTATTTCCTGGAGTCCTTGAGGTACAAGTGTAAACCAAGTTGCCTGGTAAGAGTCTCAACTCCATGCCTTCAGCTACAAACTCAAGAAACAGTTCTTACTATACTAAATCCAACAGACTTACTTTAGACATATTTCCTCCATGTCATTTATTCCTGGCTTGCTTTGATCTCAACCGCTTCACTCTCCCCTCAAACCTCACTGGAATGCTTTCCAATCTTTTTCTGCTACACCCTCCCCATTCTAAATAAAGATTACACAGGACTGCACAGAGCAGGAATCAGGGTAGATTGAGAATCATCCTTCCTGAGGAGAAGGACTTGTCAGGGCTGGTGGATGAGAATCTGGACATGCCCTGCCATGCATTGGGACCCAGAACCTCCCCTGTGCCCTGGGCTGGTCCCACAGCATGGGCAGCAGGGCAGGGGGGGATTCTGACCCTCTGCCCCCTCAGGTGAGACCCCACCTGCAGAGCTGCCTCCAGCCCTGGGGAACAACAGCACAAGGACGTGGAGCTGCTGGAGCGAGTCCAGAGGAGGCCACAGAGATGCTCCGAGGGCTGGAGCCCCTCTGCTCTGGAGCCAGGCTGGGAGAGCTGGGGGGGTTCACCTGGAGAAGGCAAGGCCCTGGGGAGAACTTAGAGCCTTTTGCAGTGCCTAAAGGGGCTCCAGGAGAGCTGGAGAGGGACTTGGGACAAGGGGAGCTGGCTATAAAGTGAAACGAGACACATTTAGGTTATATATTAGGAGGAAATCTTCCTCTGTGAGGGTGGGTAGGCCCTGGCATAGGTTGCCCAGAGAAGCTGCGGCTGCCCCATCCCTGGAAGTGTCCAAAGCCAGGTTGGAAAGGTCTTGGAGCAACCTGAGCTAGTGAAAGGTGTCCCTGCCATGGCAGACGGATAGAATGAGATGGGCTTTAAGCTCCCTTCCATCCTGAACCATGCTGGGATCCTATCAAAATGTGAATCAGTTGCCTGCAACCCTGGATGCTACACCAAAGGAGATAGGAAATAGGAAGTTCCCTACAAAAGGCTGCTTTAGGTAAACTATCTGTACATTCAGGTTAGAAAACCTCAAGCAGAAACTATCCAAAGGACAACAAACAGGAATTTGTTGCCATTCCTTGAAGATGCAGAGAAAACCAGATCAACAATATGCTGCAAAAAGTGGATATTATGGATCTTCTAACATTACAACACTTGCATAAATTTCACAAGACTAACAAACAGTGCAGCTGAACTCCAACTCAGAACTGCTTTTAAAACAGTTTAACATTATTTAATTCATTATTTGGAGTTTTGAATGAGTATGACAGGAATTAAAATACTTCTACATTTACAGTTCAGTTCTAGTTAGCTACCACAAAGCTTTTATAACAAACTATGGGAAAAAATAAATGCAAAAGTGCTCACTCAATATGGCATCTCCTCGGGTTTTAAAAATGCACTCAAGCATCTGTTTTTGCAATCTCCTGCTGTACGCCTTCTCCGAATTATTTCAGTCTGCCTTTGGTCTGCCATGATGTCTGTTGGGAGCCTATTGCACTGCCAAAATCCTTGTCAAGCCCTTTTTTAGGCATTTAAGAGCAATTTTCTCTTTAATTTAAAATATAGTCTTTGTTAGTTTTACCAACCTCCCAGGATTAAATCCTTTCTCACCTACTTTAACAGCTGAAGTTTTGGACCGACTGCATCTTCTCATGCCCCCCTTTTTCTAGTTGGTTATATTCCCCTTCCTCTTATTTTCTCATGCCTTCAACATGCCTGTTACAAAATGCATTTAGTTTAGGGTTCCCACCAACTGCAGGAGCTCTAGGAGAGCCCCCTCAATCCCTGGGTGTAGGCAGAGTCAGCCAGGAGACACAAAACATGAGAAGCAGCAAGGGGCTACACTAAGCAGCACCTTGGTTCAATCGAGCTGTTCATGTGGCATTTCGAAAGACACAATGGAAAACAAGCCTACAGAAGGAATTAGAGCAATCCAAGACCATCTTTTTTTTTTATTTATTCAAACCAGAGCTGGACATTATGAACTCACTTTTCCTCTACAAAAATGTTTCACAGTGCAAATCTCTTTAGCTTGTCAGGTACTGTGCTTGGCACATCTCTCCTCTGGGAAACCTTTACTTCCCCCACATCCCTGCCCTGGATTTTGCATTAATATATCAAAAGGCTTCTGACCTGACATCAAAAGGTAACACAGTTGACATAAACAGGGTCCCTGATACTCCATCTTAGGCACTGACATTCCACCTACACTTCCAAAGAGCAGGACACAGACCTGTTGCCTCTTCCTTCCTCCTTCGACACACCTGCAAAGCAGAGCTATGCTCTCCTACCCTGTTACAACATCAAAGCCATTCCCAAAGGATCAAGGCTCCCCCATTCCACAGGGTGCCATGTCGGGGGGGTCATTTACTCACCATCTGCCTCCCAGGACCAGAGCCCCCTGCTCACACTTCCACACACACCTGCCAGCAGCCCAGACACTGTATAGGTTTGACGGTGCTGTTTTCCACTGCATTCTGAACAGGAACGGTGAAAATAAAACCCCACCCTGCTCTCAAAAATACTTGTTGATAATTACAGCAGAGCTACAGTTCCTGACACCGTATACATGACAAAAAACCCTTCACAGCCTCAGCAGTTACCGTCTTTTCTCTTGAATGAGTTTGCGTCAGTGCCTAAGTGGTGACTTCACACCATGACCCAAATAAGCTTTGAGCTTATCAACAGGGCATGAATTTTTATCAGTCTACAGTAGTTATCTTACATGGGGATAAAGGCTTTCAAGTTTTGACACAGATACAGACATTCCATCCATGCTGAAATGATAATTAGTTCAGACTTCATCTCCTTCAACACCAAAAAAAGCCCATGTGGTACCAGACATCAAAAAAGTGTTTAACTTGGGGTGAAAATAAATTTAACATATCAAGTAAGATTTTTAAAGCCATGCAAATAAAGTTGCAGGTAATTATCATGATTTGAATGGTCGGATATCATATTTGATATGAAGCTTTGATAATTTCTCAGTTATGTTTTAACAGCCTTTCTCCCTCCTCCAACTTTACACAAGTCAGGTTTCAGACTCCAGAAACATCTGGGAAAAATGACAAGCCACTCTGTTTATTACTAAATACTTCTAAGGAGCTTGTTTTGAGAAGTCTGACTGAACACCTAGACACCATCCTCAAACACTTAATGGACTATGCAAGATCAGACAGACTGTGGAATCGCAGACCAGTCAATGCAATTTCAGTCTCCAGAACGAAGAAATCTGCTTGAAAGTGCTCAAAAATAAAGAAGGGCTTGAGGTAAGGAAGAACCAAGCTGTGTGGGCTACCTGTGCTTTGCTACAGCTTGCCCACAACAAGCTGACCTCCTACTGTATTCAGAACCAAAGGTAACTCTAGAGGAGAAGGAACAAATGCAGTTTTCCTAATTTTAGTAAAGCTTTTAACACTGCCCTATACAGAAAAAGCAAACAAACAAAACCAACAAAACCAAACAAAATGAAATCTCATTAATGTAGCCAGCCAGGTGTAGCACATGCATGGTTTTCAGGAGCTGCTGCAATACAGGAACAAGTAGATGGAAACCAAATGAAATAAGATCGATTATGGGCTTGAGGATCTCTAACACTGATAAAACCAACTCTGGCTTGGTTGAGAAGATAAAATAGGACTTGTGACAGCACAAGTGGGTGAGATGCAATTTCATAAGAACAACCACAAACTCCCTGGTTCAGGCAGTAAAGGAACGCAAAGCAGCAGTGCTGCAGCAAAGACCTGAGCACCATAAAGGATCCCACTGGACGTGAGTCAATGAAGTTCTCCCGTAAGAAACCATTTGTCTCGGGATGCAAACGGGAATGCCATATGCAAGACACACTGCGTGATCCTTCCACTCCAATGAATTGGTCTGGTCCCAACTGGAAGCGTGTCCAGTTTTACACATCACACTCCAGAAAACGTGACTGAAGAAGCTCCACAGAAACGATCAGGAACAGCCAGGAAAAGACAACTTACAAAGAACCACCATGACAATTAACCTGGACAGAAAGGCAACACCCTCCTCTTCACACTAAACTGCACAGATAAAAAGAATAGAGGTTAAAAGACAGGAAAGCAGGTTTAGATTAGATTTACAGGAGAACTTTCCAGCTACTAGATAAGTAGGAACAGTTTATCTAACTTTGAATCTTAACAGTGGGGGCTGCAGGAAGAAGAGCCTGAACACTCCGGCTTTACAAGCCGAAGATGAATCACAGGGCTGCATTGTCCTTTACAATGCAAGTTTTTACAACTGACTCCTCCAAAATAGTACTTGCAGCAGAAGAAACAGCTCATTGTGAAGCAAGGGCTGCACCTCATTCATGAATTTAACAAGGCAGTCTTCACACAGTGGTATGTTGGAATGGCAGTACGGGCAGTTATCACCTCTTTACCTGTTCCCTGAGATCTGATGGAATTCAGGGAGGTTTCCAAGGATAAACACATTAGTCACACTGCTTGTGTTTAAGTTTCCTATGAGGGAGTTGTAGGAGGAAGGAGAATAGCAATGGTGGGGAGGAGAACAGAACTTTGAACATTCTCCTCGATGCTCAGCCCACACTCCTGCTCCAAAAATGCTGTATGAAACCATTCTTTAGCTTTATCTGGGGACCACTAAAAATCATGTCAGAACGAAATTAGTGCAGTATGGATGAGAAACAGCAGTCAGAAACAGCATTGAAGGACAACAGGAAGGTCTTTCACTTGCTCTTCTAAGAAGAAACTGATTCTAAGAATTAATTGAACTGATTTTATGGCAATTTCTATCCTGGTTTCCACCAACAGAAAAGCCACTGTTTTTAGCCAGCTAGTTAGTCCCTTCTCCTTCATCCAAGTGCAGGATGAAGAGAACAGAGCTAAACCAGCACCACCTAACTTAATTTGGTTTTATTTCCACTTATGCCCAGCTATGAATAACGCAAGCAATTTCAAGTCATCAAGAATGGTTAAGAATTCTCTGCACTTTGACAGACCAAATCTCTGAAAAGAGAAGAACTTGAAGAATTGCTAACAATTCAACTCACATGTTGGTGTGCTGAAGACACACTGCAGATCTCATTGGGAGCAGTCCGAGTATCTATTACAGATGACAAAAGATCTTTTGAAACCTCAAACACTCTATGGTGAAATTATTACTACACTGAAGTGTTTGGTTTTCCAGCTGCTTGTTTGAAAAGAAAGATACAGCTAAGGCTAAAAACCAGCAACTGGAAAAGTCATATTCTTCATTACCCAACAGTCAAAACCCACTCCATAAGCAGGATGCTGCCTGTCTGCTTTGGAGCATTAATGTGATTTTCCAACAACTACCAACTGGATAGTGGGGGTTTAGTAGAGATCTTCTTGACAGATTGGCTTTTTCCAGCTGTTCCTCCTCATGTTTCCTCATCTCTCTTTTCTCACCTGAGCTCTGCTCTGGATCCAGGTGACGAGCCAGAGTGCAGCAGAAACCTGACAATTTTCTCAGCAGAACATTCAGGAAAAGTTAAATTTCTGACATGTACATTCTCCTGCGATCTTTAGATGTTTATGCAAGAGCTTTAAAAATAAGTCACGCAAGTGTCAAAAACCTACTTCCAGTTTTAGTAAGCTTAAATCTATAGGTAAGTCTGACTCGAAATATATATTGTGAATTACATTAACTCTGGAAAAATCACTGGTAATTCAACAGTGATCTCCCGTTAGAGGCAGAAGAAAAGCTGCTACCCACAAATCCTCAGGAGTCCACTGGGCATTTTTCTGCATCGGATGAGTGGTGACCTGCCCCTGCAGTTCCAACAGGTACAAGTCCATTCCTTTATCATCCTCAACTCACATGGTTCAACAGCACTTGAACTATCACCTTTCATTACACTGACAACTCCACATCAATAATAGATAGCAAAACTCTGCATATGCACTTTGGGATCCTTCCCTGCACCTTCAGAGTACCGTGTGTGAGAGAAGTTTTGTTTTTAAAGATGTCACTGACAGACTTGCACAAGACTTGTTTAAACCACAGCATCATTATTCTAATGACTTACACAAGTCAGGAAATGGCTGTACCTATTCTTCATGCCAAAGAGGAATTGTTCTGTTTCATGAAGCATCTCATAGGTCATTATTTGCTGAAAAAACCCACAGTTCTCCTGCGTCAGGGCCTACAATCTTTAAAGTAAAAATGGGATAAAGACTCAACAGCAGCAACAAACCTTAGTCAGAAGGATATCCACCTTTCACTTGGTTTGAAGTGCTGTACTCCTTCCCAAGCAGATTTTCACTCAGCTGTGTAAGCTTCTACATCATTACAGATACTCAGAGTCTCCCTCACCATTTAATTGCTTGGAGTTTTCAGTATACACCTAGGATCTGCAATCTTCCCTCATGCCAAGACCTCCTCTCCTGGTCAGCTCTGTGCCCCAAGCATGAGAGTCATGCTAAAGACACTTTCCATCTGTGCCCAAAATGTATTTGACTGTTGACCTCCAGACATATAAGTACTGTCAAACACCAAATGTTTGCACTGCCTACCAGCCATTTGGAATTGCTATCCCAGCTGCTGGCATTTGACACCTTGCCTGCTAACTCTGCACAAGAACAGCCTCAGGCACATGACCCATTTAACTTGCTTGTCAGAAAACCCAAATTCAAGGGTGGAATTTGTGCGGAAACACACCAAAGACAGACTAACCCAGCCATGAGAATGCTCAGGTGGCACCGCGAGCAGAGGGCATCTCTACAGCAGAGTACCACACTTTATCCACAACTCATCCCAATGAGCACCTCCCTGGGAGGTCACAGAAGCCAGGTCCTTAATTACCACTGAACTCCAGTAGGGTTTTCCCAGACTCTTTTAGGCTCCACAAATTCTGCCTCATTCTGCAGAAGGCCTCCAGTTTTCATTCAGACAGCATGGATGTCAGAGCTGCTACTGTTTGATTAACAGAGGCAGACAGGCTCAGTTCTGGTTTCAGACTGCAAAATCTGTACATACTAAGGCAAAAATTTGATCGGGGATCTTTGGGACATTATTTTTCCCATTTAGATCTCTCCTATCAATGTCAAATACACTGAAAGCTTTAATGCAACCTGGTCTAGTGGAAGGCATCCCTGCCCATGGCAGGGAGTGGAACGAGATGAGATTTAAGGTCCTTCCCAACCCAAACCAGTTTGTCATTCCATGATTCTATGATTCCTCTAGAGCAAAGAGCCAAGGAAGCTGACCTCATGCCGCAAGGCAAAAATCCACTTCAACAAAAGGAAAGTGCTAGGACTGAATATTATCTGCAGAGCAGAAAGGACGGAGAGAGAAAGAAGGATGAAACAATGAAAATTAGTGTGGAATTGGTGCGTTAATAAGGTAACGCTCCCTTCTAGGCAAATTTTCCAAGTGGACATGGATCAGTCTCCCACGAGCCAAGATCCCTGCCCTTCCCAGCACTTACAGGCCAAAGCACCCCTGACCATGATGCTGCACAAGCAGCCGCTCCGGAGAGCTGGTGCTGGAGCAGCCCTGGAGCAGAGCGACCCTGCCTCGGCTCCCGAGAGGCAGAACCAGAACCAGAACGAGACAGGCATTTTTACCAGCGCCGCAGGATGCTCCTCGGAGCAGGAGGCTCGGCTGGACCAGCGCCTTGGCCCCGCTCTGCCACTGATTGTCATGCACTTGGCTACGAACTCACCGGGAGCAGGAACCGCGCTGCATTTAGCTCTCGCTATCCTACAAGGAACAGAGAAGCCTTGGGGTGTGGTGGGCCTTTTTTTTTTTTTTTTTAATTCCTTCTTTTACGCTCCTATCAGAAGGACCTCTCCAGTTGCTAAGGAACTACGGGGTTTATTGCATTATAAATGATTTAAGGCGGCCCGGCAGATGCAGGTTCAGTAGGCGGGAGTAGATGAGGAGATGTTCCATTTTACCGGCGGCACGAGGCGCCTCAGGAGAAGCCGGGGGGGGGGGGGGGTTGGGGGTGGAGACGAGCCAGCTCCCCCTTCTCCTCCTTCCCCCCTTCTCCCCTTTCTCCTGAGGGACCCCAAAGCACAGGAATCCCCCCCAAACCGGGGGTCGCCCACCCGGGCCCGGGGTTGCCCACAGCCCACCCGCCGCCATAGCAACGCAC
>VWZF01000180.1:151336-167607 GCA_013396755.1 Sclerurus mexicanus | reverse complement strand
CCTCAGCCCTTTCCCCTCAGCCCTGCTCCCACCAGCGCCTTCAGGGCCTCGCTGCCAGAGCCCCTCCGGCTGCGGTGTGAGGAGCGCCATGGCCCTCGCTTCTGCTCTTCAGGGGCTTAAAACGCCGGCAAAGGCAGGGCAAGGGCTCTGCTCGTACCGTGCAGTTTATGTGCCGCTCTGCAGGGAGTGTCGGAGGAACCCAGCGTCCGCCCCAAATTGTTCAGCTTCAGGTCCGCGCACCCATAAAAGACTGAAATTATTTTAAACTCCATTCTATCCATCAGTGCCACTCTTTCATATAAAAAGGTTAGAAGTGTTTTTTCAAGGGCCGTGACCTTTTTGCACAAGTAGGAAACCAAGGCCACGTGAAGCAAAGGTGTTTGCCCCATGCTAGTGGTGGAACTGGGGGGCAAAAAGAACAAAAACTTGCTCCTGGCTCACTGGACCAGCCGAGCATCCTGAAAATTGGCTGTAGATGAGCTTTGGGCTGGTTTTCTCATATTTTCCCGTCATAAATCAAAGATACAGGTCAGATCTGCTCCTTGCACTTTCCTTACTTTGTTCTGTGCCAGTGGTGGGGAGATACAAGATCTGCAGGAGATCACGGGACAGACCAGCAGAGGACACTGGAAAAAAAACCAGAAAAAGGACAGAAAATCTGTCAAACCGATTTTCATCCCTCTGCAGAGTCCTCAGTTTCTGACCCAGAGATCTCTGCAGGTACAGGTGTGCCCACAATAGGGTGGGCTGGGGAGCGGGTGCAGCATTGCGGTAACGTCCAAAACTGTCCTGGGTTCTTGACTTTGTATCCCCCATCTTTTACCCTGCCCAGGTCATTCTCAGCTGATCGTTAGCAAACAGACTCCAGGTCGTTTTATTGCTGGTGTGACTCACTGAAAACAGGGATCAGACACACCTTTTCCATGAAAACCTGGCTGAACTGACTGCCTGAGCACTTCAGCGCTTGGACGAGGATTGTGGGCTTAGTGGCTGCAGCTTCCCAGCGCTGAGGTCACGCGTGAGGAGCGTTTTTGGGCATGTGCTGGTGCTGTACGTCATCCTGGCTGCCCCTGCCTCTCCAAGGATGCCAGATTTGATGTGCATCAGAGGTTCCACTGCGCTGGAGAATTTCCATGGTGCATTTCCATGACTCACTATTCATGCCAGCTGATTCATCTGTGTGACACTACTGTGTGTTTTCTTGTGGTGCAGAAACATCCTCTTTTTTCCCCCTCTCTGTGGAACAATTCTGACAGTAGCCCTTGTAAACCAGACAAAGTGGGAAAAAAGATGTAGAAATCATGGTTTTACACACAGCGGTGTCCTTCTTCCTGCTCTCTGCAGGCTGTTTTGCCAGCTGAATATTAGCTCTGGAGGATTCTGCTCTAACTCTCCTCCTTGCAAACGCCCACTCGGTATTAGGCCTTACCTACACTCGACTGTTTTCCAAGTTTGGAGCTAGTTAGCGCTGTGCTTTTCTCTGAGCAGGGTTTGGATCTGCACAGTAATACTCGTTCCGTAACCATGGCAGCTCAGGGTGACTCACGCTGCCACAGGCCTGGGCCCAACTTAGCAGGAGGATTTTTTTTCCCTCTGTCACCAGCTCAGCACAGTGAGAATCTGGAGCTTCTCCCCACCATTGCATAACTGAGCCCTCAGGTGTGCGTTCCTTTGCTGTGAACATGAAACACAAGAAACCAAAGGAGTAGATCACCACGGTCAGAAGATGTGCTGATGGATCTGATCCAAAGCTTGCTGTTGCCTTAGAGAGTCTTTTGGAGGATATAGAGCTCCTACAGATCCCTAATAACAAGATCTATTCCTGCTATACTCAGGGATTCAGCCATATTATAGGGCATATATAGAACCTGTTGAGTGAATCCACTTGCAACAACTTGTATTTATAGGAGATCTCTGGAGAAAAAAAGGGGATTAACCAGCAATAGATTCCACATAGTGACTTGGTAGTAAGGAAGAGCCTGTTATTCCACCAGGCAGAGTCCTTGATGGGTGATGTGTTTGGCTTGTGTGGGTATGGCGGTTCCTAATTTCATGAGTGGCAGTGACATGTCAAAGTTTCTAAATTCCAGCATTTTCACTTCAATCAAGGCCCATATTTTCACCTGGAGTATCTCAATTTTGATTATTCTCTGCTTATTCCTTAGGACTTCAGCACAAAGACAGAAAATCTTGGGAGCAAAACAAGCAAAGGGGAAGAGAAAAACCACCATAATCAGCAGGAAATTCAAGAAAGAGTTTCAGTTCTCAGGGAGCAGCAAAGAGGTATCATTCTTGTTTTACTTTTTTTTTTTTGTGGGATCTTTGAGCTTGTCTGCTTGCAACTGGAAGCATTTAAGAGATCCCTGTTGTTTCCATGTATTTATCATTATGCTTTGACACTTGAAAAAAGCTCTCATAGAATGGTTTGAGTTGGGAGGGACCTTAAAGATCATCCAGTGCCACCCCCTGCCATGGGCAGGCACAGCTTCCACTATCCCAGGTTGCTCCAAGCCCTGTCCAGCTTGGCCCTGAACACTTCCAGGGATGGGGCAGCCACAGCTTCTCTGCCCAACCTGTGCCAGGGCCTCAGAACCTTCACAGGGAAGAGTTTCTTTGCTTTGCCTCACTTGCAATCACCTTCTTTTGAATCTATTACTGGCCAGCTGAAAGTGTAGGGTAGAGCTTGAAATGCTCACTGACGTCCAACAGCAAAACTCACCTTTTGCAGCTAAGAAATGCTGGATAGGATCAGTTAATACTTTGAGGGCAACATGCCAGGGAAAGCACCGATCCCAAAAGGTAACTCTGACCTTATGCCTGTGATTAATGTATATTAATCTCCCCAAAGGCACAATGACAGGTGGAGAACAACATTAACCTAATCAGATAACAGAATGGAGCCACCAAACAGTGGTGACACCATCATGGTGAGTCACCAGAAAGGCTCTCTGGTTCACAGGCAGGTGCTGCACAGGTGACCCTTCCAGTTTTCATCCTAAAGAGCCAGGAAAAGATTAAACTACAAAATTAGTGCTCTGAGGAATGAGAGGCAAAGGGAAAGCTTGTAAAATCACAGAGTGACATGCTCTGAGGGATAAGAGTCAAAGGAAAAGCTTCTGAAATCACAGAAAAATGGGATTTCTTAAAAAAAAATCTCAGGGGTAATAATAATTAAAGAATCTAGATACGCTTTCTTATTTAGCAGAAAGCTGACTTGACACATCTCAACCCCATGGGTAATGGCAGCTTGGTTATTCCAAGTGATCTCCCATCCTCCTCCTACATGTTTAAATGTTCCTGTCAGAACTGGTCAAAATGTTTTAACTTGATTTTTTTTTTCATTATTTCTGAGCAGAAATGTCTTTTCACGCAAAACAAACATTGTGACAGAAAGGCTAATTTTGGTCAGAATGATTCGCAATGTAAACAAAGAGTCCAGTGAGAAATATTGTGTTTGATAGCTTTGTTATGACAGGAATCTGAAGTTTGTGTAACCTTATTTTCTGGAGGGTAAGAGATAGAGGGACAAAAAGAAATCAAACTGCCTTTTTTTTTTCTCCCCTCTCTCTGACCCAACCCAAATTTATTTCTCTCAATTGCAAATCTTTCATCCAGCTCAGTCACACCATAATGTTTTTTCTCCACCCAATTTTTTAGGGAACTGTGTCCAATAACTTAGTTTCCAGTTACAGACACACAAGAACCATTCCCTTACCTTATTATCCTGAGGAAAAGGGTATTATCCTCCTGCTTTTGTTGAAAGCAGCTCCATCCAGCCACACGCAGGATGTGTGGGGACAGCTGTCCTGCACTTCAACTTGCTCTTGCAGGCCCTGGGACCTGGTGAGGGGCTTCCAAGAAGGCACAGGGGAAAACCTGAACATCTGGAGCCATTTTCAGGATGGAGAGGTGAAGTTGTTGATGATCCGTCAGGACCAGACGGCAGGTGGCACCCATGGATTAGCACAGGGCTTGCTCCAGTCAGGCTAGGCAGTGCCTGCAGCTGGGCTTCAACTTCAGCTGCTCCGTGGGGCACAAGAGCAGGGATTTGGGCTCTTTTGATGGCTTTCAGGGACATCCCTGTGTCCTGGGGCTAGTCCCCACAGACCAGACTATTCCCATCACATTTTATTGAGCTGAGGACTCACCTTGGCTTTGGACAAGGGGTGCCCACAGCAAGGGCACTGCTCCCTAAGGAACGGGAAAGTAAAGGGAACACCATGGCTGGCAGGAAAGGACCAGTCCCAAGGTACCTGAGTAAGGAGAGCAGGAGGCAGCCGGGGCAGCCAGGAGTCTCTGTCATCCTGCACATTCACAGCAATAAGGCAAGCTGGAGGTATCAGTCCATAGTTCAGGATCAATCCTAGTGAAGGCAACCAGGGGCAGGCACAGCCAGGTGATCCCTAGGCAGGTCCAAGGGGACAAAACAGACCTGAGCTCAAGCTGAGAAATCAGTCTAGATCAGGATTCACATCAGTATGTCATATAGGTACAGCTGGGGCTAAACTAAGACCAGCACTGCAGAGAAACAGCTGAAGCCAGTACTAGCCCTGGGCTGAGCTTACGTGGGCTCCCAAGCCCATGGACAAGTGTGACTGGGAATCCCATCCCAGGTGGGGCTGCTCAGGGCCATCAGTGCCCCCAGGACTCATCCCCTGGCCTGCAGGCACTGGTTGCTCAAGAGGTAGAAGAGCTTGTGGCGTCCCCAAAGTGCCATTTTGTACATCAAGGGACACCTCAGTGAGCCACGTGGTCCCTCGTCTTTTCCCCAGGGATATATTTGGCTGTGCCATCCTGGACCTCTGCAGCTGAGGTCACTTGGTTTGTTCAGCCTGGGGAAAAGGAGACTGAGGAGAGACCTCAGTGGGGTCTTCAACATGCTCACAAGGGTCAGTGGAGAGCAGGCATTGATCTCTTCTCTGTGGTGACCAGTGACACGACCTGAGGGAATGGCTGGAGCTGTGTCAGGGGAGGTTCGGGTTGGATATTAGGAAAAGGTTCTACCCCCAGAGGGCACTGACCAGGCTCCTCAGGGCAGTGGGCACGGCCCCAAGGCTGCCAGAGCTCAAGGAGTGTTTGGACAACGCTCTCAGGGATGTGGTGGGATTGTTAGTGTGTCCTGTGCGGGGTCAGTAGTTCGAGTTCCTTGTGGGTCCCTTCCAACTCAAGACATTCTAGGATTCTATGATTCCCTCCTGGGCCCCTGGTTCCCAGTCCCACACGATGTGCATCTCTCCTCAAGGAACACCCACATCCAGACATCCCTCGGGGATACCTGTGCCCGGGGTGGGGGCTGGAGCAGGTCTGTGCCCCAGCTGTCGATGGCAGCTGTGCTATCATGGCTTTGCATTGACTGCTGCCTGCCCCGGGCCCTGCCAAGCACAGCCAGCCAGGCGGAAACGCCGATACCCATCTGCCTAAATGCTGAGGATTAAAATGAAATGAAGACAATGAGCCTGGGATCAGTGTGGGGAGCGCAGAGGGAATGGGCCAGTCAGCAGTTCATTACTGAGCTGGCAAACAACAGCCCTGGCAGCACAGGCTGCTTGGGGTGGTGTCACTGGTTATCACATCTGTTCAACGTGGTGGTGCTTGTTTTCAACGTCTGTGCAGGTCATCCTTTACCAGCTCTATCAAAATTAAAGGTATTATCCAGCTTCTACAGTATGGTTAATGATAGAATTAGATACAATTTTCCTAGTCCTGCATGATGCAGGTTAGATTAGACATGGGTTTTTCTAACCTTAATGGCACTGTCTGATCAGAATTCCATGCTGCCCTGGGGCACATTTATTTTAGCCAATGATGCAATGGTTTAATAAAAGTGATTTGATGAAACCTGAGGCTCCCTTCTCCCTCAAGAATATGACACCCAAAATAAATACAGTCATGAGAAAGAATTTGGTTCAGCCAGGGGGGCACTAATAGACTTTAATGGCCTTGAGCAGCTCTTTGTGGGACCCCCACCCAACCACACCCTCTGCCTGTTGCTCCATATAATCTCAGAGCCAGGTGGATGCTCTTGGTTTGAGCTGGAGCGTGGATAAGTCTTCTAGCTTTGGCTACCAGACTGTTCTTATTGCTGCTATCTGAGTAATGAGGAGAGATGTGCTGCTAGCTGAAATAGAGTTTTCCATGTCCCCTCCTGGCAGGTAGGGTCTTCCTGGCATCCTGTGAGATCCCAAGACATTGTCAGTGCAATGAAAACAGCCATTTTCCTGATGCATTTGGCTCTTTGGGAGCTGGAAGAAGAGGGATGGAGCATGGAAACCTTCCTGAAACTGAGATGTGATGCAGCAGATCCAGAAACCTTCTCCCAGCTGGATGGGAATAGCCAAAATCCTAGAGTCATTTAGACTAGAAAAAAGGTATTGTTATAACCCCCAAGAAGTGGATTCAGGGCTGGGGCTGTGCTGGTCAGTGCCATATCTTGTGGTGTCCTGTGCAGGGGTGGAGTTTGACTTTGATGATCCCTGTGGCTCCCTTCCAACTTGGGATATTCTATGATTCTGTGCCCTGCTAAAGCCTGGAAATGAGGGAAAATTGTGCATTTCTCATGGAGGTTTTAGGCTCTGTGTGAGTGTTGGGGGTAATGTTTGGCCTTCAGACTCTTGAAAAACAAGCTACTGAGGCAGCTGTGGTGGAGGGGGCTTGTGAACAGCTTCTGGATGCACATGCTAAAAGAAAAGTAATTTATGAGGGGAATTCTTTTTATCAATAGGAAAAATGAGCAATGGGGATAACGGTGAGTGACCATGGGCTCAGCTGACTTTCTCCAGTATCTCACCCCCAAAAGCTTGCAGGAGTGTCAATAGAGGATGTTTAATTGAAGGCAAACATTATGGCTGGTACAGAATCTGAGCTGCTCCAGCCCGAGCAGGGAAGGCTTTTATAGCAGCGAACAGATGAGCATTGTGAAAGATGACTGTGATTCTTTGGGCATTTCTGGGTTAGATTGCAGTAAAATTGCAGCAAAAAGCAATTTTGCTTTAATCAACTCTATGACAAAGCCCCGACATAGTAAAGAGCAGAAGGCATGAGAAGATAGGAAATTGTCAGCCTTGCTGGAGCTGAAAGATAAGATTGTACTCCCTGCAGCTACACTAAAAGAAGATAAATTATCCATAGGGGCAATTCAGAAAGAAAATAATGTACAATTAAAGTTGTTTGAATTACAGTTTTAGGGAAGAATGGGTGGAGGAAAAAGCCAGTTTCAGTGGAAAGTCTGAAACCTTCTTCCCATGAGCTTTTAGAAAGAAGAACTATTTTTTAGAGGGAAAAAAAAAGATGGTAAATTGGACAGGGCAACCTAAAGAAGAGCAAAGAATGTGTCTCTCTAAGGGAACTTAGAGATGCTGAGCCTGGGGGGGTGTATGCATGGAAAGAGAACTGGCTCTGAGCTTGCCAGGAGCAAGATGCAGGTCTGGGAAAGACTGAAGAGTGGCAGGAATGCTGGAGTTCTCATCTCCGGAGGTCCCTGCCAGCAGTCCTGGCTGGTTTGCCTCTCCAAGCTTGTGGTTGGGTGGGTGGTAGAGTATGGCTGTGCTCCAGCAAACCTGGGGTGCCATGAGCAGAGGTGGGGCTTGTGCAGCTGCGACCAGGAGCTTCTCTTCGCCCTCCATCCCCTCCCCAGGGTCTCCAGGCTCCAGCACCCAGTGCTATGCCCTGAGATGCTGGTGGGCTTTGGGAATGGTTTCCAAACTTCAGATAAACCTCAGTCCCAAGGCCATGTGGTGCTCAGAAAAAGCCGATGAGGAGGGTGCAGAGGTATGTGGTTATTTCAGTCTTCTGCTGGCACCTGCCCTTCTTTGGGCTTGATTTGAGCAGAGCGCAAACAAACCACAGGGTAAAGGTTGAAAAAAAGCTGCCGCAGGAGTGTGTTTGCATGAGCTCAAACAACTGTCCTGGAGGCCACTGTAGTCCGGGGGTAGTTTCCCCTGGGCACTTTTCAGGGCCGGTGGGACATGTGGCTACATCCCCCGGGTGGGTCCATGCCACAAGCCTCCCCTGAGGCCCGTCAAGCCGCTGCAGAGGCATGTGGGAGCAAACAGCTGATCTTCAGTTTGTCGTGACAACATCTTTGCCTCCCTTCATGAGTGGGAATCTCCTTGTGGGACTGTTCCTAGGCAGGCAGCAGGATATCTGGGAGAAAGTCGGTGTATCCTGTGCTGCAAGATCCCCTAAAAAGCTGATGGTTCCTCTTACCATCCCACCAGCCACCTGTTGAGGGGGCTCTGCTCCTAACAGATGGTGTGGGGAGGACTGTGATGGGGATAATGGTGTGAACGTGGCATCTTGTGCACGATGCATTTGACATGTTGCCATGGGACAGCTGCAATTTATAAGCCGAAAGCATCAGCCACAGACAAGCTTTGTAGTGACTTCTGCAGTTGCCATCTTCCCTTCCTTGCTGGCAGCTGACTTGGAGGAAGAGAGGAATGAGGAGGAGGAGGAGGATGATGGTGCTGAGATGGAGAAGCTGCTTTGGGAAGGGCTTTTCTTGGAAAAAGCTCTGTTCTGTGAAGCACAGGGTGGGCTCCAAAAATATATGAGCCTGGAAATGTGGTGCACTTGAAATCAGCTGCTCTGGGAGCAGCAGCAGGGGGGTTATTCCATCTTAAGGCTTCGTTTCCATTGGATCACCCCCTTCCCACTGCTGTAATAACTCTTTCTACCCTGTGAGCTCCTGGGAGATCTATGGCACAGGTTATGGCTGGGATGGAGCAGCTGATGGGCAGCCAGGATATGTACTGTCACCCTGGGCTGTGTGTGGTGCTCTGACTCCTGCTGAATTCCTACCCAGGCTGGTAGGAATGAAACCACCCCTTCAGTTTTGACCTTTTTCCGGACTTAAAGTTTGATAGTGCCTTCCTGGGGAGAGTAGGGATAGTCACACACTTAATTTTCCTAGGAAACTGGGCTTGAAAGGGATATTGGGTGTGTCTAACAGCAAGGACACTAATGGTGTTGCAGTGCCCCTGCTCTAGAGGTGCTGCTGTGCTGTGGAGGCTGGTGCTGGAGCAGTGGGATGCTGGGCTGTGTGTCCCTCTGCAGGCTCCCAGCAGGCTCTGCCTTCAGAGTCTCACGACAGATGGAGAGCAGGGACCGGGTGCCAGAGGCTGCCACGAGAGACCGGCTGCTCCTGGCCCTGCTGGGTCCTGCGTGGTCACTGCTGGGCACCCCCCAGGCAGGAGCTGGTATCTTGGGATATAACACTCCTGGCAGTTTCCATCATGGATGATTAAGGTTATATTTGGGGGGGAGAATGGCATAAAGCTTTGGATTGGAATCACAGAGTCATGGAATGGTTTGGGTTGGGAGCTCATCTCTTTCCCCCCCCTGCAGTGGGGAAGGACCCCTTCCACTAGACCAGGTTGCTCCAAACCCTGTCCAACCTGGCCTTGAACACTTTCATGGATGGGGCAGCCACAGCTTTGGGCAGTTGTGACCTGCTATAACGTTTGGCCAACTTCATGTAACTTCTAGTTGTAAATAAAAGAGTCAACCAGTTCTTGGGGAGAGTCTGAGGCAATCTTCAAACGTGTTTGTGTGCACGTAAATAGGGAGCAGCACAAATCCTTATCTTGTGTGTAAGCAGGCTGAGTCCCTAATTTCCCAGGACTGGTTTGTTCCTCCCCAGTGAGGGCTCTTTTGAAGTTCTGCATGGCCAGGCTGTAGTGTCACCGCTTTCCCTGGGACATGGTGATCCTGTCCTGTGGCTCCACTTTGGCACTGCCCAGGTATTTATTCCACTTGATTTCCCCCGAGGTTGGCTGTGCTGTTGCTGCTGTGCTGCCTCCACAGAGTTTGCTTGTTTTTATAATGTGGGGCTTTGAGTTTATTGAAGAAAAGACCTTAAGGAAAGGTTTTAGAGATAACCCTTCTTTTTCCCAAAACGTGAATTGATGAAAGGCATAGTGAAAGTAATCTTGCAGAGGTGTTGCTGGGGAAAAGAAAAGCCTGGTGACTGTTCTCTGATAAGAAAATACCTTACTAATATTTACAGATAACTGGGCTGCTCTGAACTGAATTAATTTCCTGGGAGATCAAAATGCAGCACATGCTTTGTAACTGAACCAGGAACCCCTGGCTCCTGTCTACTTTTCTGTGAACAGACAATTTGTCTGGTGTGATCAGGAGATGGAGCCCTTGACGCAGGCTGGGGACACCAGCTAAATGTCCTAGCTAGAGATGATGGCACACAGGTAGGAGGTGGCCTTGTGGCAGTGTTTGGAAAGCTGTGTCTGGTTGTTGACATAAGAAATCAATGAAAGCTGTGGGGGCTGATGGGAGTATCCATCAGGTGAGGGGGAAAAATGCATAGATGTGATCTTTGACACCTCCTGCCTCTGCCACGTGAAATTTGGGAAGGAGCTGCCAGCACTATGGGGCCTCCACCCCACTAGGGTGGGCTCTGCAGCTTCCCATTGCTGCCCCAACTCCTGCTCAGCCTGCACTGAAGAGCACACAAAGGACCAGAGCTGAGGTGTCCAGTGGTCTCGGTCACTTGCAGGACAAGGAGGTGCCTTTTGCAAGGTATCAGTGCTGGACTCCGGGCATTTCTCTGACCTCAGGTTTTCCAGGTGCAATGTTCCTGCTCCCTCCCAGGCTTGGCTGGAGGGGGATGGTGGGGAACAGGCCCTGGCTATCCCACTGTGAGGTTTGTTCTGGGACAGATGAAGGCTCTGGTGATGCTTGGAGCTGACATACAGGGCTGATACCTTTGTGTGGAGGGGTAGTTCTTGTATTTCTTAGATTTGGGGGGGAAACCCTCACCTTTTTGCCTTCTTTGTGCTGTCCTTACTGGCTCTCTGGTGATGAGGAGTCCCAGTCTCCCTTAGCCCAGAGGTGGTGGCTGTAGGAGAGGTGTTGGATGCTGATGGCAGCAAGGCTGGGTGGAAGGACTGGGCAATGCCTGGGAAGGATGTGGAAACAAAGCAGAGGAAAGGAGAAGGAAAAGGCCTCATTTTCCATGTGAGAGGGAAGGGAAGTCCTCTCCAAGGGCCTGGAGCACAGCTAAGCCTACTAGCTGGCTCTTCATCCCTTTGTGCTCCAAAGGCAATGCAGCGGAACAAAGAGGAGCCTTTTCGACCTGCAGCGTCTGCTCCAAAGCAGGCTCTGGAAAAACCTCTGTGAACAAGGCAGAGTCATCTCCCTGCTCCTGAAGGATGTGGGTTTGGGGTGTTGATGGCAGACAGACATCCCTGGAGCCCAGACTGCGGCAAAACTCCCTTAACGTGCTCTGACTCTGCTCTGGGGAATGGCCAGCCCCACCAAGAATCTTGCCTGAGGTGTGCCCAGCAGAGCAGAGGTCTGGGGAAGGGATCCAGGGCAAGGATTGCTCCCACCACTGCTGCAAATTTAATACCATTTTAAAAAATAAATACCTTTGGGTCTGGGGAGAATGCATGGGCTTGGCTGACTGCCAGACGCAGCAGGCAGGAGTCTGCCCTTGGCACACACTTGTGTTGGGAAGGTTCTCCTAAGCTTTTTGGGGAGTGCAGACCCCCATGTTGTGGGCTGACCCTGTGCTCACCCTCCCACATTACCCCTTACAGACCCCACAGGACAATTTCACACTGGTTTGGGCCAAATTAAGCAAAGGTGGTTGCAGTGTTGGCCCTGTCCCCACTCCCCAGTACATGTTCCCACCCCTTCCCTTGCACTGGGGCTTCCCAGTGGGAATTTGGGATGCTGATGCTAATAAGTGGCTAACTTTTCAATTCTAGGGGAAATCATCTGTAGTAGCTGGTCTGAACTGAGAGACGGATGAAGGCTCTAAACCCCTATTTTGGGCATCTTCTGGTGGTGGGGCCTTGCTGGGTCCGTGTTTGGGAAGGAGGGGGATGTGCATACCTGGGTGCCACCAGGTGTAGGATCAGAGCTTGACTGGGTGTGCACTGCATCTGGGAACTCATCCTATTTTCACCAGGTTCCCATTGGGATGGTTCTGCATCTGGAGCCCATGCTGGGCTCTCGGCTTACGAATGGCCCTCATGTGCTGCGAAAATGTTGAGCTGTCTTCAGAGCAGCCTCTGCCACACACAGACCTAAAACATCTGGTGAGTGACTCACTGGCCCCAGGCCTGTCCCGGCATCTCGGACGGCCGCATCCGGAGTATTCGAAGCTCAGTTCCTCCTGAGTGAGCAGAATTGAGGTTATCCAGGTGCAGCCTCAGCAAAAAACGCTCAGGAGTCCCAGGTTGGTGTTGTGGTGGTGGCTTTCTCTTGGGACTGGCTTGCTGCTATGCCTCTTGGCTCAAAAAGCCTCCAAACCCCCTTTCTGCTCCTGCAGACCCTTTGTTTTTTGCCACTTTGGTGCTCCTTGCACTCGTTTGAGGAGCCAGAGCTGTTTTCCATCTGTCCAAGGATCGTGCAGTGGAGTAGCTGCATCCATTGAGGTGATGCAGTTACCACCATGTGAATCCAGCTCATGTTTCCAAAGGGCTCCAAAATGGATGATCAGGATACAACAGATTGCCTGAAATAGCTGTGGCTGCCCCATCCCTGAAGTGTCCAAGGCCAGATTAGACAGGGCTTGGAGCAACCTGGGACAGTGGAAGGTGTCCCTGCCCATGGCAGGGGGTGAAACGAGATGAGCTTTAAGGTCCTTCCATCCCAAACCATTCTGGGATTCAATGATCTTGGCAGGTTTGGGGGCTGGCAATTGGCACATAGCCAAGGTGGGATTTATCCTCCATCCCCATGCCTTCTACTGAATCCATCTTGAAGATAATGGGTGCCAGATGCCCTCTTCTGGGTTGAAATACAGGAGAGCCTCCCGGGCATCACATATTTGATTCCTGCATCCTTAGCAGCTGTAAGCTGGGGCTGTGTAGCATTTCCATGCCGGTAACGGGAAGGAGAAACATCCATGCAAGCCTCCCTGGGATGCCCAGTGCTGACCCACACGCTGTGGACACCTTGTTGGGAGGCTCTGGATTTGCCCTGGCACCTCCATCCATCCTCCCCAGCTCTCCCTCCTGCCTTTGATCGAATTCTGGCTGAGCATAAATTAAACTTGCAAATGGCAGTCCTTTTTGTATTTTTTCAGGTCATTATTATGCACATTTCTTATGCACATACCTTGGGTACTGCAGAGTTTGAAGAAGGAAAATCAGCCAAAAATAATCATTTGGGATGGAGAACATCTACTATTTAAATTCTTCCCCGGAAGCCCTTTCATTGTTAATTACGAGCAGACTTGCAAGTGGCAGAGATTTTAATTTTTAGATTGTTTTGATGTTAAAAATCTGCCTTTGTTTCCAAGATCCTTAGTTTTTCCCGTGTTTTTATTTAACACTAAGAAAGCTCCAGGTGCTCAGATGCTCACTTTGTACCTTCAAAGACCAACAGGAGCAGAGAGGCACTTGTGGTTAAGATATCAAAGTTGTGATGCTGCTTTTATCATGTGAACTATTGGGAGAAGAGATAAAGTGATGATGCTGTGATGATGTGAAGCTCTGCCCTGGGCAATGTTGGCACTTTGTGTCTTTTTTTTTGGGGGGGGGAGTCTTTGTAAGATGCTTGGATTCCACCTCTGTGTTTTTGGGGGGCTGAGTTTTGATGCTGGAGATGCCCACGGAGCGATTGCAACTGAGAGAGGGAATTGTCTCATGCAGAAGGTCCCTGCAACCCACCCCCCCTGTCTCCCTGCTGCAGCACTGGGGGATGATGGCTGCATCTTCTCCATCAGCCTCCAAAAAAGGATAGGGACAATGTACCAACAGTGATGCCAACTGTATGCTGGGCTACATCCTCCCCAGCATGGGCAGCAGGTGAGGGGGGAGATTCTGCCCCGCTCAGGTGAGACTCCACCTGCAGATCTGCCTTTGGCTCTGGGGCACAACATCAGAAGGATGTGGAGCTGCTGGAGTGACTCCAGAGGAGGCCACGGAGATGCTCCAAGGGCTGGAGCCCCTCTGCTCTGGAGTCAGGCTGGGAGAGCTGGGGGGGTTCACCTGGAGAAGAGAAAACTCCAGGGAGAACTTAGAGCCCCTTCCAGAGCCTAAAGGGGCTCCAAGAGAACTGGAGAGAGACTTGGGACAAGGGCCTGGAGAGACAGAACAAGGGGGAATGGCTTCCCACTGCCAGAGAGCCGGGTTAGATGGGATATTGGGAAGGAATTGTGGGCTGCGAGGGTGGTGAGGCCCTGGCCCAGGTTGCCCAGAGAAGCTGTGGCTGCCCCATCCCTGAAATGTTGAAGGCCAGGTTGGATGCGTCTTGGAGCAATTTGGGATAGTGGAAGGTGTCCCTGCCCATGACAGGGGGTGGAATCAGATGAGCTTTAAGGTCCCTTCCAACCCAAAGCATTCCATAATTCTATGACATGGCTGATGTCTGGTCTGCAGGAGCTCCTCAGCCAGAGCTGGCACAGGCTGGGATCACAGAGCACTCTGCACACCCAGCACTCTCCATTGCGGGCTGGGCATGGAAAGAGAAATCCTCTTGATTTGCAGGGCACATCTGCGAATGAAGAGCAGGGCTTCTGATTTAGTCACAGGCTGCTGAGGTACGTTGGCCTCGTCCTTTCCTGTTCCTGCTGCTTTTCCCCATTGTTGGCCAGGTCCAGGCATGCAGCCTTTTACCAGATCCAGCACTGCAGAATCCTTCACTGCCTGCAAGGGGGTAAAAAAAAAAAGAAATGGTTTTAAATATAGCATGTCTTGGGTTATTTTTACTCACCTTTTAATTTTACGCTCTCCAGGTTTGGTTGTTCCAGCTTTCCTCTGTAATCAAAAGGGTGAGGAGCTTCCTTTGCTCTGGAGCAATGAAAGACCCAGACCTCCCACACAGGCTCTGACTGCAGCTGATGAAGCCTCGGGAATTCACTGTATCCTTGGGGAAACTGCGAGAGCTGCTGGTGTGGAAGGGCCCCTTGTGAAAATCAGGTTAAAAACTAGAAACAGCTTCCTTTGGGAAACATCTGTTGTGTGTGTGCTGTTGAAAAATCAGCTGGCTCCCTCCCAGTGCCCTGCTCTTCCTCTTCTCCCTTCCCTGCCATGCTCCATTCCCAGTCTCTGTGTGGATACATCCCTCCATACATGTATGTCGGGAGCAGTGCTGGCTGTCCCGAGGCTGTATAAAAGGAGACATTGTGTGTTTGGGAGCGTGGGAGGAGGCTCGGCACTGCAGCACTGTCCTGGCCAAAAGCAACTCCCTGGCTTTTGGGAGTGATGGTAGGGTCCCCCCAAAGCCCAGCTGGGCTGCATCCCCAGAAAAACAAACCCTGGAAGGTGGGAAGATGGATTTTCCAAGGAAACTGTGATCTCTTTGGGTGGTTGATGCAGGAGGGAGGCTGCCCTGATGCCTCACGTGTCTGAGGTCTTGCTCTTCTAGATGGCGGATGCTCATGAGTGTCCCCTCCCAGTGCCATGGCTCTCAGATATCTGGGGGTTCCCCCTCTAGCCCCAGGCAGCACTTTCTGCCCAGCACAGCCTGGCTTTGCTGATCCCTCTGGGCAGCTGGTGTGGGTAAATCATTAGCCAGTTTTTTCCTGGGAAAGCAGCCTGGTCTCTGCAGGGCAAACTCCAGCTGCCTTTTGTTCTTCCCAGAGGAGATGGCTCAGCCTTCCTGCCTCACCTCAGCCTGGCTTCGTGCACCCCACCCTGAATTTGAGGTCTCCAAAATCCCTTGTCTGCGCACCCCAGTCCTCTGGGTCTGCATCTCCCAGCTTTGAGGGCTTCACCTGGCTCCACGCTCCCTGTTCTCCTGGCCCGGTGCACCCTGACATTCCCTGCTCCTGTGTACCCCAGCCCTCTGCATCGGTGTGTCCTGGCCCCCCAGCTCTGTGTATCCCAGCATCCCCATCTCGGTGTGCTCTGGTCCCCTGGCTCCATGCACCCCAATGCCCTGGGTTATGTATATCGCACTTCCATGCACCCCAATGCCCAGGCTATGTGTATCCAATCCCCTGGTTCTGTGCAGCCCAGTCCCCTAGTTCTGTAAGCTCTAGTTCCCCAGCTCTGAGCACCCCAATACCCAGGCCCAGCATGTCCCTTCTGTCCATGCACTCCAGTGCCCTATCTCAGTGTAACCCCATTCCCCAGCTCCGCGCACACCAAATCACCTGGCTTAGTGCTCCCCGTGCTCTGGCCACACCAGTGCCCCTGGCTCGGTACACCCCAACACTCCCGGCTTTGCACTCCAATCCCCGGGCTCCAGGCACCCCAATCCCCCCGGCCCCGCGATCCCAATTCCCCAGTTCTGTGCTCCCCAGTCCCCCAGCCCCGCGATCCCAATTCCCCAGTTCTGTGCTCCCCAGTCCCCCA
>VWZF01000180.1:121354-151045 GCA_013396755.1 Sclerurus mexicanus | reverse complement strand
GTGTGGATTCAGGGAAGGCGGCATCCCGGGATGCTTAGAAATACGATTTAAAACGCCCTATTTCAATATATAGGACTGAACACACCACGCACGTGGAACATAATCCCGAGAGGAAGCGGTTGTTCACCATTTCCCTGGGCTGAGACAAGGGGTAATTCCCCTCTCCTTCCTGTCATCAAGCATCACTCTGAATTTACATTCCTTGCTCCTGCCAAGTATCACCCCAAATCCTTGTCCCTTCCTGCCACCAAATATCACCCTGAATCCTCATCCCCCCTGCCAAGTATCGCACCCCAAATCTTCATCCCTTCCTTCTGCCAAGTATCGCCCCAAATCCTTGTTCCATCCTCCTGCCAAATATCACCCGAGATCCTTGTCCCCTCTTGCTACCAAGTATCACCCTGAATCCTCATGCCTTTTTCCTGCCAATTATTGCACCTCGAGTCCTTGTCCCTTCCTAACCCCAAATATCACACCCCTAATCTGCACCTGGAATTTGAGGGTTTTACCCCATCTTTCAACCCCTGCTTTGCCGTGTCCCCCATCCCCACATTCCCAAGTGAGGAGCTGCTGCTGCGCACCCAGAAGTTGAGCAACAACTAAAAATAGTCCAGAGCAGAGCCGAGCTCTTGGCTGGCACAAACCCCAGGCAGGAGAGGAGCAAAGTGGGGGGCTCAGCCCAGGCACCCCCAAAAGTTGGTGTTGAGCTGGACCAGGAAGCAAGGACTTATTCCTGGATCTGTAGATTTTTTTTCACACCTCAGGGTGATAATTTGGCATCTGATAATCTGGGTATTATAAAAAAGCTGCTTGATAGTAAATAAAAAGTAGGGAAAGGGTGATGTATGATTTCCGGGGGGATTTAATTATTCCTTGGGTTTCTGGAGGGTTCACTCATCCTGGTTTGCCTTGCACAAGGGCATCCCTCTTCCAAGGAATGTGTTTGTGGGGTTCCTTTTATCCCAGTTTGTGACAGAAGCTCAGGTTTGGGACAGAGCTCATCCTTTGTCCTGGGATGACACCAGAGGGATGGGGAAACTGAGTCACAGAAAGGCGAGACTCCCAGCTGCAGAGGGAGGATTGAAGACATGGATGTCCCCTTCCCGTGACACCTCTGAGCTGGTCTGGCAGGACTTGTATGTCATGAAACCCATAAAATATAATTTATTTTAGCATCCCCAGGAAAAGGGAAGAAGTCCAAGGGAGATGAGTCATGGTTTCCTTCATCTGGGCAGTTGAGTGATGCCCCATCACCCTCTCGCACCGTGGCTCCCTCCCTTCCTGGCTGCCTGGGATTCGGCACAGGGCTGGCTCTGGGCTTGTCCACTTGGGAAAAGGCGAGAGTCAGAGATATGGTTTACACAAAAAAAGGTGGATGATTTGTTTTCCCCAAAGAAGCCTCGCGGCTGGGAGGGAAGGAAAGGGGATGCTCCCTCAGAGCTCCTGGGGCAAAACTGAGCCTCAGTTTCCCCAATGGGAGCTGAGCTGAGCAGAGCTTTGGGACGGCCTTTTCCCTGATTAAGGGGGTTTAAGGAATAAGGCACCAGTGGCCCAAGTTGTTCCTGCTGCAGCCCAGGAAACCAGTGCATGACAGTGATTAATTTCATATTTGGTTATGTCGGTGCTAAAGGCTCCAGGCGGAGCTCTGGGATGCCCTGGGACAGGGCTGGGATGCCGCAGTGGTGCCGCTGGCTGCGATATCTGGGGCTCTTTTCTGCTGCGAGGGAGGAACGTGGGTCACGAGCTCTTGGCAGGGCTGGGAGGGATGCTCGGGAATCCAGCCACAGTAGCCAGCGGTGCCGGGCAGCCTGCCCTCACCTCTCCAGCCCTACAGCTGCTGGTGGAGCCAGGAATCTGCAAACCTCTTCTGTTTAGCTTCTTCTGTTTAGTTTTTAGCAATTTTGGACATTGGGAGCGAGTTGCCTCCTCTTGGAGGACAGGGATGTAACAGCCCAGCGCTGTGGGGAACAGCTGGGACAGAGCGAAACAAAGGGGAGGAGAAGCAGGGAGGAAGGGAAGAGGCTCACGTGGCTTCCCCAGGGCACCGGCCAACGCCTCAGGCACAAGAGCTGCCTCCAGCTTCATCGGCTCCTATGCCGGGGATGCAGCAATCCCTTGGCTGGTGCCAGGCTGGAGGTGAACCCCCTCCCAAGTTTTATAATGGAGTGGGTGCTGCATGGGGACGGCTGGTGTGGGATCCCTGGCCTGATGCTTGTCTCCTCCCTTTTCTTGCTCTTTGTCCCTGGTTCCCAGCACCATCTCAGTGTTTCCTTCTGTTTTTCTTCAGCTCAGGGCACTTGTTCCAGGAGAGAAGATTCCCTCTGAGGACTCCCAGGGCTGTGCTCGCTCCTGCTTTCTTACCCAGACTTCGGTAGTGCCAAGGATGCTCTTCCCACTGCTTGTTCTGGGAGCACTGGTGTTCAGCCTGGCAGGTGAGTAGGCATGGGGGGCTCAGTGTGTCACCACCCTAAAGGAGATGTCCTGAGTGCCACACTTATCCAAACAAAGCTGCCTAATGGCAGCTCCCACAAGGTGTTTTTCCTGTTTTGTGGTCCCCTGGCTGCCCAGGTCGTCACCCTGTGAAGGTGATGGCTTGTGGTGGCACCTCATGGCAGGGGACACCTGTCCTTCCATGTGCTACAGCTGAATTGTAAAGCCAGGGGGGGAATAAAACCTGAAGGTTTTGACTTACCTGGAAGAGATGTCGGGACTGAATCTTTTTGGATTCCACAGCTGTCAGCGGTTCCAGCCAGGCTGGTTCCTAAAACCTGCTGGCATTTATTATTAGCTGGAGGGAGACGTGACACTCTGGAGTCTCCCTGGAGCCAGGCAGGCTGCCCAATGCTCTTGTCTTGCCTCTCTGTCTGTCTGCAGCCCCTGGCAGGGCTCCTGCTGCCTGGTTCCTTCCTGCAGCTCCTCATGCTCCCCTCCAACTTCTCATCCTCCCCTCCAACTCCTCATCCTCCCATCCAGCTCCTTTTCCTCCCTGCCCAGGCTCTTGCTTCAAATTTAATGTCTCATTGCTGCCCTCGTCCCACGGGAGGTGTTTGCTGTGGGAAGGGCTTTGCCATGTTCTGCAGCAGTGCTGAGTTGGAATATAAAGTAATTCCATGGTCTGAGGTGAGATTTCCCCCTTTTCCTCCCCGTTTTGGGGTTAGGGGGTATTAGTGCCCTTGGTCTGTTTTGAGGGACATCACTGCCAGTGGGCACCCCAGGACTAGCTAACATGTCTGGACTGCTCCCTGGCAGTGTTGGCATCCTGCCATGGGACTGAGACGTGGTTGGCATTGTGCTGAAGCACTGGGATGAGATTGGCACCATGCCGTGGCACACCGGTTGGCATCGTGCTGGAGCACTGGTGCCATCTAGTGCCTGCCAGCCTGGCCAGAGCTGGCTCATCCTAGGGACATGAGACCGTGTCTCCACCGCTGTCACCCGTGGACCTATCCCTGTGGGGACAATCCAGGCTGTGTGTCCCAGGGGGTGCAGGTTTGGGTGCCCATGGCTGCAGCTGGCAGCTGAAGGCAGTGGTGCCCCTGGTGTGGTGCTGAATGCGGGACTGTCTCCTTCTGGCAGGGTGAACTTGGCAGGGGATGGTCCTGAGATGCCACCTGCCCACGGGTCCCTCCCACAGTCAGCCCTCCATTTGCTTAGATGTTATCCAGATGGAAGATTGAGGAGATGCTTCTGCAGGTCTCAGCACCACCTGCTCTTATCCTTGTCTTACTCTTGTAGGTGCCATGGAGATCCAGGTTCCGGATGAACCCGTTGTGGCTCTTTTTGGCCAAGATGCCACCCTGCGCTGCTCCTTCTCCCCTGAGGCCAACTTCAGCCTCGATGACCTGAGCCTCATCTGGCAGCTGACAGACACCAAGCGCTTGGTCCACAGATTTTCCGGTGGCCGGGACCAACTGGAAGACCAGGGTAGGGTCTACACCAACCGCACGTCCCTCTTCTATGATCAGCTGCCCCAGGGCAACGTCTCACTACTGCTCCGGCGCGTGGAGATTGCGGACGAGGGCAGCTTCACCTGCTTCGTCCGTGTCCGGGACTACAACAGCGCAGCTGTGACACTGCAGGTGGCAGGTGAGACTGGGAGAGCTGGGGTGTTCCTGTGTGTTGCTGCAATGGAAAGGGTTCTCCATCATGCTTTGTGGAACCTCTTTCTCCAAACCCTTGCTATGGTTTCCCCATGAATTCAGGTCTCTGTTTGAGACCAATCAGCTGCATCTCCCCAAAATATTGCTGTTCAGGTTGCAATCCCTTCCCTGCCATCATGGAAAAGCTCTCAGTTAAGAGAACACTTGGAAGCGTGTCCATAAATTAACCAAAGTTGGGGAGCCTTCAGCTGATTCGTCTTATCAGCTGGAGGAGTCTGCCCCGGGCTTGCCCGGCGTTGTTGGGTTGCTCCAGATCCTGATCCTTGGTTATCTCCACTGTGCCATGCTGATTGTCCTTTTCCCTTGCAGCTCCCTACTCCAAGCCCAGTGTGAACTTGGAGCCCAGCAAGGACTTGAAGCCAGGTGACCTGGCAGTTGTGACGTGCCACGCTTCCCGTGGCTACCCCGAGGCCAGCGTCCTCTGGCAGGACAGCCGGGGCAGCAACATCACGGAGAACATCACCACGTCCCAAGTGGCCAATGAGGAAGGTCTCTTTGACGTGCACAGTGTCCTCCAGGTGCTGGTGGAGCCCAGCATCACCTACTCCTGCCTGGTGCAGAACTTGGTGCTGCAGCAGCACGGCCACGCGTCTGTTACCATCACGGGTGAGCCACCAAATCTGGGGGAAGGAAGGGCTGGGCTTTGTCTGGAGAAGGTGACCATGGTGACAGTGGCATCTGGGATCCCTACTGTGGCCCAAAGCCACCCTGGGTGTTGGTACCCCATGTCTCTGCTCTACCTCTCTCCCCCTTGGACCTGCAAGGGTGACTTGAGGCTGTGCTGTCTCCCTTGTCACCCCACACCAGTGTCCCTGTAAGAACCAGTATCCTTACTGCTTAGTGACCAGCTTTGCTCCTTGCCCTGACCTAGACCAAACCACTGGCACAGGGTATGGCAGGTGTCTTCTCCTTATCCCATGGCCATGGTGTGCTTTAAATTTGGGGATCTCCATCCCAGCTGCACCAATCCTACTTCAGGAATACAGGCTGAAGGAATCCATCAAGCATGTTCAGCCTTGCTGCTTCGCTCCAAGCTCTCCTTGCTGCTCTCCCAAAGCTCCTTATAACCTCTTGCCCTCCCCAGTAGCGTTAATTGGTGTTTAATTACTCTTGGTACAGCATTTGCTGGTTGGGAAGCGGGATCCTGATGGAGCATAAACTTTCTATCTGGATGCACCAAACTCTTGCAGGAAAACTTGTGTGGATCCTGCTGGATGGGAGCAGTGGAGTGGCTTCTGGATGGGCTCCCGAACATGCAAGAAAATGGTCAACCTTGGGGTGACATCCGTGGTGCAACAGGGCTTGGGGCAAGACTTAATTTGAAGAAGGAGCAGTAATATGGGGAATAACTGGATTCCCAGTGCTCTGGCAGATATCACCTGAACGCTGGTGGTCCCTGCCAGGCTATTCCAGTACCTGAAAGAGCCTACAATAAAGATGGAGAAAGGACTTTGGACAAGGGCCTGGAGTGACAGGACAAGGGACAATGGATTCAGAGACTGACAGAGGGCAGGGTTAGATGGATAATGGGAAGAAATTCTTCCTTGCGAGGGTGGTGAGGCCCTGGCACAGGTTGGGCAGAGAAGCTGTGGCTGCCCCATCCCTGAAAGTGTCCAGTGCCAGGTTTGATGGGGCTTGGAGCAACCCGGGATAGTGGAAGGTGGAATTGGATGCCCATGAAAGGGAGTGGAATTGGGTGATTTTTGCGTTCCCTTCCAATCCAGGCCATTCTATGGTTCCAGACCCTGGGGAAAGCATTCTCATCCTTTCTGTCCTCAGGGTGTGAGATGAGAGGGGAAAGGAGCGGGTACAGCATCATCTAATGCTTCTCCTGAGCTTCTTAGCAAGGAAAGGGTCACCTTGCAGTCCAATTTATTAGTGCAATTATATAAAAATTAAAGTATTTTAGGGAGCGATTCAACTTGCTGTTTTCCTGCTGGATCCAGACCTGCTGGGGAAGGCCATAATGGGATGCACTGATAGTTTGACTTCCAAAGTCACCCCTTGTGCCACCAACTCCCTCCATGGTGATGTGCCCCCAGCACCGTGGTGTCCTGGGCATGGGACAACGATGCTCACCCAGGTGGTTGTCTCTTCCCTCCCCTGCAAGGCCAGCACCTCGCCTTCCCCGCCGCCGCGCTCTGGGTCACAGTGGGACTCGCCATCTGCGTCCTGGGGCTGCTTGTCGTCCTGGCCTACGTGTGCCACAAGAAAATCCGGGAGAGCTGCGAGGAAGAGGAGGAAAATGCAGGTAATCCGGCAGTTATTTCCTGCCAAAAGGGGGAACTGCTTGCAGGAGGTGATGGAATGGGGGAAGCCGGGACAAGTGTTAACCAGCACAGGTTTGGCTTGGTGGTGGCATCTTCTAAAGGATGGTTGGGGGGGGCGGTGGTGGCATCAGCAGATCTGTGCCACAGAGCCTGTGCTGGCTGCAGGCAGCTCTTTGAAACATACACCTGGTTTTCCTCCCACCCAGCCTGTCTCCCCCTTTTGCTGCTCCATGCATCCTCCATGTGTCTGGTACCCACAGCCAGGAGCATCTCCTCCAAGTGCCTTTAGCACTTACCACCATGGAAATAGCGTAAGAGATGCTCCGTGCTCTTGCTTCCTCCATCTTTCTCCTGTTTGGGTTGGTTTTTTTATTTATGGAGAAGTGTTTGCACAATAAGGGGGGGGTTGTTGCTTTAAAAAGCTGCCGTGCTCCGAAAATGGCTGAGGAAGCAGCTTTGCTGGCATTCCCTGTTGTTTTCTCTCTCTGCCTCCCAAAGCGTTCACTCTGCCAAAGCCTTTCCCTGCCGGCATCGCTCTGCAGGGCCGGGACCCACAGTCTCCCTGCCCGGGGGCTCCCACTTCCCTCCTCTCCCTGCCAGGAAAGACATTGGAAGCAATGCCACCATGATTCCTGGCTGTCTGTGTCCCCACCAGTGGGGACGGAGGGGATTTTTTCTCTAGGAAAACATCTGCAGAAGTTACATACGTATTTTTTTTATATATATGTAATTTTTCTCCCTCTGTACAGGAGGGAGAATTCCCTCAGCCAGGGAATTTTCAGGGCTGTGATACTCAGCAGTGGCCCTGGGCCAGCTGACCTCAGTCCTTCAGCAGCGAGACACAGCTCCCACCCTGTGATGTTTTCCACTGATGGCTGCACACCCTCAGGAATAACCTTTTGCTGTAGCTCTCGCTCAGCCAGAAACCAGGCAGGGACCCTTCCTGCCTCTCATGGCTGCCAGGCTTGTGGGAACAGTGATTTTTTGATGGGCTTTCCCATGCTGGGAGCAGCAGCATGGCAGGTCTTGCCCATGGGGTGTAAAGCTCCCAGGCTTCAAAGGTGGCATCCTGGTGGGTGCTGTAGGAGGGGGAGAGGGTTGCTGATCCTTTGGTGCTCATGGGGTATCCCGGAGGTGCTGGGGGACCCGTGGTGTCCCGCTAAGCCCCTTGTGAGCATCACTCCAGATGGCAGCCGTGCTATAAATAGGGATGCAACGGCTGCGCTGCGTCGCCCGGAGCTGTGGCTTTTCCTGCTTTGTTTGTAGGGAATGTGCCACCCTGGCACAGCCGTGTGCTGGGGGAATACCCGTGTGGGCTGCTGGAGGGGTTGCTGGGTGCAGGTGAGTGCCAGTCACCTCCCTGAGCACCACCAGCAGCTCAGCAGCACCTGCTCCTGAGCAAACCCGTGGCTATGCAGTGATTGTGGGGTGCTCCGAGCAGCAGGGGTTTCCAAGGGGAATCCCCAAAATCCAGGGAGGTGGGGTTCAGGGGGAGCGCTGGCACATTTCCCACACTCTGTCTTGCTCTTTTGCAGGGACAGAGGAGCAGGATGAGGAGGGGGAAGAACCCAAGACAGGTGGGTGCATGGTTTATTATGTACGGGAGTGCATTTTACTGCCCCTCCGTCAATGCTCAGCCTGCCCCGTGTTCCCCTTTTCTCTGACATATCCCGCACCTGGCAACTCCCTGATAAGCCACTCTATCCCATAATAAAAAAGCATCAAACAAGTTAGTTATATGCCCAGTGATTACCTTTATCTGCTGGCACAGGAGCAACTCCACTTGCAGTGCTGTCTCCTCTGCTGGAGAGATTTAAGGACCGGGGTTGGTTTGCGACGAAAATTGATGTCGTTATTGGGGTGGGTTCCCCAAAACTGGATTTTTACCTCTTTCATCCGGGGAGGTGTTTCCTTGTAAGGGAGATGGGACTGACCTTGTGCTGTTTGCTTTTCACAGCTCTGCAGTTACTGAAAAACACAGAGAGCAAAGATGGTGAGTGGATTTGTCAGAACCACGAGCTGGTCCCTGGTGAAGGTTTCACCTTAATCATCATCTCCAAATGATTCTCAGACCTGTATGTAAAACATCTGATGGATTTTGGGTTTATTTCCCCTGTTGTTTTTACTCCTGTAAAATTTTTACTTTTTTCCACCCCCGTTTTCGATCAGATTTTCCCAGATTAGTGATTTTTCCAGCACCCATTCCCACCCCAGTTTGGGCTGCACTTGCTCTGGCTCCCACTCGTGTCTCCCAGCAGCGATGGAGTGATGCACCCCATGACTTCCACAGGATGTTTTTTCTCTTATCCTTCCTTTTCTTGGGCACCTTGGTATCGAGAAAACCCTCCTGCCACCAACCCTGGTCACTGCGAGGATTTTGGGTCTTCTTTTGAGCGTTGCCATTGGTTTGCTGAGACGAGAGGAATTGCTGGGACTGGTCCTACCCTTGCAGAGAGCTCCATCCCTCCCCACGCAGAATTCCCCAGCAGCAGCATGGTGCTGAATTTCAGGTGGAAATTCATGGAAACTGGAGTCTCAGTTCCTGTTTCTGCCTTTCCCTATCTCGTCCCAGCCTCCTGGCTCAGTGCTGCCAGCAGCCCATCACCCATCCCAGCCCAGTGTTGGGCTTCAGTGCTTTCCATGCCTGATCGATCCCGCTCTGCCCCGATTCATTCCCATCCCAAGATCTCAATCTTTTAATTTATTTCCTTTCTTAGTAAATCAGAGGCTTGGCCTCTGCTGCTTGTGAATCACTGCTAATTTAACCCTTCCTTCCTCTTTTATTTGACTGCTCTCTGCTTCCTGGCCCCATGGCTTTGCATTCCCAGTGCATCCTATTTGCTTAACGCTGTGTGCCAGACATCTTCCCACTTGCTCCTCGACCACTATTGCAGCAGAAACGAAACTTGAATAATAACACCTCCCAGGATTTGCTGGCTCCTGGGGCATTTCTAGCCAGGAGGATGGATGAAAGGACAAAAACACACCTACATATGCCTGGTAGTATTTGCCTGAGGCTGACATCAGCCTTGGGAGCGGGGATCCCAGTTTTTCTGGGCAAGGAGAGCCCAGAGCTGCTGCAACCAAGTTGACTTACAAGTTAGACTTCAGAGTTATTCTTTTTTAATACATTTGTCAATTATTTATTTAGGTTTTTTTTTTTCTCCTTCCCAGATAATGAGCAAGAAATTGATTGATGGGAGCTGGGGCACCACCAGGCAGTGCCCTGTGCCCTGGACCAGCTGAGATGCCCCCACTGGGGTAAGCTCCGGGTTCCCTGGGAGGACCTGGACCTGCTGCCACCCCTCATCCTGGGTCCCATCACCTTCCTTCCTCCCTGGCCATGTCTTTGGGGTGCCCTGGGGCTGGAGAGAGGCTGCGTCTCTTCATCCCTGGCGAGCTCCGAAGGCTGGTGCATCCTTCCCCAGGATGGTGTGTGGGATGAAGGATCTTCCCTGTCCATTCCCCCTGTGGGGCTGAAAACAACCGACGTCACCCTTTCCCCATGGCACCCTCTGTGCCTCCTCCCACATGGCCACAGCTGAGCCAACCACCTTCCAGGTGCCTTCCAGGGCAAATTTCACTGCCCTTCCCAAGCCCAGAGGCCTGGAGAGCGGTGATGGGCTCAGCGAGGTCCCAGGGAGTGACTGCTGGAGCCCTGGAGGCTCCAGGAAGATGGATGGGACACAGGGACCCCCAGGCATGGTGCTCTCAGCCCCAAGGGAGGCACCTCTCCAGGGACACATGGGGGCAATTATTTTTTCACTTTGCAACACTGTGGTTCCCACTTGTCTTACATTTTTGCCTTAAATGCAAAATCCCATTGGGGTGGTTATCTCCTGCCTGGGACTTGGGTTTTTTGGGGAGGGCAGACCTTGGGGGGCACCTGCTGGCCAGGTGAAGCCCCCCTGTCCTCCCTTGGTGACAGAGTCAATGCTTTGGAGGCTGAAGGACTGGTTGGGGCAAACCTGGCCAGTGCATGGGGTTGAGCACTCATTTTTCCCTTGGAATCATGGGGTTTTACCCTTGTGCATATCCTGGGGATCCTTCTGTTGCTGCTGGGGGCTCGGGGACACCCAAACTGCCAGGGTGAACGAGGTGGTGTGCCCCTTGTCCTGCTCCAGGGGTGCAGAAGCTCCCGATGGCTCTTCTGCTGGTTTTAGTCATTATTTAAAATCCAGAATCTGAAGGGTTTATTGTGCCTTGACAAATAAATTTGGGGTTGTTTTGGCCAATGCTTTCTAGCCTCAGTGTGATCTCTGGGATATAGCTTTGAACATGAATAGTCTGAAGATTGGAATTCCCAGAGAAAAACTTTCATGTTCCCCTTTCAACCCCATCTGAGCTGCCCTTGTCCATCTCCCAGTGCTGGGAGCAAATGGCCAATGCCTGCCCTCATCCCTCTGCTTTATTGTCATCCCTCAAGGAGTGGAATAAAGAGGAATATCCCAAAGGGATGCTGTCATCTGCCTGAGAGAGCTCCAAAATTCAGGCTGGTTAATGCCAGTGCTGGGATGCAAGCAGGATCTGATGGGGCCTGCTGAGGAAGGGACCTCCCTAAATCACCTGTGGGGGACTATTTTTGGTTGTCCTTTCCTGTCGTGAAGCCAGGCTCTGCATTCCAATAGGAAAATATTCCCAAAGGCAAGACAAGGGAACATGTGCTGGTCTCAGGCTCTGATTAGGGAGGGGATGGATGGTGATTTCATTGAGGGGTTTGATCTACAGCCTGAATTAAGTGCCAGCGCAAGTTTTAACGAGGTGCCAGGAGGTGCCATTAATATTGTTTAGTGCCCAGACACTGGGCTGGGGGAATGAAGCCATTAACCACCGCTTGATTAACTCGTCCCTGGCGGGCAGTGGGATGAGTTGTCCCCACATCCGGGACATTGTCGAAGGTCCTGAGGTGGTACCAGCGGATGTCTTCTTACTTGGGCAGATTTGAGGGCATTTTTTTGCAAAATGCAACCTGGGCTATGCAGGGATAGGAGCTCTTGAGGCTGGTGAAGGAGAAAATCATAATTAAGCTGTGGAAGCCCAGGGAAAATATTCCTCAGGTGGCTCCAGGGTGATGAGCCCTTCCGAAGTGTGGGCTGCTGTTCCTGGGAGGATGTGCTGTGCCTTGGCCTGGGATAAAGCACCCCAGAAGTAGCTTAGTTGTCCCCAAATGCCATCCTGGTTTTGGGGCTGTCCAGGTAATGGTTTTTTTGGGAGGAAACCATCCATCCTCTTCTTCAAGCTCTTAATACTATGTACTGGTTTGTGGGTGTTGTGATGAGACCCAGGCAGGGATGAAGCTAGTTGGCTGTGGGCTTTTTCCATTCAAAAAACCCCAAAATCCTTCTCCACCTGCTCATGGCTAATGGTGAACCTGGCAGCTGGGAAAGTGGGATATAAGAGGGATGCAGAGTGTGAAGGACCTGGCAGTGAGAGCTGGCAGCAGCTCACTCATGTTTGCTTCATCCCTCCTGGGAGCAGGTGAGGCTGTGAGTACATCCAGACCCCCTGGGTGGGTGAAGAACAACCCCAAAGTCCCGTTTGGCAGCTTATTTCAGAAAGCACCAGGGCAACTCTCTCCCGGTGCCGGTCAATGGCAGCTCCACTTGCCCCATCGATATTAAATAAAGGTTTCCTGCTTTTTCTATTGACCTAATTCTGGAGAGAGGTGGGAATAGGGATGCTGAGCCTTGTTGCTTCCTCCCTCTGAGGATTGCTTGTGCTGGATGATGGGATGTGATGGGATGGGATGAATAATGCCCTTGCTGTCCCCTTTAGATGGAGACACTGACAGAGCTATGTCCCTGCAGGCAGGGAGTCTCTGGATACCCCACTCTGGCATGGGATGGGGTAGAATGGATAATGCCCCTGCCTGTTCCAGTTGTCCCCTTGGACAGGAACATGGATAGGGCCACATCCCTGCAGGCAAGGGTGCTCTGGATACCGTGGCGGGTGGGTTGGACCCCAGAGCTGCCTGGCACTCAGGGGTGCCCCTGCCCTGCACTGTGGGTTGGTTTTGTTTTCCAGAGATGAAGGATCTGCAAGAAGCACACTTTCTATGTGAACTTGTTTCCACGGGATGACGAGCAGGATCCAGCTCTCACACTGCCCCCAAATGCCCAAGTTTTGGCCTCAAAATTGCCAGGCCAGACCCAAATTCAGTTGGAAAGCTCAGAGCAACCTGTCTAAGCTGCTTTCTGATGTTAAGGCCATTGCAAACAGAGTAGCTGAGTTTTCCAGGGAAAGCAGAACACAGAAACAGCCCCAGGGCTGGATCCTCCTGCTGCTCAGCTGCTGAAGGCAAGGAGCAAAGCCAAAGGCAGTGGCAATCTTAAAAATCACGTTCTACCTCTGCTCATAGCTTTTCTTGGGAAGCAGCATCCCCAAAAGAGTTAAATCAGTCTAAAAATCCAGGATTTGTTATGAACAGTTTTTATTAGCTTTCCCTTTTGTTTCCTCCCAATGCAACAATTGGGATGGGGAAACCACCCAGCTCCATGCCAGCTCTGCTTGGGGAATTTGCTTTCCATGGGCAAGTTGGAGCCAACACAAGGCCCTGGCTTGCTCAAAAGCTCATTTTTCTCAAAAAAAAGGCCTTGAAAAACTCTCACTTGTGCCATGGATGCTGATCCCACACCCTTTTGATGGGGAATGAAGAGCGCCATGGTATTTCCAAGGGAACTGTGTGGAGTTGGCATATTCAGAGACAGGTTCTCCCTTCCAGAACCCATTTTTCGGAGCTGATTCCCAAGCGGGTTATTCCCTGTAGCCACAATGCATCTGGTCCCGCTAAGTCAGAGTTAACGGAGGGGTTGAGAGACATTTTAATTACAGATTTGGCTTTCCCGTGTGATTTATCCCGGGGAACTCAACCAATTTATCCATCAGTACTTACCAGGGATCTGAAGCAGAAAGGAAGCGCAGGGGGTGTTTATGGCGGTGACTCAGGAGTCGTTTAGGAGAGACTGGAAACGAAACGGGGATGTTGCTTAAAAAACCCCTACCTGGCATGAAGGGCTTGTCTCCAGCCAGGAAAATTAATGAGCGATGCCTTTTCCAAACTCCAGTTCCCCTCTTTGTCACGCCGGGTTCATTTTTCTTTGGGATATGTGGCTGAAGCATGGTGGGAATGAGGGAATTGGGGTGGCATTCCAGTGTCTTTTTGTGATCAGGTGGCAATGCAATGTCATTTTACCTTGGTAATTGCCCCTGGCAATGCTTTTCCAATCAGGATCCAAACCAGCACTGCAGGAAGAGAGGCGAAGAGAGGCAAAGAGAGGCTGATGCTGTTTAATGAGCCTTAGAAAAGCGTGTGATGTCTAAGGTGAGGAGATGTTGCTTAAACAGTGCCTGAGAAGTATTAAATTCCCCTATTAATACAGTATTTAACAATCCAGTGGAAAAGCACCCTGGCAAATAAACAGAGGAGCCAGAGGGAAAGAGTGCTGACAGGGCAGTTGTTTTCCATGCCCGATGGAGAAATGGTTTTTCTCATTACAGGTGGTAAAGTTGTGTGTGGTTGGAAGGGACCTTAAAGCTCATCCAGTTCCACCCCCTCCCATGGGCAGGGACACCTTCCACTATCCCAGGCTGCTCCAAGCACCATCCAACATGGTCTGGAACACTTTCAGGGCTGGGGCAGCCACAGCTTCTCTGGGCAACCTGTGCCAGTGATCACCACCCTCACAGGGAGGTATTTTTTCCCGATATCCCATTTAACTCTTCCCTCTGGCAGTGAGAAGCCATTGCCCCTTGTCCTGTCCCTGCAGGCCCTTGTCCAAAGTCCCTCTCCGGGGACTGATGAGGGAATGTCCTTCATTCCCAGGGGAAGCCTGCAGTGGGAGGACTTTGCAGCTGGAAAGGACTGTTCCTCCAGGGCTATTAAATCCCGATTACAGTGATGGATGCGGCATCGCTGCGGCGTGAGCTGGGAGGTGGTAGATGGGGTTTTTTTGCTGCCTATCGATCTCTTTTGCACCCAAATGAGAATAAAAGCTGTTTCTCACCCAATAGCTTCAGGATTTTAAGGCCACTGAATCTCCTGTCCCTTTTTCATCCCAGATGCCTGCATTTATTTCCCACTCTACTGTTCCTGGCGCAAACCCTTGGCAGGAGCTATTGCAAGGTGTGAGAAACCCACCTTTGAGCAGAGAAACCTTCAGCTGTGTCAGTGTGAGATGCAGGACTCGGGCAGTATGGGGCTCCTTGGATCTGTGGATGAGCTGCCTCGCTCCCTGTGGAACAGGAGCAAAGGTGTGTGGGATGCAGGGACCCATCTGTTTAGCACTGGTTGCCCATAGAGGTGGTTTGCAGGAGGTTCAAATCCTGGATCTTCAGTGCCATGTCCTGCTGCTGGGATGGGTAATGGGGCTGTGGGCACATGAACATCACCTCCCATCCTCCTGGATCCCTCCAGCTCCGGGAACTCCCCTGAGCAAACCCAGCTTGCCTGGTAAAACACTCCAACCCAGCAGAGGGATGAGCTAGATTTGGAGATGACCCACTCTTGCTGAATTAATAAAGAGGCCTTGAGCCGCCAGAGAGGTTTTTCTTGTCATATCATTTATTCATCATTCATAAAAATATCAGGGGCAAGGCCGGGACACGGAGATCATGCCAGAAGAGGTTGGCATGTGTGTGTGTGTGGCATTATTCATGCTGCAGGAGGACAACAGCCAATGCCTGATGCATGGGCCAGCAAGGGGATCCCACCAGTGATTTGGGTGCGGCCCTATATCCCTGTGATGTCCCCTACAAGTGAACAGTGCAGGTCCCCCCATCCCAAACCTGCCCCACAGATCCAGCAGCCCGTGAGGAAGATGCTGCAGCCAATAAACCCCATTTCCCCAGGCACTCATGTAAAGCACCATTAGAAACACACCAGGAATACAAACAATAAGGCTCAAATATCCCTCCCAGCTCTTCCAGCCACACTGCTGAGGAGCTGGTGTGTGCAGGGCATCACCCCCACGGCAAGAGGACCCCCCTTCCTGGGCTCTGCCCCCACAGCAAACAGCTCTGAGTGACCCCCGACCCTCCATCCAGCTCGGAGGTGTAGAGCCATTAGTCATAGTACTGTACACACAAGCAGCTGTGCCAATTAGCATAATTAACACACGAGGGCCAATTAATCTCTTGATTATGCCTGCCATTCACTTATCAGCTGCTATTATGGGAAGATCGCCTTTTGTACCTCTGCTTTCTATGCAAATGAGCCGGTTATGATGCCTTCATTACTCCAGCCACAATTACCCGGCGCAGATTCCCGTGAAATCGGGCACGGACAGACTGCAGATGCCACAGGCCACAACCCAGGTGGGTTTTTCTTCTTTCCTCTCCATTTCTGGACGTGCCACCTTCAGTGGTGTCCCACCACTTGGGTTTTGGGGAATTGCTGATAACGTAGGGGAGACCAGGGGAGAAATGTCTGTGGGAGCCTTGCTGGGCCTTTGTCATGTTGATGGCCAAAATTGGCTCCATCGCATAGAGTGAGAAGGACACAGAGGTGCAAGGGACGAGGGACTTGTGGCCAGTGTCCCTGATGCCACCCCAGAACAGGCAAGACATGGGACAAACTGCTCCAGGGCGATTCCCAAGTGCAGATCAAGGGAAATCCCCCATCATGCCCCCAGAGGAAGGGATGGTCCCAGCTGGATTCCCTTGTCCTGAGCTGCCCCTTGCTGGGTGGGGTCCCAGCTGGGTGGGCAGCTCCCAGGTGTGCTCCATCTGGGCTGGGCTGCTGGGAGTGCTGGTATAAAAGGCTCCTGGGCAGCACTTCCTCCATGAGCTGGTTTTTCTGGAGTCAGGATGGGGTCTGGAGGCTGCTTGGGTGTTTTCCTGTTCTGCTGGGTGCTGGCTGATGCAGCCTCCTATAGCCCCTGGGGGTTCCCTCAGAGGGACTCAGGGGTCTTGAGGGCCCGGGGGGACTCCTCCTGGCTCCGGCCTCGTGTGCCTTCCTTCTCCCAGCCCTGGGCATGGGTGGATGTGTCCCAGCTCCAGGCCATGGCCCCCCTGCACCCTGTGGCCGTGCAGTGCCAGGAGGCGCAGGTGGTGGTCACGGTGCACAGGGACCTCTTTGGCACCGGGCGCCTGGTCAGGGCTGTGGATCTGAGCCTGGGATCAGCCTCCTGCCTGCCGGTGTCCCAGAATCCTGCCGAGGACACTGTGACCTTCGTGGCTGGGCTGCATGAGTGTGGCAGCACCCTGCAGGTGAGGGGCCGCTATGTGGGGATGGACCTTCTCTGGGATCTGACCAGCACTGGGTGGGTAAGTGGGAAGTGCTGTGGAGAGCAATGTGCTGCCTAATTCTCCCTGGCAAAGCTCTTAGTCCTAGAAATGACCTGGTAAAGGTGGTGGCAGGGTTTGGGGTGAGGAGACGCTCTTCTGATGGCAGCAGCTCTCTAGTGAGGGGTGGTGTGGCCATAGCAAATGCAGTTTGTGACAAAGTTCTTGAGGCTCCTTGACCTACTTCAAGGCTGGCCCCCTGTTGGGATGCCAGTACAAAGCTTCATGGTGTCCTGTAGGCACTGAATTTGGGAATGTGGAGGACAGCCTGTCCCTTTACACCTGGCCTGTGTGTCCTGGCACAGTCAGTGCTGGGTCTGTGATGGTGCTGAGCTTATGGATAGTAGTTTTTGTGTCTTATCTCTCCCAAATCTTCCTTCCAGATGACCCCAGACTCCTTGATCTACAAAACAAGTTTGTCATACAAACCTACTCCTTCTGGCAACCTGGTCATTGTAAGGACCAACCCGGTGGTGGTTCCTATTGAGTGTCACTATCCCAGGTGAGCAAGGGGGGGGCTGTGCCTCTGCTCCTGTGGCCCTCAGGTGGTGGTGGCATGTCTGTTAACACAAGTGTCCTTTAGGAAGAGCAATGTGAGCAGCAATGCTGTCAGGCCCACGTGGGCTCCCTTCCGCTCCACGCTGTCGGCAGAGGAGAGGCTGATGTTCTCCCTGCGCCTCATGAATGGTGGGTACAGACCTGGCAGCCCCACTTCCTCATCTCTCTGGTTTGGGTCACATGCTGAGAGCCCAAGCAGAGCTATAATCTGGGCTAAAGTGAAGCCCAATGGGGTTGCTGCAGGTTTAAGAGGTCCCATGTGCAAGGGGGGGCAGTGTGCTGCTCTCTCAAGTAACCCCTACCCTTGGATCCACCTTCCAGATGACTGGAGCACTGAGAGGCTCTCCAATGGCTTCCAGCTGGGGGAGAGCCTGCACCTCCAGGCTGACGTGGCTTCTGAGGGCCACGTCCCTCTGAGGCTCTTTGTGGACGACTGTGTTGCTGCTCTGAGCCCTGACAAGAGTTCCTCCCCCCGATATGCCTTCATCGACCGCAGCGGGTAAGGGGGGCTGTGCTCTGGGTGCTACCACTGAGCTGGCTGCCGTGCCCCTGACTCCTGACCCTTGTCCAGGTGCTTGGTGGATGGGAGAGCAGATGACACCACTTCAACCTTCATCTCCCCAAGGCTGAGGCAGGAAACCCTGCAGTTTGTGGTCGATGCATTCAAGTTTGCAGGAGATGACAGAAACCTGGTGAGGAGTTGTGCCAGCCCCTCCTCCCCCGGGTGTTTTAGGAGTAATGCTCTTCTTGGGGGGGGAAGGAAAAATCAGCATCCAAGACTAATTTTAATTTCCCTTCCAGATCTACATCACCTGCCACCTGAAGGTGTCCCCAGCTGACCAAGCCCCAAATCCATGGAATAAAGCCTGTTCCTTCAACAGAGCCAGCAGCCTGTGAGTAGCTGGTGCATGTAGAGAGGGGATGAGCCTGGAGGAGAGGGTTTACGGATAATTCTCTTTCAGTTGGGCACCTGTGGAGGGTACTGGAGACATCTGCAGCTGCTGTGAGACCGGCAACTGTCCATTGCGTGGAGGACACTCCTGGAGAACCAACCCTCCGGCCAAATGGCTGGGGAGGCGCTTGAGGAGAGATGTCCCTTCCAAGCAAGGTGGGGCTCTGCATGTCCAAAATGTACCCCGAGGGCTGGGTCACCCTCTAGGCTGGGACACCTTTAGCTTAAGGACAAACCCAGCTCTTTAGAGTCCTTAGGCAAGTACTTTCAAACAGAAAGAGGGAGGATTTAGGTTGGATAGAGGGAAGAAATTGTTGGTTGTAAGGGTGGGCAGGTCCTGGAACAGGTTGCCCCATCCCTGGAAGTGTTGAAGGCCAGGTTGGACAGGGCTTGGAGCAACCTGGTCTGGTGGAAGGTGTCCCTGCCCCTGGAGGGAGAGGGATGGATGGAGATGGGCTTTAAGGCCCCTTCCAACCCAGATCATTCCATGATTCTCTAAGTAACTGTGTGTCCATATATACAATATATAACTTTTGGGAAGCTGCTCCTGTGTGCTTCTGTATCTCCCATATGTATCCATGTTTCTGTAGCTCCTGAAATCCAGAGTGAGCAGGACTTACCTCCCCTGTGAACTCATTCATGCCCATTTCTTTTTTTCAGGCAGTCCCTCAGGGGTGACGGAGGCTGAAGTCTCCATTGGGCCACTGTTAATCCTTGACTCAGCTCAGGGATTATGGAGTTCCTCTGGAGGTCTTAGACCAACAAAGAACACCCCAGAGGGTAAGTGTGTGGGTTTTCTTTTGTTGTTGTTTGGTTGTCACTCTAGGTTGATCTAGTCATGAATCCCATGATTTCACACCTGGACAGACTCTCTAGTGTAACCACCAAAAGAGTCTGGGGGGCTCCTTCCCAGAGCTGCCTGCAAGTTCATCCACTGGCAGATGAAGGGAGGACATCTGGTGTGTAGTAAGTGGCTCTTGCCTCTTCCAGGTGCTGCTGGAGGTCTTCCTGTGGTGGTCCAAGTCACTGTGCTCATAGCAGCCACTCTGCTGAGCTTGACGGCTCTGGGACTGTTTCTTCTGTGCAGGAAGTGTCTCTGCCTTCATGGGATGTCACTGTAACCTCCATCCCTAATAAAGAGAAATGCTTCTGTGCTCTGCTTGTGTTAAATGTTTCTGTCCCTCTCCAGTAGGGAGTGGGGACATCAGTCAGCCTTTGGTCTGCTTGGATGGGAATCCCTTCTCCAGGTGAGCCATTCCCTGGGGTTGGCTACAAGTTGCCAAAGATGTGCAGAGCTGTTGCCTTCTGAGAGCACCCCACAAGCCTCAGCACTTGGAAGCGGAAGGTGCCTCTCTGCAGTAAGACTCCTCAAGTGTGGAGGCTCCCGGCATGTTTTTTCCTTAGCACAGGATCCTGAGCTCTGGCTGCAAATGAGGTATGGCTCCTATTTTCAGGTGAATGAGGGAAGAATTGATGCTGCAAGCAGATGCTAATTGGCTTCCTGACTCCAGAAGTCCTGTTTGCTCCCCCTTAGCAGGGGTGATGCTGGAGGATGCGAGAACAGGCTCCTTGGTGTGAGTTGCTGCAGGCTGGATGAGGAAGCAACTGTGTCTCCTGAGGACACAATGGCAATTCTAACTCTGGACTGAATGTGGCTTCTGGAGCTGGGAGAACCAGGGGAAAAAAACCTGGTGTTGGGGATTGAAAAGGGCTGAAGACACTTTTGTTTAGCGTGGCCTCTGCTGTAGGGAGAGCAGGGAGCAGTGGCTGGATGGGAAGGCCACTGTAAGAACACAGGGATGAATAGGGAAAGCCAGTGGTTCACCAGCTGTGAACCTTCTTGTTTGTTTGGTTTGGTTTGTTGTGGTTTTTTTTATTTGTTTGCTTTTCAATATAAAGGAGGGGAAGCTCTCAGCTGGCAGGTTTGCCTTGATTGGATTACCATCACATCTTCGTAGCAACCATGGGGCCTCTTCCTGCTCTGTTGGTGGTGCTGAGCTCTAGGGCACAGGAGTCCTTATCACACTGGAACTGAGGCAATATGCACCAGACAGCTCTTGAAGCTCTGTTAAATGGCTCTTTTGCTCTTTGGCCTCCCCTCCCACGCAGCACAGGCTTATCCTGACAACTTGGCTTAGGCTGCTGAAGGCTGGAGGTGTCTGTGTGGTGAAGTTCAAGCTGGGTGTGAGTTCTTAGTGTCTGAATTCCTGATGTGGTGAGTCGAACACCAGTTGCACTTCTTGGGATCTTGGGGAGCACAAACATTACTCAAGAGGGTTTTGTGCCCCCCTGGTCACCCCCAGTCCCAGCTGAAGGCTGCAGAATTTCATTATCCCATGGCTGGAGGGTCATGTGCTTTGAGGTGCTGCCTGGTTTAAAGATCATAAACCTGCAGCAGGGGAATTAGTCCCCTTGTTTGTGTAGTGTGGGACTCTGTGCTCCTGGGTGAGCACAGCAAGGGTGAGGCATGAATGTGCCTTAGTGGGGGCTGGTGACCCCTGGCCAGGGAGGGTCCCCAAGCCTATTGTCTCCCCTCCATCCTTCTGGTCTGACTTGACCACATGCCTTGTTCTTACTTTCCATATTCTGGGGGAATCCAAAGACCTGATGCTTGTAATTTCCTGACCTGAGGAAACTGCTTTTGGCACTGGATAAGGAGTAAAAAGGAACAAGGTTGACTCAGATGTTTGGTCTTTTGCTTTTGCCTTCTGACAGCAGCCGCTGTTAAAGGTATTCCCTAAATGTGGTGGTTGAAGGCTGGAAGCAGCAATCCTGCCCTGAAGCTCTCAGGCTGGAATTCCCCAGCCATTAGGCTGCACTCTAGTGAAGCTCAGTCTCCTCACAGCATTTTCCAAGAAGCCCTGAGTGAAGCTACAGCTCTGCAAAGGAGCCTCTCCAGCACTGGGAAAGCAGCTGGGTGCCTGTGCTCCATGGGTTTAGGGGGGTGGGAAACAGGGACCTCCTCCCCAGACAAGCTGGGACTGAAAGCCCAGGGATGATGTGCCTCAGGCAAATGTTTTCTGGTTCTGTTTTCATTGAATTAAGCAGCTGAGCTGAAATAATCAAGTGGAAAAGTGAGGCAGACATGTAAGCTTTTTTTTGGCTTTGAATCTTCCCTGATCAAGCTCTCAGCCTTCATGTTTTATGCACAAGCTCCTTCCTGGAGGAGCCACAGAAGATTAAAACCTCCTTTTTTTTCTTAATTTTTACCTTGACAGGGTGACATGTGCTGAGTGTGTGGCCAGGCTGAGATGCTGCCCTGCCAAGAGGTTGTTGATGCCCTTCCCATGGGCATGAAGGTACAGCTTTGTCCTTGGAGTGGGAAATGAGGAGGAAATCTGGCAAGGTTGGGGGAGTTATGGCATGAAAATCATCTTTTGAGGTCCATCTGAAGTGGGAAAGACTTGTGTTTGGAATGACATGCTCCAGGCCATCTGTTCCCTCCTGCCAGCCACGCTCCCAGCCCAGGACTTCCCCTGTGGTACCCATCATACTGTAGATTTTAGTATAATTAACACAGCTATGAATTCTTTAATAAATTATCAATCCAGAACCAATCTTTTTTACCAGGAAAAAAAACTTCAGGGGAGGGCTGAGAAGAGCTCTGTGGAGAAACAACTCCCAGAACTCCAAGCCTGAGCTAGGGTGCCCAAAGCTGAGATTGCTGTAGGTGGATCAAAGAGCAAGGGAGGCCAAGTTGTCTCATGGAGCTTGACGGAGAGTGTATCCAATTAAAGGACCAGGCTGGAATATGACACTGGGTGCCCCTAAGAGTTGGGTAGTGCCAGGTGCCAGAGACCTGCTCTGTCCCCAAAGGCACCAAGACTTTGTGTAGGTCACTTTGCTGGTCCATTTTTGTCTGGTTTTACACAGCCCTGTGCAATTCCTTGATGAATGGAGAGGGAATGTGTGCGATGTGCTGGTGTCCACCTCAGCTGCTCTTCCCCACCTCTAAGCCCCATCCACCCCAATTCCAGAGCTGCTGCTCGTGGGCTTGATTTGTATCCCTTTCTGTGGCACACGAGAGCACCTGAGTAAAGACTTAATGGGCAAAGCTGGAGGATGCTGGCAGAACAGTCCATTGGTGGAGTTAATGATGTGGACATGGATGCACTGTGGTGATTCAGGTGTTTCTCTGTTGTATGGAGATATTGGTTATGGGGTCTAAGTGACCTTCAAAGCAATTAGTTAAAAGAGAAGGAATTTACTGTGCAGGAGAACAACTAAACGGTCCTTACGGGAATTTTGGGCTGCTGTCCCATGGGGATGATGTGAACATCAACATCACACCAATCCTTCTGCACCCCTGGTTCAAGGGGCTCCTTTTCACACTCATTTTACCCCTGTGAAGAAGCTCCCTGGTGTTGTGATGATCTTATTCTGCCCCAAGTGTCTTCTGGAGCTCACCCTGCTCCTTTGGCTGCACTTTGATCCCAGCTCAGGGACTTCAGCCGTGCTCTCCTGCCACAGGTGTCCCTGACCAGCAGCTCCCCGAGTCCTGTAAACACATGGGAAGCTCACAACAAATAAAGAAATATTCCCTGTACTGAGAACAAAGCAGGAAAAACACCTTCTGGTGTTATTAAAACTTATCTTCTGTGTTTTCTCTTCAAAGCTCAGAGGTTTGGGAGAGGGGACCTGTGGGAGGGGCTTCTTCCATTGCTGATGTTATTTTGCACCAGCCCGGGTGTGAAGTGCTTGGATGAAGGGTCCAGAGATTCCTTTCCTGAGCCAGGGCAGGGTGAGGAGGTGACATGAGCTGTGTCCTTTCTCAGCCCTGGGCTGCTGCTGGTGGAGCTTTTGCAGGCAGTGACCTTTGCAATGCTCTTTCCTCAGCACTTTGGTTGTTTATTGTAAATAATTTCTATTTTCCCTGGGAAAAGTCCTGGTGAAGGTGCCGAAAAGGAAAATTTCTGGTATTTCTCATGGATATTTGTTCCCATCTGAGAGACAAAATGCATTTCCCCAAAGAACAGGAGTTAATTCACTTCTGCTTTTGCTGCCAGAAAAAAAAAACTGTGCTGCAGTGTAAATGGAGATGAAGGAGCAAAATCCATTCGAAAACACCGCCGGTAAATTAAAGTTTTGCCTTATTCGCCGAGGTAATTTAGAGTAATTCCCTGCTAACGAATTAATGCACCACTTCTTGTTCGTTATAGCTTTCCTAATTTAATTGCAGCTCTAAGTGTGAGCTTCATTACCAGCAAATATTAATGTAATAAAGCAGGTTTTGGTGGAGTCCAACCTTCCCGGTGAGCTTTGTATGCGGGGGCTGTGCTGCAGAAGGGCTGGGAGGACGAAGGTCAGGGCTGCTTCTTTATGGGTGCCACCTCCAGGGGCCGGCGGGTTACCCAGCCCTTGGCAGAGTGAAGCCCGTTTTCCTGCAGCACTGCTGCCTCAAAGGGAAGAAAACCCTTAAATCCCTAATCCACTGCTGGCTCGTGGGCAGAGCGAGGGGAGCAGCTCCATCCCACCCCAGCCCTGGCTTTGTTTTTTAATGAATCTGTTGCAGGAGAGGTAGAGAAGAGGAAAGCAGAGCACGGGTGATGTGAGTTTCTGAAGGCTGGGAGCCGGGAGGGACGGGGCCACTCGGCTCAGTCATGCTCTCGGATGCAAATGGTTCCATGCATAATTCAAGCTCCGTGTCGCTTACCCTGAGTAATCTGACTTAGCTCCAGCCAAGAGGGATGTGGAGGGAGAGATTTTTATTTTCAAGCCTTTCCTTGTTGTTTTTCCCCCAAAGTGTTTCCTAAGTGCAGGGTAAACAGATTTTCCTCCGCTGTGTCAGGCACCCGCTGGAGCCCAAGAGCTGTGCGTGGTCCAGCATCCCAGAGGGCACCACAGGTGTTGGCCCATCAGTGACCGTGGGTGGTGTCCCAGAGGTGACCCTCATCCCCGGCGCTGCATGAACCACCCAGTGGGGACATAACTTCTGAATCCACCTGTTGGTTCTGTAGGGGCTGGTTGTGAAAAGACCCATTTTAACATAAAGCTGAGCTGGGAGCGTATTCCCACAACTCCAGGTATGAGGCTATGAGGTCCTAAACCCCATCCTGACCCCTCCTGGGACTTTGGGCACAGACTTCCATGACCATGTTTGGTCCCACCTGGCTCAGTTGGCCTTGGGGACACAGCTCTGTTCCCACCAAGGCACTGCCAGACCCAGTGGCACTGCTCCTTGTTACAGGCTGGCACTGATGCCTTTGATTTTTCCTGAGTTGTTTTTTTTTCTCCTTTCTAAGAGCCCCAACGTTTTAATTATTTATTTGGAGCGTGATTAATGTTTTGTCTGACGCTGCTCTGCCAGGGGAGCCCCGGTACATTTTGGTTTAGCGAGATCTAATTAAGAAGTCCCATCAAGCATGTCATCCCTTGTCTTACAAGTACCTCCAGGGCTGCACCGTGTTCCGGCAGGCTCAGCTGGACCCGATGGCTCTGGGGGACCTGCAGCTCTTCTGGGGGGGGGCTCTAACCCAAAATCTGAGGTGCTCCAGCCAGGTATTGTCCCAGCACCAAGGCAAGAGCCAGACTGCTGCTGCCTTCAGGATATGGACACAAAAAGCATTTTGGGCCCCAAATTTGCCCTTTCCATCCATCCTTTGAGGGAATGCTCCTCCTGAGAGCCGGATGGGGCCAGGCTGCAGCTGCCCTGTCCCTACCAGGGATGAACCATGGGGTGATGTGACCCGGGGCCTCCATGGCACCCGCTCTAAAAGGGTGGTGAGAAAGGAGGGAGCACCTCCGTGGGGCAGGCGTGTCCATGTGTTCCCACTGCCACCCAGTGGTGGGAGAGCACCCAGCGATCACCCGGACGGTGCATTTTATAGGGTGAGACAATGTAATAAATAGATAACCTTTTCCCAAGGGTATGGGAAGGTTGAGCTCCAGGAGCAATGGCCACTGGAGAAGCAGGTTTGGTGGAGCTGCCAGCTCTGCTCAGAAGGTCAGCTGGAGACCCTCACCCTCAGTCTGGCCTCCCACCACCCTGGGGACCTTAAACAGCCTGGGCAACGTGCCCTTGATCCACACCCTGCCTGTGGCTGCAGGAGCCTCTATAAGCTCAGCATGGGGTTGGTGAGCAGGGATGCTGTTCTCCAGTCATTCCCACTGACCGCAGTCTTATTCCCACCTTATCTCCTCATCCCCACCACCTTCCTGCTGATCGGCACCTCACTGACACCACAGCCCCCTCTTTCTCCCTTGCTGGGATGGCACGAGGTCTCCCACCCTGTGCTGGGTGTCTGTCTCAGCTCCCCATCCCCTGGCAGAGCAGGAGTTTTCCTTCAGCTGTCCAGCCAACACCGCTCCTTTCTTGGCTTATCAGCCCTGGAGAAGACCAGAACCCACTGCTTCATCCATGGGAAGCCACGGAGAGACTGGCAGCCTCCTGCCATACGGAGGCCTCCAGCAGGCTGTGAAATTACAGGCTGGCAAGGGCCAGCACAAATGAAGGTTAATTAGCGTGCCATGGCCACGAGCACCCATTTCAGGGCCACGTCTGGCCAGGCTCAACTTATCCCGCAGTCGCTGGGAGGACTTGGCCGGCAGAGCCTGGAGAGGAGTGTGAGCAGAGGAGCTGTTCTGGCTGGGATTTCAGTGCCAAATTGAATTGGGGTGAATTCAAAACCCATAAACTTCCTCATCTATGGCTTGGTGGGGGAGGTCCTGACCCCACCTTCCTCCTCCAAGGGCGCCCTGGGCTGGGTGTGAGGAGGTGAAGGGATGTAGAATGTGACAGGATGCTGGGATAACACCCTGGCAAGGAGTGCTGGGCACACGTCAGGGTGCTGTGAGCAGTGTGGGGACACTCTGCTCCTGCCTCCTCCCCATCCAGCCTTTCCTTGAGAGGAGATAACAGCTGCCAGTGAGTTGTCTGGCTCTGGGGCTGGAGATAAGCAGAAGGAGGGAGAATGTGACTCCTGGTTCCGAGTAAAATCAAATGGGGAAGGTGCAGCTGAGTTGCACCAGCCCACAGGGAGCACAGCTTTTGGGGGGATGCTCCTTTTCTCCCCATGGAGCTGACAAACCTGGCCAGAAGGGTGGAGATGAAGAGGGAAGAGCCTTCATAGTGCTCTCAGGAGGCACAAGATGGATTTAGCTCCCGCAATCGGGAAAAGCGAGGATGAAGGAGCGCTCCTCTTGAAGCTGCATCCTAAGATGTGGTAATTCAGCTGTGGAACAGCGAGGAACAAACCAGATAAGATGCTGTATATCAGCAGAGGCAGGAGCATCGCCTCTCCCTTTGGAAATAAACCATTCCTCTTCCAGCCACAGCCAAAGCCCGGCCACAAGCCGTGCAGGGAGGGGGCAGCTAAAATCCAGGGATGCTTTTAGCTGCCAATGAGCTCCAAGGGCTGGTCGGTGTGAAATAAAGCCCATCTCCGTGGGAGGAGAGGTTGTCTTAGTTTCCTGACAGTGGGTCATCATGGATTTGAGGAAAAAAGATGCATCTCTGCATGGGGATTGCTTGGGTTTTGGCTTCCCAGGGGTGAGAGTGGCAACCCGTGGGTGCAGTTGAGCTCCTGGGTGTATCCCGTCCCTTCCCAAAGCCCTAGGATGGAAAACATCCTGTTATCCACTTTGATAGCTGCCTTTCACGTCAGTGAGCTCAGAAGTGAAGTCTCCAGGCACTTGAGGTCTATTTTCAGTCCTTGCCAGAGTGAGATTTGCGAGACGGTTTCTTCTGTGGGAGAAACTTTCCGGCCGGATCTCACGAGCCGAAGGGATTGGGTGAGCCTGGAGGACTTGCTTCAGAGCACAAACCCCAGCGGAGCCTCTTGTAATTCGGGTCAGCTTGAACAGGAGCTGTGGGGAGGGTCAGAGCTGGACAATCTGAATGTCAAGATGGAATTTTGCTTGAACTCCACCAAAGCCTGGCTTTGGATGGAGCAGACACCGAGCATCCTTCCCGGCCAAAAATCAGCAGGATGCATGGCAGAGGCATCCACCAGTCTGGATCCCTTGCCAGACCACGTCTGCATTTGCTGTTGGTTCTTTATTGCTTCAGGGAGGAAACACAAGCCCTTTGCCCCTTCCTTTGAGCTCTGGTGACTCTCTGACTGCTGCTCCAGGTTTTGGGGTCCAGGGAGTGGTTGGGGATGGAGGACAGGGACATTGCTGGGATGCTGTGGGGAAAAGGCTCATTAATGCATTACTGTACAGGGTCCAGAGGAAGAGGAGCTGCTCTCCCAGTCCAGCCCCACTCCGTCCTCATCACCTGTAGCCGCAGACCGACCCCAATGAGCTGGATCTTGTCCCTGCAAGAAGTAAGCCTGTTAATTCACCATCATTAATAATTAAGTTGGTGGTGCAGTGAATAACATCATTAATAACTTCATTACTGGTCTAACAAAGCCATTTTTACTACTTTGTCTGTCTTTTCCTTATCTGTGTTAATAATCACTCCCATTGTGTTGAGCTTTTCCCTAAAGAACCCCAAACCAGCAGTTTTTTCTGCTAAATTACGACAGTAAAACCCCTCTGGGTGTGCAGAGAAGTAGCAAAGACATCGCCTGTGGTCATCTCTTTATCAGTGAGGGCTTTATTCTCTTTACTCCAAGCGAAGGGGAGAGAATGAATTTCCCCCCCTCTCCATTTAACCCAGTTTTATGGAAGTTTTCCATCCGCGGACCCAAAGGTTAATACAGCACTTACAGCTGGTGTTGTTTGGATTTGTCGGGAGAGAGTGAGATAAAGCTGGCACAGCTATGGATTCGTTCCTAATCAAAACACGGAGGGTGGAGCTGATCCCCTCGTCCATACAGCCCCGTCTGCATCCACTGCTTTTAAATCCCTGGCTCCAAGGTGAGCGGTCCCTCTGCTGTGCCTCAGTTTCCCCCCTGGCTGCTCTTGCGGTGCACGCCAGGGCTGCACGTGATGCAGGTGCTCCCAAATCCGGAGCAGATGAAAAACATCTCCTCGTGCAGCTCCAGCTGCTCCAAATTTTGCCCTTGTGCTCCTCCTGACATCCTTCGGGAAGAGTTATTGAACAACAAAGCTGCACGTACTAATTGTAGTTTTACAGTGGCTCAGGCTGTAAAGAGCTCATAAAAATAAATGAGTAACCAGCTGTTGCCACGCAGAGGGATGGAGGGGGTTGTCCCATCCCACACATCCCTGGGATGGTGCTGTCCCCTCTTTTGGAAGTGGAATGGGGATATCCCACCCCTTATTCATAAACAGAGGCTAATGCTCCCCATAGGGTGCCAGCCCAGGGACTAGGGAGATATGTGGAGGATGATGATGCTGATGCATCATCTTCCACCCTGTAGTCCCATCTACAGGGTTCTCCCCTCTTCCAGGTTTGCCCAGGGTTGGGATGTCCCCATAGGGAACTGGATGGACGCTCCCACACGGTGGGAATATACACTGATCCCTCAGGTGATGCCATGTCCCCAGAAATGAAAAAATAAATGTAATTCGACATAATTTGGGTGAAAGGCTCTTCTCCTGCTGTGATGTGGGCTGAATTTAGAGTGTTCTGGTCACTGCTGCTTCCTCTCTGATGGGTGTGTCACCCATCCCTGGCCCTGGCAGCGATGCTGGGTGCCAGCAAGGGTCCTGGCTCTGGGGTGACACTTGTAAAAGGCTCAAAACGGAGCATCTCTGACCCGGATTAAAAATAAGGAATCAAGGTGGTGGTTTCTTGCTGCCAGGCTTGGAAAAAACACGTTGTGCCAGGGATGCTTGAGGGCTGACGGTGCAAATGCATCACTGCAGGAGGAAGAGCCGATGGGGAGGACATGGGGTCTTTGTCCCCAGGACCAGGTGCTTTGGATGCTGAAGGCTTTGGCAAAACCCAGAAGCTGAAAAAAAAAATGCCAGGGGTAGATTTGGAGCACTAGATCCCTTCATTTGTCAGAGAAAATCCAGCTATTTCCCCCCGCAAATCAGGGCTTTTGAAATGGAGAACCAGCATTAGGTACATAAAGAAAAGCTGGAGAGACACTTTTCATGTCATTTTAAAATGGTTACAAGGCTTGGAGGTCACTAATATTTCTCCTGGAGCTGGTGTAAAGGTTGGAAATTGAGCGGGGAAGCAGTTCCCCACCACAGCTCCTGAGGATTGGTGTGGTCTTGCCCTCTGCAATTCTCTCGCCATTCCCGTTGGAGGTGGGAGGGACATCCCAGTGACACCCCCACTCAGGCTCTGGATGGGACAAATCAGATCACACCAGTTCTTCTTAAGCCAAACAGGGATAAAATGTCCTAGGGAGGGCAAATGTCCCCTCCGTGGTTCAGTCACCCCCCCTCGAGCATCCCCATGTCCCATCCACCCTGATCCACAACCTTGGATGTGCTGGCTCTCCCCTTCATAGAACCTTCTCTCTCTTGGCACATATATACATATAATATATATATGTTATGGTTGTTATTTCTCCATGACGGACGGTTTATTGATCTGAAACTTCTGTCCATTAAAAAAAAACCCCAAAAAAAAAAAAAAAAAAACCCCCAAACCCCGAAACAA
>VWZF01000180.1:28510-120001 GCA_013396755.1 Sclerurus mexicanus | reverse complement strand
TGCGGCTGCGGCCGGGGGGGATCGACGCCGTCGCCCGGGTCGGAGGGAGTGGAAGCATCCAGGAAGGAGCAGAATTCCCAGCTGTCGGAGAGGATGTCGGAGGTGACGAAGTCGAGGGGTCCCAGCTCGAAGGTGCCTCCTCCCTTCTCGCTGCTGGAGGTGCTGCTGGCCGTCGCCGTCGTCCAGTCGTCCGGCTCCAGGTCGAACTCGAAGTCGGACGTCAGGCGGTCGATCTGACTCACCACCTGCGCACAGACCGACAGACGGACAGGCAGAGAGGAGCCGCCGAATGAGACCCTCCTGTCTCTGCTCCCAAGTTACACCGCGTCGTCCCTAAATCGCGACTGTTTCCCCTGGCACCGCTGGTGTGATGAGCTGGGAGGTCTCAGCCCAGGTGGAGCCACTCCAGGAGCCCCCCAACAGGGACCAAAGCCTGCTCAGCACCACAGCACCCAAACCTCCAAGACCTGGGTGCCCCTGGGTGCTCGGTGTGACACAATGGGCCTTCCCCAGGGTCTGCCCTGCCCCCTGGGGTGACTCCCACCCCATATCCCCGCTCACGTGGTGTCCTTCAAGCCCTCTCACTCGACCACGTGGAGCCACCAGTGACCACCACCTCCTGCCCCTGGAGAAGGCAGCTCTGTGGGTGGGGAAGCCAAGACAGGGGGTGGACGACGGACCGAGGTCATGGGGTAAAATAATGGGGAGGTGCAGGGAATGAGGGGACAGTGCTGTCACCCCTCTGCCCTGGCTGGGATGCTGATGGATCGATCCCAATCCTTGATTTCTTTCACAGTGCTGAATATGTCAAGCCCTGTGGTGGCTTGGGGATGGACTCACGGCCCCACCATGCCACAAGGGACAGAGCCCATGTGGGGCATGACTAAAACAAGCCTTAAAATGTTAAAAATAATAATGTCCTAAATGATGTTCAAGCCATGGACAGGGCTGGAAGGGGAAGGAAGGGAGGCATGACCTTCCTCCTACGGCTCCCATGGACCGTGGTCTTCATCTAATAACCTTGCAGAGGTTTTGGGTGCAACAGACTCATCACCCACCTTCAAGTCTTTAATTCCACCCAGCTCAAGGGCTGTCCAGCACTGACCACAGCACTAATCCTGCCCAGGAGACCCCAATCCCACCTGGCATCTGGATGGAACCGTGTTTATCCACGGTATTTCTTGGCTGGTGTCTCTGCGTGTGTGCGGGGGCGTGTGGGGCTCCATTTTGTGGGGGAGGCAGAGCACGACGTGGAAATTCAACTCAGCAGCACTTGGAAGCACATATTTTTGGCAGGATTGCTGGCTCGCCTCCCCCCTCTCCGGGGGAGCTGGCAGAGGGCCTGGCTGGTGGCCGCGCTGCCAAGCAGGAGGTGGGCAGCGGCAGACAAGGGGGGCCAGGGGGAACCCTCCACGCTCCTCGTACCTGTTTGTGACCCACTTGATGGGCTCTGTGCTCTTCTCATCGCCAGCTGGGCACCCGTGGACCTCGGTGCCCCAGCACCCCAGGGCTGTGTCCCTCCTGGACCCCCATCCCACACGAGGAGCATTTGGAAGCACAAACTTGTTTGGCTTTTTCCAGCTGGTTTGTCCACACATTAATGTCATTTTTCATCTTTTCCCTTCCACCTGTCCTTTCCTGGTGGAAATCAGCCACAGATTTCCCAAAATAATGGAGGGAAGATAAATCAATGGGCAATATCTTACCAGGCACCTTTCCTTTCCTTCTTCCTCATGCCGCTGAAAAGCCCTGACTTATCTCCACCAGTCCCATGGTTCATCACTGGGTGTTGGAGCCTCCCATACACAAGAGTAATTAATCATGGGACATCTTTCCATCATTTTTATGCTGCTGTATCCCATAACTCTGGTTTTTTTGGAGCATTTTTGCTGTGAGAAACAGATTCCTTGGGCTAGACACCCTGCCCCATCCAAGGGTGGGCATCCCAAAGCCACTGTAACAGGGCCAGGTTGCCCTTGGTCTCTGCATCCCTCTACTAGAAGCCAATGTGCAGAGGTTTGGGACAGCTCCATAAATCCCTGGAAATGCACCATAAAGCACAGCTCAGCAGGGCAGGCTCCTCGCAGAGCCCCCATGGTGGGTGAGGATGCGTGGGCAGAGTTAAGGGTAATTTAATATGTCTGGGCAACTGAAATGGGGAGCCTGGGGGGACGATTACGCTGCCAGCAGCCGGAGTGGCTCTGTTACATTCTGCTGACCTAATTTTAATCAAATTCCCATATTTGAGCTCCAAATTTTACTCGTTCCAAAGCCCTGCCCATGCAGCTCTGCCGCTCTGCCCAGCTTCTGAGGACTGGGCACCAAGGACGGGGAGCTCAAGCCCCGCAGGTGCCTGTTGGGGGGGTCCAGGCGTGGACATGCAGCACCTCCTCTTGAAATCAGCCGCAGGTCCCCATGGGACAGCTCCGGGCTCTGGCTGAAGGTAGGACCATGTCTTGGGACACCAAAGGCTCTGTGACCTGGAGACGAGCATCTCCGGGGGCGAAGTGGTGCCACCTCCATGGGGGCACAACCCCGAGTGGCACCGGGTGTGTTCAGGTTCGGGCGCCGGGGCTGGATGTGTGTGTTTGCTGCCTGCTGTGAGCACGGAGCTGGGAAACTGGGCAGACCTGGAAACAGGGGCACCCTTTCTGAGACGGGACCAGCTGGTGTAACCAGGAGAATGGAGACTGAAGGGCTGGGGGTTGCTGCGCAGGAGCAAGTTGGCCACACTGGCAACAAAAGATGTCAAAACCCATCTTTCCAGGGAAAAGGGTGTGGATTGGAAATGGGAGTCGGAGAGAGTAGTGCACCCACCGCCAGACCTGAGCACACGGTCTAATGTGCTCTAGATGGGCACTGACACACCTGGGTGACCCTGACCAGCCCTTCCTGGGAGCCCCACTCTGCCCTGCCCAGGAGCCCATATAAGCCTAGTTTTGGGATAAAGCCCCTTTCCTGAGCTGTGCTGGAGTAGGATCTGTCCCCAGCCCCACATGGTGGCCTCACAGCTGGATTCTCTCCTGGATGGACCTCCTGAAGCCCACCCCAGGAACTGCTTGCAGGATTGACCCTGAATCCACATCCTGTCCCTGCATCCTGGAGGGACTTTGTGTCCCCAAAGGATCACAGAGCTGGGGATAATGAGCTGAGTGCTCATCCCAGGGAGCAGAAGGCAAGGGGCTTTACCTAAGCTCCTCACCTGTGATCTCCAACTTATTTTCCAGCCATGCAAGACCTCCAGAGAGGGCAGGCAGAGACCCACCCATCCTTCAAGCTTTGGCTTTGAAGGGTGCTGAGGTTCTAGGAACATCCACAAGGAAGTCTTGAATTTAGAAAAGGTGATTTTTCCTGTTCCCAATGCACCACCAGATTTCCTTTTTCTTTTTTTTTTTTCCACTCTTATCTTTGGGGGAGAAAGGGGAAAACTTGAGGAAAGGAGTTAAAAAGACATGACCTCTTCTTTCTTGGTGACAAGACAGAATTAGGAAAAAGGGCAGGAATAGAGCTGTCTTTGGGAAACACCCAGCTATTATTATTTTTTAATAAGGCAGCAAATGATTCTGCTGAAACCCTCAGCTGGAATGAGATCACCTCTGTTTTCACAAAGGCTCGGTGATTACAGCACTAGGTTCAGGGCGAGCATCTCCCTGGTCTTTTACTCGGATCCCTGACACTCAGGGTCCCTCCTCATCCTCATTAAAGGGACCTGCTGCCATTCGAGAAAGGTCAGTGACAGGAGGAGGCACATCCCCATCCCAGTCCTCGTCCCCATCCTGCTCCTCATCGTGGCACACAGAGATTAGTGTCACATCAGCAGTGGCTCATTCGGGGCTATTTTTAGGAGCACTTGCTATTTTAAACGGGGGTGGTGGTGTGGGGTGGGAGGGGAGGTGTTAAATACCTTTGCGACACTTGGTACCCACTGAGGATTTAAATGTAAAGTAGGATTTGGGCTTTTCTCCCCCCTTTTCTCCTTCCTGAAGCAGGTTGTCAAAGCTTTGCCAGCTGAGGCCATGGCTGCTGGCAGACGGAGTTGGGATGAGAGAGATGGGGAGGGAGGGAACGACCAGACCTGGGGTGGTTTGGGATGAGGACCTGGTGATGTTCTCATCCCCCAGGGAACTGGGGTAGATCTGTCCCCCTACAAGCAGTTGAGGAAGTTTGGCGTGTCCTCAGCATGTGCTAGAAGTGCCATGGGAGGGAGAGAGGACGTGTCCCCATCCTCCATCACCTTCACGTTTCACCTTGCCACAGAGAGCCACCGTTTCGGAGACAGCAGAGCACCCCTGGTCCAACAGGGCGTATCTGGCAGCAGAAAAACAGGGAGAAAAATAATTGCCCTTGACCTTGTGCGTGGTGTCAGTGAGGAGCCTCGTCCTGCTGCGCCCGAGTGTCCTGTAAGTGGCTGCTGGGTGGCCAAGGGTGCTCAGCTGTCACCCAAAGGGACGAGCTTTGGGCAGTTGTGGGATGGCACGAGGCAGAGGGACGAGCCACATCCCTGTGGAATGCCAGAGGGATGGACAGTGAGGAAGGATGAGCTAAACCATGCTCATCCCCACCCCAAAAACCAGCTCCCACCATTCAGCCCAGCTGGGAGGGCTGGGTGCTCCCCTTATCTCCCACTGGTCCCCACGCCCATGGACATTACACACAGCCAGAAGCTTTCCAGATAAAAGCCTGGTTGTCCTAAACTGGGTGTTCACTTCCCCAGCTAAGGCAGATGTTGAACATCTGGAGCATTGTTGTTGTTTTAATGGGATTTTTGGTTGTTGGCTGCAAATCAAGCACTGAGGTCCCTGGCTGGGAGTTGGCTCTGGTGGCTCCAGCTCCCGCATTTTGGCCGTGCTGTTTCCAACTGAGGAACTAAACCTCCCGGAAGCTCGAGAAGATGCTGGAGAGGTGGGAGGACGAGAGGGGACTTCAAAGGCTTCATGGTCGGTAATTGGTTGCACGTATTCCTGGAGCTGGGGAAGGAGCTGGAAGATGCTGGGATCAAAGTGGTCTAACGGCCCCTTCATCCCCCCACGGCCTTTGAAGAGGAGGGGGGAAGGGGATCCACGCTCCAGGAAGGTTCTGGTGGGTGAAGGCAGGGCTGGGGTGCGGAGATCAAATATAGTACTGCTTGGGGTGTCTTTGCTCCAGTAATGGGGGGCCCCATGTGTGTCTCCTCCAGCTTTCCCAATCCAGAGCCAAACATCCCATCCCCAGCTGCCCTGGGAGCAGGGATTTTTGTGTGTCCCCCATTCCCAGCACCTCCAGCAGCACATTTTGGTGTTCAAAGCGTTTCCATAGAACCATGGAATATTTGGGTTGGAAGGAACCTTAAAGCCCATCTTGTTCCAGCCCCTGCCATGGGCAGGGACACCTTCCACTAGACCAGGTTGCTTCAAGCCCTGTCCAACCTGGCCTTGAACACTTCCAGGGATGGATTTTCCCATGCCATGCAGCTGCTTTTCCAGGATGGATCTGGTCCGTGTGTCCCTGCACTGTACTTTGTTGCCAGCTGGTGCATGGAAGGGATGAGCAACAGGACCGTGCAGCCCATGCTAAAATTCCCCAACCCTATTACCGATGCATCAAATCATCCCGGAGGCATTTGATAGCAGCAATTCCTCCCTCCCTGGGGAAAAAGAGCCACCCCAAAGCCCCACCACCCCCACAACCAAATGCTCCTGGAGCAAAGACCTTCCCACTTCCCAGTGCAGGCAAGGTGAGTAAATATTTAATAAGGAATAAATGATTAATTGGAACTGGCAAACTGAAGCCGAGTTGCAGGGGCCTCTCTTCCCATAGCTGATCCTTACAAATGAGTGTGCTGAGCATCCAGGGTTCATTTGCTCCATCATCAGCTGCTAAATAGTTCAAAATCATCCTGCACATCTCCCAAACATGTTGTTATTAGAATAATAAGCCGCTTTCTTGCCATGAACTTCCCCAAGCATTCCCAGCTAATCACCTATTGATTACAACATTATTAAGGTATTTATTATCATAAGGGATTGCAGGGAGGATTTTCCTCCTGTCAAAGGCTTGGAGGGAACCCCTCTGTGCTGTTCTGGGTGGTGGGACCCCGTTGCTCCCATCAGCAGCTGCAGACAGGATAGGACCCTCCCCCCGGGAATTTTTGGGTTGTTTGAACAGATATTTGGGGCTATTTCCCACCATGGATGGTTTCCCACCCCCAGCACTCATCCCCCAAGGATGGGAAGTAGCTCAGCCTTGCTGTGGAGATGCTTGGGACCTTCTGGGGCATCTTTTTCCCTATGGCATCGCCCTGATCCCTGTGGGAAGAGGTCGGGGCTGGCAGGAGGTGCGTGGGAGGGAGGCGGCATGGCAAGCGCGCGGCGGAAGCGCCTTCCCTGCTGCCTCCTGCCTGATTTCTACTTCCAGTGTGCGTTTTCAATCAAAGATTTTAATAATCATTTTCCCCGCACATAATACAGCCCTGTCTTGGAGTGCTGGGGAATAATTATATACACAAAAGGGAAGGAGAGAGGGAGGGAGACCGGGAGCGGGAAGACTGGTAAAACAGCATCCTTAATGAAACGGACATCTGGAATGACAGCTTCAGGTGGGAATCGCTCCTGGGAGGTGGGGACGGAGGCTGAACCAGTGTCTGGGCACACGTTGCAACCCCAGGGATGGGTCAGCAGAGTGAGGCTGCCCTGGGGTCTCCCACTGGAGCATCCCACAATCCTGGCTGGGTCTGGGACTCAACATCTCTGCCGAAGCAGGGACAGCCTGAGAGAAAAGGCTTGTGTGAACCAGAGCCAGCTGCGCCTGGAGATGCTGGGTGGTTTTGGAGCAGGAACCATCCCTGGGTGGAAGCCCTTGTGCCCACACAGGTCATTGATGCCTTCGGGGGTCATTTTTGGCAAGGTGGTTATAACTTGGCTGCTGCTTCCAGACATGTAAAGTCCTGGCACCCAGCTCCCTGTGCGAGGAGAACCTGGAAGGAGCAGGTCTGGTGTCACTCAGCGCCCTCCAGTATCACCCAGTGAAGGTTTTCCAGCTCCATGGGTGCATCTAGTGCCTTCACTGGGCACATCCAGCCCTGCATCTCGACACACCAGCGAAACCCCGAGCAGAGATGGCCACAGGGATGGACATTTCCAAGGCCCCCACAGTGGCTCCATTGGAGAACATACCAATATCACAAGTGCCAGGACACCAATGGACTGTGATGGCCGTGAGCAGCCTCACCTGGGACCCCGCCCATGAGCCCACCTAAGCTCGGGGCCGTCAGACCTGCCTGTCCCCAGCCTGTCCTGGCCCTCACCACCAGCCGAGGAAGAGCATCACTATGTGCAAGGTCGACAACCAAAAGGGCTTATTTTATTTACCTCTCTTTCACCAAAATTTTAGAGCTTATCATTTGCCAGCCTGGTGTCTCCCACGTACTTTTCTGTGTGGGCTTGAAAGAGAATTCCACGTAACCTGCTTCTATCAAGGTTGCTTTGAGTGATCCAGAGAGCAAGAAGTTGAATTTCCCTCCCTGGAGGTGTTCAAGACCAGGCTGAATGGGGCTTGGAGCAACCCGGTCTAGTGGAAGATGTCCCTGCCCATGGCAGGGGAATGGAACAAGATGAGCTTTAAACCCACCCAACCCAAATCATTCTATGAATTTCCAAAGCCTCTAACACCCAAATTCTGCTTGGTTTGGGGAAAACCAGACCTTTGTTTCCTTGGAGTCACTGAAGCCTGGTTTAGCCTGGTTGGACTGGTGTGCTTTAGTTCCAGAGCCTGCACTTAGTGTACTGAGTTTTAGGGTTTTTTGTACAAATTCAACTAACTGCTGCTGAGTCTTATGCATCAGTTGTAGGAGTTGTGAGAAGGGCTGAAGTTGAGACACCCCCCTCATGGTGTCTCTCGATGTGGGGGGCTCTCTCAGGGCCATGGGACACCGCTTGGGAGGTTACCAGTGTCTAGGGATGTGCCAGCTCCACGGCAAACACATTTCCGAGCTTTAACACTTCCTGGCACCCTCTGGAGAAGCCATCTCATGGGGTGTGGACCCCCTCCCTGATACAGAGCAGGGTCTCCCTGGGATGGGGGGCAGAGGACGGGCATGCTCTGGTCACCTCCTTCTCTTCTCTCCTCTGACACATGCCGGTACAACCTGACTGGGGCAACCCACCAAGATCCTTCTGGCCCCAAGAGCTGGATGTGGAGCCACCCAAAGTTTGGTAGGAAGCACAGTCTGGTCTCAGCTGTGAAATGGGCAGAGGTTTGCTCCATCCTGGACCTCCTTATCCCTCCACATGCTTGGCAAGAGGGATGCTCACCTGATAGTGGTGGTCCCACCTGGCCTTAAATCCATGGTCTCAATAAGGGGGGCCAATTGCTGTCATCATCCTCATTTTAGAGGCCTGTTAAGCTCCTGGAGGAGCATGAAGTGAGCTCAGGCTAAACAGAAAATAGCTCTGCCTCCTGATTATTGCTATTATGGCTTTTCCTAACCCATGAGAAATTTCATGGAGGGGTTTTGGGCTCACCAGATGGCATTGTGGGATTTGGTATGGGAGAAGGGGGCTTTTTGCTTTGGGTTGCTGGGTTTCCTTTCTGCTCCTGGAAGGCAAAGCCAGGAGAGAAAGGAAAATCTCTTGAGATGCCATGGCACAGTTGAAACCTCACAGGGACCCAGTGGGGCAGCATGGCAGGATGTGGCATATCTCCAGCGCTGGCTTTTTCAGGGAGACAGCTTCCCAAAAATGTGCTGGACAGAGTGGAGCCATCCTAAAGGAGGACACTGCATCCCAGGCTGGATGGTGTCCCCTCCCTGACCACAGCTACGAGGATGATGTTGGTCCACCCGCATCAGCGCTCCCTCGGTGGCACCCAGTTGTCACTGACCGATGTGGGGCTGCTCCATGGAGCCCACGGCAGATTTCTGCCCTTCCTGAGAGGTTCTGGGTATCATCCCACGCTCAGCTCAGGCCACAGACAGGATGCAAATGCCTGCCTGCCCTGTTGCCAAAGCAATCTGCCACTCCATGCTCAAGGCTATCGCACGCTTTCCATCCGCCACTCCCCCATCACCTGCAGAGGTGTCCTAAATTACCAACCCCATCCCGATCCCCTTTCCCTCCACCCCGGAGATGTGTGGCCCAAACACCTGAGCTACGGAAATATTAAATTCCCCTCTAACGCATCGCCGTGGTGCCTCCGCACTGGGAGGAAACTCCAGCCACACTTTGTACGTGTATATAGATATTTTTGCAGGAGCAATGGGCCCTCTCCAGCCAGGCTACTGGACACCCTGTCGCTTCAACCCCCTGTCCAGCCTGTGGACACCCCTCATCACACTCAGGACTGATGTCATATTTTCAGTGCTCTCTGCAATGCTGGAGGGACCCACCATTCCCACTCCATCCACCTCCTTGGATTGGAAGGGGCCTGGAAAACACCCTCCAAGAGACAGCGGAGCGGACTGTGGCACCAGTTCTCCCAGTGCTGGTGGTGCTTCTCCCAACACCATCACCTGCAGGGCTCGTGCCTCGGTCGGGTCCCCTGACCCCGAGCAAACCCTGATGTCAAGGTCAAGAGCGATTTTACAAAGCATGCCCAGTTTTCTCCCTTTTTTGGAAATCCTATTGCACGTCAGCCAGGTGCCTCTTGGGGCTGGTGGGTTGCAGGTGCTGAGCTGGCTCTGCTCCCACCATTCTGACCCTGGGGCGGAGGGACAGGGACAGGACACCGTCACTTGGGATCAACAGCTACCACGACCCGCTTTCCTACCTCCCGGAGCTCCTTGGCCACCTCCTTGAGCTCCTGTAAGATGCCTTCCAGTTGCCCAATCACCATTTTCATCCGACTCCGGATCCTTTCCCGTTCACAATTACTCTTGCTGCTGCTACAATTGCTGCTGCTGCTGCTGCTGGGGTGGTCACTGGGCTGCCTGTCCTGGCAGGTCCGGGAGTCCATCCTTCCCTACCAGCCTCGGTTCCTGGCCCCAACGGCTCTGTCCATCCTGCTCCCCCCTAGCCGGGTGGCCTGGCGTCCGCGCAGCCCCTCTCGGCCGGGGAGCTTTCAACATCTTAACGTCCCCCTGCCTCCAAGGAAGTCCCAGCCGCACGCTCGCCTCCCTGCGAGGTCGGGGGGCTCTGGATCGGAGCGGGGAGCAGGGTCGGGATGCAGCATGCGGAGCTGGGAATGCTGCGGAGGGGAACTCAGCCGGTGGCCGCGGGGAGGTGTGAGGTGGCCATGGGGTGAGCAGAGGAGGAGGAGGAGGAGGAGGAAGAGTCCCTTGAATGTCCAAGGAAGCTAAAATCCAGTGGTTCTCGCCTTGCCTGCTCCCCGATGCTGGGGAGGGGGATGCAGGGCTGGGTGTCCCCAAGGGGCGATGCTGCTCCCCACGTCGGGCCCTCGCTCCAGGGTCTCCAGCTCCAACCGGGGTGGTGGTGGTGGGGGTTCTCCCAGCTGGGTGCAGGTGTCCTGGGGAACCCAGGGTCCCCTCCTGCGAGGACAGACAGACAACGTGAGGGAGCTATCCCTTCTGAAGCCAGGAAGATGGGGAGGCTCTGCCCGTTCCCACCTGGCCTTGACCTCAGCCCGGGCATGAGGACAAGCCCCCAGACACTCTCACAGCAGCCCCCTCCCCAGATGAAGCTGGGACAGGATGGACCCTGACACTGCCACCAGCACCGTTCCTTTTGCCCTCCCCAGTTCCCTCCCAGTTTGAGACCAGGAGACTGGGGGGCACAGTGGGCCCTTGCAGAGCCCGTCGGATGGATAAGATGGAGAGACAGACGGACGGACAGACAGCCGTGCAGCTCAGGAACTTACCGTCGCGATCCAGACCGTCCTCGGCTCCAGTCCAAGCTCTTCCTTGTCCGTTCTTTTTACTCTTCTCCTTTCCTTACTTCCTCCCGCTCCTCCTCCTCCTCCTTTTCCTCCTCCTTCAGGTCTTTTCCGTGGCACAAGAGGAGTCCGGGGGCCACTTTCCTTCGGCTGCTGTTGGAAGGAGTGAGTCGTTACCGGAGGTGACAGCCCGCCGCGGGGGGGACGGGGACACTGGTCCCGGGGGACCCGTCCGCTTGCGGGGGGTGTCAGGCAGCCTCCTCCCCCCCCGGGGCCCATCCCACCGTCATCCTCCTCCCGGCTTGGTTCAAACCCCAACCCCGCCTCGGCTGAGGAGGGGGTAAAACCCACCCTGGCCCCAAATGTTCCCCCTTCCGACGGAGAGGGGGGAAGCAGCACGGGCGGAGGCGGAGTGGGGTGTGGGGGGGCGCGTCCCCCTAGCTCGGGGGTGCGCACGGGGAGGAGGGGTCCCGGCATGCTCCCATCTCCATCCCCGGTACCCGCATCCTCCATCTCCGCTGCTCCCATCCTGCAGCCCTGGTACCCGCATCCTCCGGGCCAGCGGGGATGGAGGATGTCGGTATCCGCAGCTTCCATCCCCGCTACCTGCAACCTCCATNCCCCCGGCCCCGGCCGCAGCCTCCCCGCGGCTCCCGGTTCGCTCGCCCCGGCGGCTGCTGTGTCAGAGAAAGGGGCTGAGCCTCCGCCGGGCGGGGGGGGCTTAAAGGGACCGGGAGCCCCGCTGCACGGGGGCGGCGCCGGGGGAAACTGAGGCAGCCCGGAGGGTCTCGTGTTGGGGAGGAAGGGGGGCGTGCCTCAGTTTCCCCGCTCTGTCCCCCCGCTCCACGTAACAGGCTCGTTAGGGCTGGTGTCTCCTGAACGCAAAATGCCCCTCCCCGGCCCCGTGGGTCATATTTGGGGCCAACTTGTGCAGGGTCTGTAAAATACCACCCGGGATGCAGGAGCATCATCCCAGCAAAGGTCCCTGGATGAAGGGAAAACAACAGCCACGGGCTTGTATGTGAGTGTGTGCATGGCGTGGGGAATGGTCTGCGGAGAAACCCCAAGAAGGGGAGGGATTTGCTCCAAAGCAGGGATCCAGCCTGGGGAAATCCATCCAGTTTAGTAGCAGTGGGAGCAAGGAGAGATTCCCGTCCTGGAGCTGAGCGGTGACGATAGGTGGCAATCCCAGGTCTGCCAGCGGCGAGGCGGCGGGTGTGCATTTATGTTATTTATTGCCTCCTACTGGGAATGTTCAAAAGTGCTGAACACACTTTTTGGCGTGGCCCCGGACTGACTCATCCTTCAGCTCGTGGTGAGCTGATGCTTTGAGGGGCTCCTCTGATTCCTGCAGAACATCCCGGTGGGAGCTCCGGCATGGCAGCAGTGCCAGGATACGTGGTGGATGCTGGCGAGCAATCCCGCACTGCACAGATTTATTGGAATTGCATTTTCCAGAGTAATCATACAGCTGGTGGGAAGTTTTCAGCTTCAGAAATCTTCTCCAGTGATTTGCACCTGAAGCTCAGCTGGGGACAATGCGGCCACCTGGGTCCCCAACAGCCACCGTACCCCCCTGGTTCTTCTAAGAGCAGGTTAATACCAGCTCGAGCTCTGCCTCATCCCAAAAATCAGCAAGGACACAGGGACAGTGATTTGGGGAAAGAATGGAGATGGCAAAACTCAGATGGAGGTGTTGCCTCTGGGAAATCCACCAGTGAGACCACGTGGGGTCTCACCTCCAAACGCACACAGTGGATCTGGTGAAGGTGGGACAATACGTTGAGTGATTTTGGGCAGAGGAGGAGCTGAATAAGCTACGGTTGGGGACAAAATGAGTGACTAAGATGTGGACTGGGGAGAAACACAGCTCCATTCATGACCTGCTTTTCCACTCTCCCAGCTGTGGTGGGTACCAGCAGCCCAGGGAGTTTTGGTCTCAGCCAGGTTGATAAAAGATCCACAGAAATACCCGGTGTCAGCACTGAGAGTGTGAGTGCTGCTCAGAAACCTGCCTTGGAAAGTCCTGTTCGTGGTGGTGGAGCTAAAGCAGCCAAAATGGCCCTGCGGGGATGTCCAAAGCCTCCGGTGTGAGCTCAGAGCCCCGGGCTGTGTCTCCTGCAACCCAAAACCCTCTGGACGTGTCTTGAGGCTGTGAAATAAAGGGATGCAGCGAGGGAAGTCCCTCCTGCAAAGGGGATGGAAAGGCTCAGCCTCCACAAGACAACTGAGAAGCTAAGCCCACAGCACCTCTCACTCTTCTCTCCTGCTTTCCTTTGCTGCAAAGCCCTGGATGGACATTCCCATGTTCCCCATCCTGCCTTGATCCTGCTGTGAGTGCCACCGTGTCTCCAGCTGCTGGTGGATTCATCACTGGTGGAGGAAGAATAGGAAGAAGGTGGGTTTTCCCTTTTTAGATGTATTTTCTGCTTGCATTTGCTGCTTTGCAAAGCCTGGATTCCCACTCTGAAGAACCCGGAGAAAGACAAAGGTTGCGTCTTCCCACCTGTGCATCACAGCCGGGATTTGGATGGCCATGGCCCACCCTGCTCTCAGCTCTCATCACCCTTGTGATTGTTCATGTCCTCCATCTGCCTGCCAGATCCAAGCCTATCCCATCCCACCTTCCTCGGCGTCTCCCTGAGGATTTGGGGAGGATCTCCAGGTGCTGCCCAGCTTTGGTATCCCACTGGTGGAAACTTCTCCATGGGGAGGATGCAGTTGGAGGGCGATGGAGAGAGAGGAGTGGTTTTATTCCCACCCCCCTAATCTCTCTGCCTCCCTCATTCTCCAACCTTTATTTATGCTTTTTGTTAGATCTGATTTACTGGGGATTTTCCCGTTCCAACAGGAAAACTGCTGGGAGGGAATTTCTCTGCGAAGCTTTTGGGCTCCCAGGCATTTTATTTTCCAGGGCTGTGCCAGGCTGGTTCCTGCAGGGCGTCTCTTGGTTCAGCAAGGCTTCCCGGGGGACCCCCATGGTGGGGGTCCCCTCTGGCCCCCCAGAGCCCCTGTGGTGGCCCTGGGCTGGCCCATTGTCACGCTGCTAGCAGGTGCCCTTCGCTGCTGAGCCGCTGATGTATCGCTTCCCTGCCGTGACTCACTGGCACAGATCTAATTTCTAATTAAATAGCGATTCTTTTCAGAGCCATTTATTTCTGTTTCTTTTGTATTTTGATTGGAGTGTCAGTCAGTTTTTCACCAGTTTGTCAATTCCTCTTTCCCTAAAGATTAGTGAGGAGAGATGTGAGGATACAGAAATACGTGTCAGCAACGCCAAGCCCGGGAGCACCTCAGGTCTCAGCCACCCAGGAAAAACCTGTGGAAAATGATGGGAAGAAACCATGGAGGAGACAGAAAAGAATTCCAGAAGAAGCCTATTGAGAACAATGTTTCAAAATCTACTTTTTCCCCCATCTCCATCGCCCTTCCCTGGCCTGCAGACCCAAAAGTCCCACCCTGCTGCCTTCTTATAGCAGCAGACAGTTCCTTCCAGGAGAAGTCCCATGGGATGCTCATGGTGAAACATCCTTCTCCTGGATGGACTTTATCCTTAGGTTCAGTGAGACATGGGATGTGAGAATTAATCTCTAAGATGTTCCCAAACCTTCAGGTCCAGCACGTGGTCTGGGGGGGGAAGGGGCCTCCCCTTCCCGCTGGGGTCTCAGCTCCCCCAGGGCTGAGGGGAAGTCAAAATCCTCCCATCCGGTGAGAATTAGGGATTTTTTGGTGAGATGGTCCATGATGGGCTCTTTGCGGGGGGCACCTTAAGTCAGTTCTTCACCAGAAGATCCCGGCAGCTCCAGCTCTGCCTGGGGTGGGCTTCACCCTCATCATCGCGTTCCGACTCAAAGCCACACCACAGAGGGCCCAAAGGCCAAATTCCCTGTGTCCGCTCATCCCGGCGAGCACGGCATCCTTGGATTTCAGATCGCAGCCTGGCCGCGGTGAGGATGAGGAATAAAAACTGCCTCTGCTGTAGAGCGGTGACAGCTTTGCTGAGCCAACGTGCTCAGGCCACGTGTTGCAGCCGGGTGATTTCAGGTCGACTTGTTGCTTTTAAGCGGGTGGAAAGGAAAAAAGCCTATTAAAGTGGAGTGACAACACGGGCGTGACCTGTAAAACCATTGGCTTCAGTGGGAATGGGCCTTGGGAAAATTCACAACTGCTTCCCAAAGAGGCCTTTGAAGACGATAAACTGCTCCCCCCCTTGAGAAAATGGTTATATTTTAATTAATTTGTGTCTTGGTGGGAAATGTGTGTCCCACCATGTGGGGCTCTTGGCCTGTGTTACGCTGACTTGTATAAAATGCTGGAGGAAATCGTGACCCCCATTCCAAAGGACTCCAAAGGCACCCAAACTCTGTCCCCAGGTGGGATGTGCTTGAGCCTGGGGAGGGTGGGACCACCAGCATCAAAAGCTTCAAGGGGCCTCAATGTCTATTTAAAGGGCTCAGAGTGGGGGGACTTCTTCTGGAGCTGAGAATTTTGGCAAGGGGAGGGTGTCCCTGTGGAGGAGCTGGTACCAGAGAGGAGGGAAGAAGCCCAAGGTGAGGTTCTTCTCCCCAGGATTTGGTCCCTTGGGATTCTCTCCTCATTTCCTAATTCTTCAGAGCTGTGAGGTCCAGGCTGTTTAGAGGTGCTTAAATGAAGCTTTTTGATGTTAGCGAAGTCCCTGTTGCTGCAGGGCTGGGATGGAGTTGGATTTGGGATCCTCTCCATCGCCAGGTCTGCTAAAAAACAGCTGGAAATGCTGCTCTGCTCCTTGATATTAGAAAAACTCAGTCTCAGATGGAGACATCCACTCTGGGATTTATCCCTCACTTGGACGGCTGGAGCCAGGAACATCCTGTCACCGTCAGTGGGTCTGGGTGTCTCTGGGTTCAGGCAGATGGATCTGATCCCTCGTGGGAGAAGAAATCAATGTGGCTTCGTGCCCTCATTAATTCCTTGTCGGGGCCAGTGCTGGGCTTGCATTGAAGTATGAAATGAAGTGGGCAGGGAGGAGGGAGAGCAAATATTAACGTTCTTAATGGCCTTTTGTTTTACCAGCAAAACCACTATTAATCACCACGGCAAGGGGAGCAAGAGCCTCCTGAGGGATGGCTTATCCCTGCAAACAGCGCTGGAAATCAGGAGGGGAGGCTTGGGACCATCTGTACTTGTGCTGGAGCAGGGAGTGACTGTGAGGTCTGGGGACACCCTAAAAGGGCAGCCTTAAAAATGCACGTTTTTGGCTTGGCTGGAGAAGTTGAGGTGTCTGCTGGAGGGAAAGGTGCTCCAGCGGAGACTAAGAACTCCTGGATGATGATTCCTGCGGAGCTGGCAGGTGGCATCAAAGCTCCGCGCCTCAGTGTCCCTTTGCTTGCTGTGTTTGGGCTAAAAGTGCTCCAGGAGGGCATGGAAGGTATTGGGAGGCCGGTGGGCAGCAGGAGGGTGGGATCAGGGATAAGGCTCAGGAAAAGCCATCCTGGTCCTTACTCTGGCATCAGAGTTGAGCCTCTGGAAAGCTTCTTCTGGGATCAAGCATTATGACACCTTCTCTGCCGTCCTCAGCTTGTACGTGACTGTCAGATTGGGAGTTGGTGTGACATATTGGAGTGGAAATCTTTCCCAAAGATCCTGATTTGAAGTGTGGCTTGACATGGTTTGTGCTCTGCTGGGAGTACTGGGAGGTATCAGGGCTGGATTTGGAGCTGCTCTGGGCCAGCACTGGGGCTGGACAGCAGATATTTCCATCTGCTTCTCCAAAAAAACCCTACCCAAATAAATGCTGAAAGGAAAAATAAGCTTTTCCCCAAAGCTTTGGAAGGAGGATTTCCAGCTTCCCTTGCACTTTCCTTTCCTTTCGAGGGATGCAGCCTCAGCAGTGATGTTCTGGGAATGAAATGCTGATTTGGCCCAAAATTCCATCTTTTTTCACCCCCCCTTATTTGACACGTGCCAGGACCATTATGCCCGAGTAGGAGGGTGCTGGGGCAGGAGATGTCCTTGGGAGCTCTTGGCTCCAGCCTGTCCTCGGGGAGACCCCTCTGCAAGGAGAATGCCAAGCAGATGGACCCGACCTGCGCCAAGGGGACCTTGTGCTAATCTCATTCCTGTGTGTTGCAGAGTCCCTGCCTGCAGGATTAGGCCAATTCCTTGGGCTTCATTTACATTTTTAAAAGCCTTGTCTGTGACCTTATCCAAATTTCTGGCTCTCATCCGTCTTCTGTAGTTCTGTGGACACCAAGCTGTGCTGGCAAGGGCTCAGAGATGCTCCAGCATGGACGGACTGGGGAGGTGGATATAAATAGGAAGGACAAAATTAGCGGGTTTTAGGGGAGTGCTGCTTTGCTGAAGACCCCGAATGTTTTAGGGGTTTAGGATTGACTTTAGGGTTTAGGATTTTTCTGGAACAAATGCAGGTGATGCTCAGTGAGATCCTCGGATTTAAGGATTTCTTGATGTTCCCTGATAACTTCACCCTAAATCCCGCTTGGCTCCTGGTTTGTTTAGATCATTGAAGTGCTGGGATGGGCAATCTGACTTTCCAGACACTGTCCGTGACCACCACAAGGGCTGGATGCAATTACAATGTCTTCTCCATCCGGGCTGGGATATCTGTGTTAAACCCAGCAGTGTGAGAGCTGAGCCCTGGCAAGGGACAGGTGACCTTGTTTGTGTCGCATGGGAAGGTTTCCATTTCAAATTCTTCCTGATTTGTGGTGTGTCATGATAAATAATTAATCAGGGAAACCTCTGGCCCAGGGGTTGGGGGGTGGTGGTGGCAGACTGTGGACACAGGGGTGCGGCTGCTCCAGGGGCAGGATTTAGGATTGGAGTAAAACCATTCCCATCTTGGCCAACGCCTCCTTCTTATTTCACTGCTCGGAAGCTCTTTCTATCTACTGAAAATTATTAATATTAATGGAGTTGGTTACTGCTCCCATCCCTGTGGTGTCTGCTCCAGCCTGTGGTGCTCCAGTTGTGATTCCCTGGTTAGCCAGAACAGGAATTTCTATTAAAATTCCTTTCAAAGTGACACCTTTTTTTTTTCTCTTTTTTTTTGGTTAAGCAAAATCACAGGGAATTTCCAAACGCAAATCTCCTTTTCTGTGGCAGCAGTGTGTTTAAATGCTGCAGTGAAACAGCACTGGCATCCTCCAGGCACAAACAACTCCCTGAAACTTGGACGAAGGCATGGAAATTTGGGGGCTGCCAAGCATTCTGGGGTGGGTTTTTCTGGGCTGCTTTTTCTTTTTCCTGGAAAACTTGGGCCGTCTCTGCTCCAGGGCCCTGCTTAGCGTGGTGAATTTGCAAATGAAAATCCTTTAAGCTCAATAACAGCACCGGGTTTTGTGCCTTGGGACTGGATGAGTCCATTAATGTGACGTGTGAGAGGCTGTTAAAAACCCCAAAAGATGCTGGTGTTGATGTTTTTAGGGGGCAGAGGTGTTAAATGTGCTTGGTTTCAGAGCGGGATTAATCAGTGGGAGATGGAATTGCCCAAAACAGTGGGAAATCCGTGTCATGGTGTGGTTTTTCATCTCTTGATTACTCTTGCCCAGGTAACCTTGTAGTTAAAATAAAGCATGTTCTGCCCAGGCTGGCTGCTGGACAAGAACAGGCAGCCCAGCACAGCCTCATACAAGACAACAGAGAACCTTTCCTGCTGCATGGGTGGCTTTAAAGGCCAGGAATGGCTTAAAACCGACTCCAGGTCCTCTTTCCCTCCTCCTTGTGCCGCCAGCTGATGGCACAGCCTGGTCCAAGTCAGCTTGGGGCATCTCAGGCCAGGCTGGGGGGAATTGAGCGCAGGATCTCTTGGAGCAGGGACCATTTCAGCGGCGTGGGGTTTCCATGGCGACCTGCACAGCATCCCAGGAGCCAGGACCACACACGTGCACACCCCAAGGTGGAACTACCTGGGAAACTGGGGAGGAATAGCTCCAGCCTTGCTGAGTCACTGCTGCCTTGTATTTATAGGCACTGGCAGAGCTCGCTTTGGGATGCTAATGATAGATTTTGTTAATCAGAGGCCACAGCAGAGAGTTTTTTGCCTCCTAATTCTGTGCCGTGGGCCTTGATAAATAGACCCAAGGCAGAGAAAAAGCCAAGAATTGCCCCAAAATCTCCTACGAGCTGGTGGGGAGGAGAAAAGGACTTGTGCATCCCCCTTGGATCCAGGCTGTGACGCCAGGAAAGCCCCTTTTTGCTGCTTCAGGGTTTGCACATCACCCATCGCCGTGGCCCGGTGACCATCCAGGATGGAAGATCAGGCCAAGCTTTGGAATTTATCCCTTCAAAGCTGCCAAGGCGCTCTTTGCGTTGATGTCCCTTCCCTTGGGTCACCCCATGCTTTTGTCCCCGCTGCCACCTTCCCTGAGACCAGCGGGAGGTGACAGCCACGGGACGGGGATTTCAATGGGTTTTATTAACGCTTCCCAGCAGTTCTGCATGAAATATCCTCCAGCTGAATAATTTTTAATGGACTTTCGTGAGATGCTAATGAATTTTCACAGTTGATGAAATTAAGGCTGCGTTCCATCAAACCTTGAGGAGCTGACTTTGAAGTGCTCCTGGTTTTTTTATCGTGCTGCTTTTTCCCAATTCCTCCTCTGGTTGATGGTTTCTTTCCTTCTGTTTGTGTTAAAAAGTGTTCATTTTGGTGTTCCCTGCCCTTGTGGGATGCCCCTAGGCAAGGTCTGTGGAAAAGAACACCATCCCAGGCCTTTAGAAGGAATATGAGGAGGCGCAGGAACTGGGTCCCACAGGAACCACCCACCAGTCTGGTGGAAAGGGATTTGTAGCCCGCAGAAGTTCGGGATTTACAAATTTCTTAGAATCATTTCAAGAGCTTAGAAAATGGGGGTGAATGAGGTGCTGTCCCCATTCCCCAGCTTTACTGGGGAACAAATGAGCTTTAGATGTCCATCCGTTGTCTCTTGCTCTGATTCTTGCCTTGGGTCTTCAGCTCCTCCACCAACAGATCCTTTCTCCCACCTGCTGTGGAGTCTTAGTCCTTCAGTGGCTACACTGAATTTTCTCCTCTTTTGTCATTGATTTAAAAGCAAAAGTTGGTGTTCCCGGGACCAGGTGTGCTGTTTGAGAAGGCAGGAGTTATTTCCCAGGCCTTTCTTACTCCAGCACTGCCTGGGGAGGAGAGGCTGAGCTGGATGAGCAGATCCAGAACCCATGGCCCCCTTCTCCCTCTCCTTTCCCCATCCAAGAAGAAATGGGGACCTTGCAGAGCATGGGACATCCCAAAGAGCTGTGTCTGCCCATCTGGGGACTTCCCAGCTGCTTCCTCACTGCAGTTATTCAGAGTTCTCAAAGTCATCCAGTTCACGTTCCAGCTTTGGGCTCCTCTTTGTTTAGGAGCCTTTTGGGACGGGCTGAACAAAATCCAGTCGGCTGCTTCAGAGCTTTGGGGGGGAAATAGACATAAATAATTCTGTGTCTGATTTATTTTTGCTGAAAAGTCCTGGAAGGGACGGGAGGTGGGAAGGATGCTGAGGGAAGGTGCTCTCAACCTCATGCATGCCTGACTCGGCTCTTGGTGGGCTCCGGGGGGATCTGTTCCTCCTCGTGAGCTGAAGAAACCTCGACAAAAATGCCAAGGGTTTAAATCTTCAGAACTTGGAAAGGATTAGACAAATTTTCCTCAAGCCCTCTTTTCTGTGTGTGCCACGCCTGGAACTTCAGATGGCATTGCTTTAGTCACACAGTTCAACCTTCCTGACTCCGGGATCTTTGCTGCAAGGCTTGGATTAACCATCGCCCCCTGCCTTGCTCCCTCTCTTCTTACTGAGCCAAGTGCTTAAGTATAGAAGCAACTGCAATATGTGTATTTATTCCCTCCGAACTAATGGGAAAAATGGGATGGCTTGTTTACAACAGCGCCCTGTGAACTCCCATTGCGTCTCCCAGAGCGGGACAACTGGATGCGAACGGGGACAGCCACCCTCCCGTGGGATTTGGGTGCTGTCTGGAGGTGAGGGCTGAGCATTGACTGTAGAGTCCCATTTCACCAGGCTCTTCTTCCCTTGTTCTTGCCCTTGATGCTCCCACCTCGAGCCCTTCCTGCCCAGCTGTAGAATGGGAGACGAGGTGCTGGGACCAGGCAGAAGGGTCGGATTTATTTTGGCAACACATTTGCCCGGGGATGCTGTGCCTGTCGGAGCAGGAACATCAGAGTCTCTTTTAGGACCCTGATTCCAGGGCTGGGGCTGATCCGGCAGCTTTTGAGTGCTCCCCGGTGCATCCAAAAGGTGAGCGTACAGCTCCTTTGCCAATCCAACAGCTTGGAGATGTCCCACAATCCCTCTCCACCCCTCAGTGAGTGGGATTTGAAGCTAAGACTCCTCGAACTTGTTTTGCGCAATGAAGTGGGAAAGAGTTTGGGAGAGATGGGAGCTCAGAGGTGGGGGAGGAGCCCTGGGGACATGTGCCAAGCCAGAGGTCAAAGCTTGAAATGCCTCCTGGACCTTGTCCTTGCCTATCTCTTACCCCTGTGGTAGCTCTGGATGCTCCTCCCTGCTCAGAGAAGTGTCCCGGGAAGAGATCCCCCAAGAAAGGATCTTCCCTCCTATCCAAAAGTGGTCAAAACCTTCAGCCCTGGGGATGTTTCCCAAAATGAGCATCTGGGATGGGCTCTGGAAGGAGAAACTGGGCTGTTTGTCCTCAGCAGTGTCCTCTGGTGAGCTCAGGGCCGGGGAAATGCATCAGGAAAGGCAAACTGGGATGTTTTCCCCCTCTCCAGCTCCCTTGTTTCTGTTACCAAAAAAATTCAGATATTTTTAGAAACTTATTCAGCATCTATGAAAGGTGACCAGCCCAGGCTGTGTCGTTCCTCCTGGAATAATGCTGCCATGTGGGAATTACCTCCAGCTTCTGGGATCAGCATCTGTCCTGAGATGAAACGAGTCACGAGGGCTTAAAATAGCTTTGAGAGGGTTATGCCATTCCACTCGAAAACAACTGAAAACAACTGAGAGGAGGGGGGAAAGAGAAGTCTCAAACTCCGTGACCTCCATAACGTCGTGCCTTGAAGCCATGACTCCTCCGATGGAAATTCCCTGGGTCCGTATCCCTTACCTGAGCTTTATTCCAGGATGATACTTTCCTGTTTTGGAAAGACACAGTGGGGCAGCAAGAAGTTAAGTGGACTGGGTGGGAAGAAGAGGAATTGAAATAAAAGGAGCCTATAAAATATTTCCTAATACCTCTAATATTTCCCAGCTTCTGCCACGGGGTGCATAAAAGTATAAATTTTTCCCGGTTTTTCCCCTGTCCAGAAACACTAAATCCATCTCTTTTCTTTATTTAATGCTTTCTGATGCTGTTCAGGTCTGGATGGATTTTTCCAGCCTGGGACAGATGCTGAACCTGCTGTCCTGCTCTCCTGGGATTTCAAAGGGCACATTTCCTCACCGGTAAAAACTTTAGACTCGCTTTAAGTGATTTTTAAGTGATACTAAAATGAATTTTAAGTGGTAGAAGTCATTTCCTGCGGGCAGAGGGAGCTCAGGCAGGAGGGGAGCGGCGTGAACGGGGATCTGAGCTGCGGCGCGGCATCTTAAGGGATGCGAGGACAACCAGCCCCAAAAAACCCATCCTGCTGCCCTAATTCTGAGCCTGCACGGGTGCTGAGTGCGGGTTCTGATGTCTTCGTTGGGTTTGTGATCCCTGGCCGTGGGTTTTTGCGTTGCTGGAGGATGGAGCTCAGAGGAGCAGCGGTGGCAGCGTGACCGGGCTGCCCTGGGCTGTGGCAAAGCACTGGTGTCCCCTCTTCTCTGCTGCTGTTTTTAGCATGATTTGGGGTTTTTGTTGCATTTGTGAGTTCTTGAGCCCTTAGAACGAGCACTGCACCTCCTTTAGTTAATCTAATTTGCTCCTTCCCTGTGGCTACATCTGAGGACCAGCCCTGCTGAGCCATGAAAGCTTCCAGAGCTGGAATCAGGTCCCCAGGAGACACCACAAGGTGAAACGTTACCCCATTCCCACCTTCTTGTGTTATCAATGCAAGGCTAAGGCAGAGCAAATAAAATCTTTGCTCCTAAGCCATGTTTTCCAGTTGCTGGGCTGTGACTTGTGTCTGTGGCAGCAGCTTTAGGCAAAGCAGAGGTGGTGAACACATCTTGAAATGATTTTTTTTTTTTTGTAGTTTTCCTGACCCCAGAAAAGCTTCAGGCTTTTCCCTGCTCTTTCCCCTGAAGAAGGTATCCTCCTCCTGCTTGCTGCAAGGATAAAAGGAGGATAAAACCCCGTGTTTTGGGGGGCAGAGGCTCATTGCCTAAATGCCTGAGGGCTCAGTGTTGTGGAGTGTTTGGCTGCTCTGCTTCCCCCTCATTTGCAGGTGGAATATAAATCAACATTTTCAGGACGGGGAAAGCTGTGCTGTGGTTGGGAGGGGGTGTTTGGAGTTGTCCGAGCGGATCAGAGCGTCGTGTTCTCCTTTTCCCTTTGAACAGATCTGTCTCATCGTGCTGCTGCAGCACAAAATAAAAAATAGAGCCCAGCCAAACGCCTTTTCAAAGGAAAACAATCACCTCGTGTGGTTCCCACCTCGGGAAGGAGCTTGTTCCCTTTCGTTTCCCGAGTAAACGCCAGGAAAAAACAGCCTGTTCCCCCCAGAACAGTATTTCCCAGCAGGAATATGTATAGACAGGAGGATTTTTTAGCTGGCTTTTTATCAGGGTGAGTTAAATTCTCTGGAAAATGTCACCTTATGTGACTTCGCAAGGTCTGGCCAGGCTGCTGGTGCCAGGGAGCAAAGCCAAGCCCTTGGATGTGGCTGCTGGGTAATGTCACCTGGGTGGAGTGACCTTGGCTCCGGTGCCGGCAGGTCCCCTGTGTGGGATACGCTGTTGGCCAGGCTGAGGCAAAGGCTGGGATATGAGCAGGCTGAAAAAGCCCTGACCAGCCCAAAAAGCAAGTCTGGATGGAAAAACACCCTTGGTTTCCTTTTGGGTTTGAGCTGGAGGAGGAGGGATGCTGAGGTGGGGGGTGGTGTGTGTGGGCAGCACCCTTTTATCAAATTGGGGTGTCTCCAGTGTATGTGGGAGGGTTCAACGGGCTTTCAGTGGTGGGTTGGTGCTCTTTTCACCTCAGCAAAACTGAAACCTGACAGGTGGAAGTGTAAGATCAGTATCTCCTTCCCCGGTTTGCCTGGGGAAATGGGGTTTCACCCTGCGCCGGGAGGAGCTGAGGCTCTGGAGACCCTCCCGTGCATTAAAGGCTGGGGGTTGGATCAACATCTTCCTCCTGGAGACTTGGGCCGCAGCTCGGTTCTGGCTCAGTCAGGATGGGGGGTTTGGTCACCGGGGGTGTGTGGTCAGAAGAGGCTTCAGGTGCTGCTTTGTGGCCCTTTGAAGCAGCATCTGATGGTCCATGGGGGGATCAAGCTGGGCTTTGGTGCCCAAATCCTCTCAGAAACCACCTCCTTCCCTGTGCTGTTCCCCCATCTCAGCAATTGTGGCTGCTTTCCACAGACTCACCAGCCAGCTAAGACCTTATAGGATCTCCTCTGCAGGCTGAGGTAGTCAAGGAGGTTAAACCAGGGAATTTTGGTCCTGTAGTTCTTGGATCATCTCTTCGTCAAGTGACCCAACAGCAAAGCTTTCTACTAAGTTGTAAGGAGTTTTGGAGGGGAGCGGGGTTGCTCCAAGCTTGGGCTGGAGTTTGATGCTGAGTGGTGAGAACTGGCACAGGTCAGGACTGGATGGAGAAATCAGGGAAGACTATTGAGGACACAATCCTCCGCCAGCTTGGGAGTCAGGGGACAGCACCTGGGTGCTGGGGAAATCCCCCTACAGTTTCCCTGGTCCTCTGGGTGCTGCTGATGGCTCAGGTGGGTGTTTGGCCGGACCCCAAACAACCATCCTGTAGGTCCTGAGTCCCCTGGAGGCCGTGGGAGCTGGGAAGAAGTGGGGCATGGTGTGCTCTGACTCTGCTGATGGTGAGATCCTGGGCATTGGGCAAAGGGATGGGAAACTGCTGCATCCTTGAGGCTCCAAATGAGGTCTCATCCCTCCCCTCTGCCCGAGCCCTCCTTTAATGGGAACACGCAGTGAAACAAGAGTCGTTAAAACTCTCCTTGCGCCAGGGCTTTTGATCGGGGAAGTATTAATTACGTTCAAAAGCAAAGGAGAAGGACTAATGAAGGGGAGATCAAAGGGAACGGGGAGCAGGCAGAGCTTGGAATTGGAGCTCACGGTGGGGGCCGCTCAGCAGGGACCTGCCCCAGGAGCGGCTGAGAAGGTCCTTGCTGTTGCCTGGACTGTCAGAGGTGGTGGGGCATCCACCAGAGAGCCCTCCCTGGAGTGACCTTGGCTGCCAGCCATGTAAATCATGGGATCAGAGGAGCGGTGATTAATGATTTAGCCGGGGAACGGCACGAGGCTTTGCAGCTCGTGGCCCAGAAAGGCAACGTTTGCTCTGAGGAGGTTGTGCAGCCCATGAGCGCTGGGCAATGCCCTGGGGAGGGAGAGGACCAAGGGATTGTGCGGGGGCTAAGTGAAAAGACAATATTGGCACAAGAAGAAACGTGGAAAACCCAACGGAGATATATTTATGTTGGAAATGAGGGAAAAAAAAACCACAGGGGATGGATGGATCGTCAAGCACAAAGCCACCACAATGGAGAGATGCTCTCAGGGACGATTCCTCAGTGCTGGGAGCGGGTGTTGCCTGATAATTCATTTGCTACTTGATGGAATAAAAATGCAAATATTTGCCTGGGTGAATTGTATCTGGCCACGGGGGCTGGTTGAATAATGAAGTGCTTGCACGCAGATATTTTATCCATTAGCTGGCAGGAGATATTAGTGGTGTAACCCATTGGGGAAGATGATTTGACCAGCAATGGGAGCTCCTGGAGCCATGTGGGAAAATACTGAGATAATCACAGGGTCATGGAAGGGCCTGGATGGAAAGGACCTTAAAGATCATCTTATTTCACACCCTTTCCATAGGGTGAGGTTGCTCCAAGCCCTGTCCGGCCTGGCCTTGGACACTTCCAGGGATGGGGCAGCCACAGCTTCTCTGGGCAACCTGTGCCAGGGCCTGCCCACACTCACAGGGAAGAATTTCTTCCCAATATCCCATCTAACCTACTCCTCATCAGTTTGAAGCCATTCCCCCTTGTCCTGTCACTCCATGCCTTGTAAACAGCCTCTCTCCATCTTGTGGGCTCCCCTCAGGTACTGGAAGACCACAATTAGGTCACACCTAAGCCTTGTCTTCTCCAGTCTGAACAATGCCAATTCTCTCATCCTTTCCCCGTAACAGAGATGCTCCATCCGTCTGATCATCTTGGCTTCTTCTGGACTTGCTCCAGCAGCTCCACGTCCTTCTGCTGTTTGGCCCCAGACCTGGAGGCAGCTCTGCAGGTGGGTCTTACTTGAGCAGGGCAGAGGGGCAGAATGTCCCCCTGCCCTGCTGCCCATTGTGTGGCATCCCATTGTTGGATCAGCCCAGCACAGGGAGGGTTTCTGAGCTGGAACCTGTTCAGCCTCTTCACCACCAGCACCCCCAAGTCCTTCTCCCCAGGGCTTCTCTCAATTCATTCCTTCCCCATCCTGAATTGATCTCCGGGGTTGCTCCAACTCATGTGCAGCACAAGCACTTGCATGGGGTCATCCCCAGGTGCTGGACTTCATCTCTTGTAGATGTCCACTACCCCTTCCCCAGCTCTGGCTCTCCTGTCACCGGTTTCTCATGCTTGAAACAACCCCTTCCACCCTGGTTGTCCCTTTCTTACCCCCAGTTTTCCCCTTCCATCCCTCCCAACCTCCCTGTTGCAGAGTGCAGTCCCACTTTGCCTTTAATGGGAACGAAGCTCCTCCTCGATGTGTCTTCAGCAGTGTGTTGTCTCAGGCAGGCAGGATTCCCCCAGGAGCTGGATATTTTTAGTGCCCAATATTGTTTTAATCATAGTGAAGAGTGCTGCCTGGCAAATATTATTTTGGGAAGTGCAAAATTAACCATCCTGCTGTCAAGGAAGAATCGGATGGCAGCTAATGAGTTTGGAAGCATGAGCCGGGTGGAGGATCCACCACGGGATTTAAAGCTGCTTTGAATTTTTCCCTCTTCCACGAAAACTTGGGCTGTTTTTTGTGCCCTGAGCTTTTTTCAGAGATAGTTCAGTTCACTGATCCTTTTTGCAGGATCTGGTTGATACGTGCCTGGGCTTCCTGGTGACTTTCTTCACCAAGGGTTTCCCCATGCGTCGAGCCCTGTGGGATTTATCTGGGGCCTCCTACTTGACTTAACCATGGGGCGAAGGGCTGACCTGATCCTGCATCCCACCGGGATGAGCAGAGGTTGGATTTGCCCTCAGAGGGGTCTTCGGTTCTTCTTGCAGCTGTTGAGCTCTGCTCTGCTAAGCCCTGGCTGAGTTGGCCCCCTCCACCTTTTGAGTCTTAGGAGACTCTTCCAAAACACTGAGCTGCTTTGTGTCCTGCATCTTGGGAGTCCATCCGTGTAGTGTTTTCCGGGCTTTTTTTGGAGTCAAGAGTGAGGATGCCAGCTGCCTTTGGCTTCTCACAGCTGTGGCTCCTGTATGTGGAGCAGTGGATAGGGCATGGACACAGAAAAAAAGGCAAATATAAGGTTTTTAGTGGTGGTTTTGGGGCTTCTGTGTCTTTTCCCTAATTCTGGGCGAGCGGATCGTTGAGAGGAGCTGACAGCCAGCTCCAGATCTGCTTTTCTACCCAGCTACTGATTTTTCACAGAATCAATTAGGTTGTAAGAGACCTTGGAGATTGAGCCCAGCCTATGACCCAACACCACCATGTCCACTAGACCATGACACTGAGTGCCACATCCTTGAACACCGCCAGGGACAGTGACTCCACCGTCTCCCTGGGCAGCCCATTCCAATGTCTAATTGGGCTTTCTGTGAAGAGATTCTTCCTGATGTCCAACCTAAACCTCCCCTGCACAGCTTGAGACAATGTCCTCTTCTCCTGATGGGCTCCTTCCCATCCAGAGAGTTTTGCACCTTCCTGTCTTAGCAATGGTACTGGGAAAGCCTCACACAGGCCAAGTGCCCGGGGTGTTTGGATGATCCTCTGGGGTACAGGGAGTGAGTCTTGGGGATGGGTCTGTGCAGGGCTAAAGGTTGGACTCAGTGATCCTTGGGGGACCGGTCCCACTCTGTGTTTCCGTGATAATTTGTGCACTAGCTCCAGAGTCCACTTGTGACTCTGCTCAAGGCTTGTGCCGAAGCAAAGCTCTTGCTGGTGAGATGAGGGGGTTTAACAGCCCCGAGGAGGGAGGCAGAGCCATCTCCCTGCAGCTCGGAGCTGCCTGCAAGCGAACAATTCCCCTCTGAGCTCGTCCTGGTGCTTCCTCTGGTCTCCACCCACTGCAAACCACCCTTCACCCCAGGTCGCCAGCCTTTGGATATCTTCATGCCATTAAGGTGATGCTCTGGGCTCCTCGGCACTTCTCTCGGCATTGCCAAGATGTTTTGGAAGCCGGTGCTGGTTGCTTGATAGATACAGCGTCAGCTTTCCGCATTTCAGATATTCTTAGAGCACCCAAGCAGCCTCTTTGCTTTTTAGAAGCATTTCTGGGTGACAGGCAGGTGTTTTCCATGCAAACCCTCATCCCTTCCTCATCTGCCGCCTCCCCGGAGGCATGGAGGAGGCCAGCTTGCTCCAACAGATTGGAGTGGAACATTATTTATTTGTAAAGGTCCTTGGCTGCAGCAAGGAAGAGCAGGGAGTGACAGTGGGGACTGGCACAGCACGGAGCCACCTGGTGTGGGATGCCCTGGAGCAAGAGCTGCTGGTGACAAATGACGTGTTTTTGCAGTTTGGCTCTTTCTGAATTAAAAAAGCAGGACTTTGCTGTGATCCCTGTGGTCCCTTTCAGCTGGAAAGCTGGGCCGGGTGTGTGGTGATGCCTGGCTGCTCTTGGAGTCCACGGTGGGGTCAGGGAATTGGGGTCTACTCTTGGCTGGACCATTAGTCCCTGTCTACCCTTCTAGTGTGTCCTTGCATCCTTAGGTTAAGCTGCCTCCTGGGAGGATGGGGGGAGCATCTGGGAATGAGAGCTCCCACAGCATCACATTGATTTGAGGGATGGGGGGCCTCCTGAGCTGTGCTCTGCAGTCCCATCTCAACACAGGTCACCTGCTAGACCCAGGTACTCCACTGGGTCCAAGCAGCTGGTGCCTTCAAGGTACTTTAAGCCCAGCACTCAACGCCCTTCAGCTTGTCTGACAAGCTCGGTGAAGCATCACTTGCTGGATTTATTCTGCTCCTGGGAACACTAATGTCTCCAGAGATCAGTGGCATCCAGTTAAGAGGACCCTACAGATGTGGTGACCAATGAAGGGAGGATCTACCTGGAGTGAGATGAGTGGGATTTGCAGCATGGTCTGGAGTCCTCATGTCTAGGACAACACCTGCAGGTGGTTGAGTATCTGTTTAGGTCTAGACCTTGCTCTTCTCTGGGCTTTCATACTTTAAGTTAGAGAGGAGAAAGGATTGGATTTATGGAGCTGTCCTCACTCAGTGACCCTCAAATTCCTGATTTACAAAACACCTCTTTACAGACAGCTCAGCTCTTCACCAAGCTAAATCAAATCTGGTTGGTTTAGTGTTTATTGGCAAAATTTAGGAGGCTGCAGCTCTCTGTCAAAACCCGTGGCTGTTGGCACAGCAAACCCATTCAGTCTTTCACTGTTGGAGAGTGTCTCCTGGCGCTGCCTTCCATGTTCTCCTCTGGAGTTGGTGAGTCCAAGCACTCTGAGCGTGATTTCGGGTGTCTGGGCTCACAGAACAAGCCACTCCACGCTCCTGCATTTCTGTGGTGGGATGGAACTCACCTCTCGCCCTCTGGTAATGACTTTTCACAAGGTCATACAACATCCAGCTGGTTAAACGGAAGATATTTGAATTGAAAAATGAAGGTGGGCCCCAGCAGCACCTGCTGCGCTCCTTGTGGGGGAAAATCATTTTGCTTTGCTGGGAAGCCATGGAAATGGACCCACCCTTGGAGATATCACCCACTGCCACCCCATCTGCAGCCAAGCATCGCTCCCAGGCATCAGAGGGGAACCAAAGCTATGGCTCACGTCCTGGATCTGGAGGTGAGATTCATTTCCCTGGAGATGGCACAGGACTGGGGTGGATGCTCTGCGCTGGGCAGATGGAGGGCAGAGCTGCTGGGGACGGAATGTTGGTCCCCAGGGAATGATGCTGCAGGTGGCATTGGGCCAGCTGGTTGCGTAGGTGCCCACTGGTTCTGCAGACACTTCTCTCCCTTCCAAAAGGCACTTTTTAAAAAAAACCCTGCAGTTGCAGGAGCACCCTTTGCTGCTGGCCTCTCCATTTCCAGGGGCAAACCGGGGCAAATGGCTCTTCTCCAATTTCCAATTGGGCCAAAGAGCTCTGAGCTGAGCAAACTGTGCACAAAACAACTTCTCTGGGAAGAAAAACACTTATTTTCCCACCCGAAATACATATCTCTGGCTAATGCTAATTGCATATCTGTGAATAATGCTAATTGCTCACAACCTCTGGGAAGACACATGTGGATAATAATACCCCGGTCTTCAAACATCCTCTTCAGAACCCTCATGAATATGACTCAAATGCCTCAATTTCGTCCCTTTAAACACTCCCTGCTCTATCACGAGGCCAACGAGCACAGCGGGGGGCGGAGGAGCCGCTCTCCAGCAGGCGATGTAGGTCATGCTCCACTTTTACTTTCTCCAGTAAGCAGCTGTGGGACCTTCCTCCTTCCAAACCTCTTCATGCCCAGATTCGTGAATGCAGCGCCGTGGCTGATGGCACCAAGCTGTGGTCTCATGAGATGGAGAAGGACTGGGGCTCGCTGTGAACCTTCTTCAGTCCATGGATGTAGGTATTTGTGCTGTCCAGATGTTGGGCTTGGAAGACTTGGCCACGAACACTGGGTTTTGGCTCAATATGGGAAGAGGGGTTGGGGGATAAGTATCTCTTTTGGGGGCTGCTTTTATGCTGAGGGTTAGGATCACGAGTGTGTGGCCATCTGGGTGGCCTCTGTTTGTCCCACATGCATCTCCTCAAATCAAGACATTTGTTTTCCTAGATGTTCTCAAGGACCTTCCAGAAATGAAGTTCCCCATTTTTGTGCTCCCCACCCATGGTCTCTCCATGCCCTCCAGTTCCCAGGGATGCTCGGGGAGGTCTCTCATCACCCCTTTGGTCCTTTCCCGGCCGCGTGAACCCTCTGTGGCGGTCCCGAGGGGATGTACGGCTCGTTCCTGGGAATCTGGCTGTCTCCAAGGCTGGTAAATATAGCTCCAGCGAGAGCATGTCTGCATGCGTGTGACAGTCTGTGCAGCCAAGCTCTATTTTTAGGAGTGCTGGCAGAGGACACACACACGGATCTAATCACAGCTTCTCCCAGGCAAATGTTCCCTCTCTCTGGCTTTCAAGCCATGCTTATCAATTTCCTCCGCATTGTTTCCTTCCCTTCTCCTGTGACATGACAACCTGCTCCGGGGAGGAGGGAGAAAATGAGCTGTGATGGGAAAGCAAATTGGGAGTGGGAGATACCTGGGTGGGAGCAGTCTCTGTCCCCCCCTCTCCCCCCTCAAATTCGGGGATGCTCTTCCTGCCAAGAGCTCTATCCTCACGGGTGGGCTTGGGGGACGATCCAGAGGCTGCGTGTCCAGTGGGACAGCTGGGCGGGAAGGTGGGGCATGCTGGAATGTCCCCAAGACACCCAGGTTTGCTTTGTAGGGTGGTGGAAGAAGAGCACGGAGGAAGGCCAGGTGACAAAAGCCACATCCTCCAGGCTGGGCTTTAGTGCTGTTGGCAGGAAGGGGCTGTCAATTTATTAAGTCTTGTCAGATGCCCAGCTTTTCCTTGGTGTGTTCTCCTCTCGGCATGGCCCTCCAGGGAGGAGTGACGTCCGTGACAGGTTAGTAGTGTGTCATTGGAGGCCCTGGTGCGCGTCCAGGCGTGCTCTGGGCTGGACAACCTGAAAAATCTCCCTGTGCCGCTCACAGTTCCCGTGGGAAGAATATCCTGATTTATTTAATTCACCCCAAGGGCCCGCATGCAGCTGAATTTCACGGGGTGATGACCTCCAACATCTCCAAGCCTGGAGCGTGTTACACCCGTGGCAGCTCCAAGGCGTAAATATTTCCATCAGCGATGCACCTTGGCCAAGAAAGGTGTATTTTTCCTCTGCCTGATTTGCAGGCGGAGGCAGGAGGAGCCTCCCAGGGTCTCTCCCTGATTCATTAAGTGGTCAGAAGCAATTAGTTTAACCCCTTGCCTTCTCCATTTGGAAAGACAAGGGATTATTAATTGCCATCGGAGGTGGCAGAGATGGATGAAGCCAGGGAACACTCGCCCGGAGCTTCCAGGGCAGTTTCTGTTTGCTTCAGATAATGACACTAAACCAGTCTGATCTCCCAAATTCGGCAGAAATCCTGGCATTTTTAGCTAAAATGCTCCTTGTGTGGCATGAATAGAGCAAGAAAAATTCTTCATGGTTTAAACAGCACCGTGGCACGGGGGTAAAAACCGCTTTTCTCAGAGCCAGCTACAAAAGAGACTTTTTCTAGCTGAGGGGCATAAAGATATAAAGGATACTCTGAAGCAGAATGGCCATTTTTTAAAATTCTTGGTGAAGAAGACCAAGAATTGGTGGAATTGTCCTGGTGGCAACGTCAGCGCCATTTGCTTCCACACAACCTCAGCTATCGATGTGCTAAGGGAAAGTTTGAAGCTCTTCAGTAAAAATAAATAATTCCTAATTAAAAAAAAGAGAGAAAATCCTAGTTTAGGGGTTTTTTAAGTTAGGTTTTTTCCTAACTTCAAAAGAAAAAAATCCCAATTTAAAAAACCTTATGTTTTTTTTTAAAAAGGCCTAATTAAAAAAATATTAAAATGTTTAAATAGGATAATTTTTTTTCCTTGAAATTTAGCAGAAAAATGCAAACGGGGTGTTTACCCCCCAGTGCCATAGGTTTTCTAAAATGGCTCTTTGCTTCCCTTTCCCACTACCCATAAACACAGCATTTTGTCTCCCAGGGAAGATGCACTCTTGCTTTTATAAGCCTGTCTTAAGCACCACTTCTTAGATCAATGGCTTTAAATGAAAAAAAAAGAAAGCTCTTTTGAATACAAATGTGGCATTTACTTCCTTAATGCCTCTCCTGCGCTAAGCTCCCTTCAAACCCATCAGAGCCACTTTAATATATGGAACAGAACTCCCCTCATTTTGATGCTAATGCAGCATTTCATGCAGATAATGTGCTTGAATCACGCGCTGAAATACATTAAAGGTGAAATCAAGAGCTTCAAGGAACCGCTGGTGGCTCAGTTCTCCCCTCCTTCTCCATTTCCACGGGCAAACCAGGTCTTGCCAAGCTCCCTGGCAGATCCAAGGCTAAGCTTGTCCTGCGTAATTTGGTTCATGTGTTTTAATTTAATCAAAATGATCCCGAGTTTTGTTGTTGATTTTTTTCATTGCAGTGGGATGTTCGCTCATGGGACTTCTTGCTGGAGGATGCTCTGGAGGACAAAATGAGCTTCACCAGCTCGTGGAGAAGAGGTTTCCAGGGGATTTTATGCCTCGTGGTCTGGATTCAGCCTCCAGCATCCTTGTGCCAGGACATGCTAAAAGCCAGCAATAAATTTTTAAAGCCAGGAAGAACATCTTCTCGCTCTTATTTTGCTGCTTGCAAGCTTCCACATCTCCTCTTGGCTTCCTTCAGAGGTGGGAATTGCTGATCCCACCTGGATGTCTCATAATATTCCTCATAATGCATCATTTGGGTGTCCCTTGGTGATGGGAGAGCAGCTGCTTCTTCCATTCGCTGTCCGGAGGCAAAACTAACAATAACAAAGCTCCAAATTTGGGTCAGTGTGAACTGTATCTTCATTAGGGGAAAAAAAATAAATTCTTAGGTTTCCATTTTGGGTCAGCAAGTGTCAGAGGACTTGCCAAGAAACTCCTTGTTGAGAAGAAATGAATTTATTTGTGGAAACCTCATTTTGTTTTGAAGAAATCAAAGGCAGGCATGTCAAGGTTTGGAAAGACTCTCAACTGTGCTTTTCCCTGACTGTGTCATGGAAAAAGAAAGTCGGATTCTTGCTGAAATTCTGTGATCTGAGTCTGAAACTGCTCGTGAGACCCAGGTTTATCCCAGGTTGCTTTATCCCAGGTGGGATGGACTCGTGTCCAGTATTTACTGCCCTCAATGTGGTCTAGTGGCTGAATAATCCCCCTCAAATCTGCTCCCAGGGGCAGAGGGGAGCAAGCGGAGGCTCTTAACTTTGCTTTTGCCAATTAGGTTAATTCCTCTTAATTAGTGGTGCTCACTAATGAGCAGTCACCCCTTCCCTGAAGCCTAAGGAGGGGCAAAGGGGGCTGTTGGTCTTATTAGATGCCCTGTGGAGCAGCTTAGTGGCTTCTCCTTGCATGGGAGAAGAAAATGTTGATGCAGATGGAAATTTTTGCCTATTTTCAGCCTCTGGAGGTGAGATAACCCCTTTCCCATCCTCCCACGGGTACCTTTGTAACTTTTGTTGTCCCTCGGGTGGAGACCCCCGTGCAGATGTGCCTGGGGGACCACGCTTGGGCCACCACCATCTTGACCATCAGGGAGCATGGGCTGCACGTCACAGCCCTGACGGACTAAGGATGGGACCACTCTGTGCGTGGGTAACCCCATAAAGTTCACAAACCAGAAGGAACGTGGATCTGGAGGTGACTCAGGTGCAGGTCCTGGTGACGACGTGACTGCTGGGAAAGCGTCTCGTGGGGGACCTAAAGAAGCAGAGAGAGTAAACAAAACACTTTTTCTGCTCATCTGCTTTGCTTCACAGAAATCCTCATTCCCAGGCAGCTCTGTCCTTGCTGCAGCCCTGTCTCGGAGGCTTTCCAGTGGCTCCAAGAAGAAGTCTGGTCCAAGGTCAACGAGACCAAGTTAGAACTGTGTGGTTCTGCCTTCCTTCCTGCCCAAAAACGGGTCAGGCCGGGTGACACGGCCATCGCACAGCCTGGCGGTACCAGCCCCATCCCTCTGTCAGCCCGAAGTCCACTCAGGAAGGGTCCTGGAACCGGGGCCAGCGCTTTCCTTGGGTTGAAAGCTCTTGTCAAACACCCGCGGGCGTCTGTCCTGATCTGAACCGTCCTCTGCCCGACAAACCCGTCTCTCCCATTATGATAACTCCCACTGACATTTCACCAGGACGTTTCTTCCCGAAGGGATTCCTGTAGCACTTCTCCCGCTGCTGAAATGTGGCCACCAGTGAAGCGGGTGCTCGGCCCTCATCCTCCCGTGCTGGCACTCAGGGCACGGGGATGCTGCCCAACACATCCCAGGGCAAGGCAGGAGAGCGCTGAGAATGACTCAGACAGCTGGGAGAGGGGATGTTTTGGAAGGAAAACCATGGGAAAGGTGTGGTAGAGCCCCTCAGGTCTCATCTGGGATGAAGATGGCAGAGGCAGAGCTTGGGAAGGGAGGGGGAGGGAGGAGTCACTCCTCTGGCTGCCCTACAACCTCAGAAGGAGGTTGGAGAATTAATGGGGATAACCAGGAACCTCTCCCAGGCTCTCCTGTGCCCTGTCCCCGCTCACGTGTCTTCTCCTTGCAGGTGGTCCATCGCGTCCTCCTGTCACCGGTGCAGATGGGTCCAAGCCAAGCGCACGGAAGGAGCCTTGGATGAACAGAGCGATCCAACCTCCTTTCCCAGGCTAACCCCAGATTTTAGAGAAGAGTTCCGTCACCGGAGGAGATGGAGGGAGCGGGGGGGGCACAGCACTGAACAAATCCCTTGTGACAGCCAAGAAATGCCGTGGCCTTTGCGAGGGAGCGGAGCTGTCGGGCGGCACCGCTCCCTGCACGGGCTGAGCCTCCCCTTCCTGCGCTGCCTGGCAGAGCTCTGTGCCTGCGGCAGGAAGGTGCTTGGACATGGAGCCAGCAGAGCCTCGTCTGGACCCCTTGGAGAGGGGCTGGGACCCCTTGGAGAGGGGCCGGGACCCCTTGGTGCCCCCTTGGAGTGGTAGGTGCAGAGTGCAAGTTGTACCCATGGTCATTGTCCCGCTTTCGGCTTTGTCGCTTGTTGTTTCCATCCCCTCTTCCTGGCGCTGGGTGTGGGTCCTGAACCTTCCACCACAGCCAGGGCAGCTGGTGTTGGGTTCACCCCCCGTGTCCTTGCGGCTCCGCAGCAGTTCCTGCGGGAATGTGTATGGTTTGCATCAAGATGAGGGAAATCTCAGGGGTTTTTTGGATCACCAGCGAGACGCCGGGCAGCTGGAGAGCATTCCCTGCCATCCGCAGTCCTGATTTGGTGCAGCCTCCGGGGGTTCAGGGAGTTTTGGGAATTTTGAACCAAGCGACCCCCCCCTTCCCTGGGATGAGTCGAGCCACTCTTACCCAGAGCCTGCAGGGGCTGCGCTTGCCAGGGCTTAGTCCTCCCCCCCACCCCAGCACCTCCAGCCAAGCTCATTTCCCCAATTAAACGTTATTAGTCCTTGAGTGAAAGGAGGAGGGAGGCAGCAGAGAAGGATTTTTATTGGGAAGTCGTTTGTTCCTTAATTGAATTGCTCCTGTTAACAGCGGTGAGAGAAGAGGAACAAAAAGCCAAACTGGAGGTAAAGGCGCTTATTTGCTTCTGCTTGAGAGGAGCCAATATTAATAAACTTCTGGATGAAGGGCTTTGTAAGGGTTTGATAGAAGGATTAACTCCAAAATGGTGATTAGATTTTCTGGAGTAAACTCCCTGATAAACAAGGGAGACAAGATGTTAGCCCTGTGAGGAGTGGGGTCCCTCCCACCTGCCAGACCTGGAGTGTGGAGGAGCCGCTCCCTGCCCAGGGATAGGGGACTTCCTTCAGGTTTGTCCCAAAACCAAGCGAAGGTGATGTCCTGGGCCCCTCCTAAAAGGCCCTCGATGTCACTCACCATGAGGACACTGCAAACCTCAGCTTGGGTGGAGGTGGCACCTTTTGGAAAATCCATATGGGCCAAGGAGCAGGATCTGAGAGTCACTGAGTGTCCATCCTAGTGGTGGCCCTACCAGCCAGGTCCCATCCCAGGGCTGGATGCTTGGAGAAACTGGCTGGGAATGTGAGGTCATTTTTTTGGGATGCTTCAAGGTCTTCCAGCTTTGGGTGTCTGGTGACTCACTGGGACCAGCAGCCACTGGCTCATGGACAGGTGCTGTGGGATCCTCCATGGGAAATGACCTTGATTTGCTCCAGGAAGGACGGGAAGGCTGGAGGGAAGGTAGAGCCCCTCTAACCACCTCTTACTGCAGCCACAGCTCCCCTCGTGTGCTCACCAGTACCCCCTTACCCATCCCTGGCCATCCCACATGCATCAGACCCTGATGTTTGCTCTTGCCACCCTCCACTTGTGCCAAGGTGTCCTCATGTGCCACCTGCCTTTGTCCCCAACATGCCTGGCTTTGAGGATAGGGGGTCTGGAGCCCTCCTGGGCTCCCTCACGGGTGCTGCCCTCTCCCAGGGTCCCATTCTCCCTGGCTCATAAATCTGTGGGGCTGCAGAACAACCTTTCCCAAGACTCCTTTCTCCACAAAGGGGTATTTAAATCTCCTCCATGTGCTAAAGTGTTGCTGATGGATGACAGGAGGACATCATGGGATGAAGACAAGGGTATGGCACGTGCTTCTCCATCCTGGATCAGGCAGGACAGGGGGTTATTGCCACCTCAAACCTGCAGAGATGTCGGATCCTGTTCTTGCCAAGCAACCTCCAGATTATTTTTCTTACTGGCTCACAAGGTCAGCTAATAAAGACAACTTCACTTAATGTGCTCTGACTTCTGTGTCGTGTTTGACTTAATTGTGCATCCCGGTCCGATAAAACCCCGTGCTGGATCAGGGCTGTGCGGCCCGCGTTAAATGGATTAAAAGCTAGCTCATGGGCAGATCCTCAGTGCTGCTCTCCTGCTCTTTGCTCCTCGTCACTGAGCTGAAAAATGGTATAAAATAAGTGCTGGACTTATTTGCAGATGCTGAAAGGCGCTGGAACAGAAAGGGGAAGCGAATAACCTGTTAAATAGGGATGGCTCCGGCGGCGCTCTGCCCAAATCCATCTGCTGTGGGCATGGCAAGGCAGATCCATGGATGCTGAAGACAAAACACGAAGGAATGTAACTCTGTGTCCTAAAAAGAGCCTCGCTGGCTGAAGGTTGCCTTGTTGGCCCCAGGATGGAGGTGTTCCCAGGGAGGGGAAGGGGATATGTGGAAGCAGATGGTTGGGAACAGCATCATCTTCCCAGCATTCCAATCCCTCAGTGCTGTTGGTGGGGAAACTGAGGCACGAGGTTGTCCTGCAAGCACAAGGACTACGTGGGAGACGGTTTCTCCACCCCAAAATCATGGAATACCTCTGCTTTTTATTTTTTTATGGAATGTGGCTCCAAAGCTGCCCCTGGGGCTGAACCTTTCGGTGTCCCTGAACAACCAAAGCCAAGCTCCTCTGCTCTTCCATTTCTCTGTTTCCTGACCCTGCCACCCTGCATTGCTGGGAAAACGCCTCTTAATTGCTCGACACTTGCTTATTTGCTAATTAACCGCCTTGCAGACATTTCGCAAATGATGCTCTTTGTTCCTAATTACCAGGAAAAGGTGATTCCTGCCTCCTAGAAGCAAACTCATTGTCACCTACTGGGAAGCAGATTTCCTTATTTTTTAAATCTGGTGGGCTGAGAGAGCCTGAGTGTTCTGTGGAGGGGCAGGCCCAGCTCCCGTGGGAAGTTTCATCCTGCAAAGTCCTGTCTAGAGGCTCGAGGGCTTCACCTGCTCTTCTCCAGTGCCTTCAGAGAGCCTCGGAGCCAGCAGAAGGCTTTTGGATCTCAGGCTGCCCACGAACCCTCGGGGAGGGGTTTTCCCTGGTTTCGTTATGTGGCGCCTGCATTTAATTTTGTTTTCGACCTCTGTTGGGTTTTAGGGTTTATTTTGGGGGCGTAGGGGCAGGAATCATTCCCCTGGCATGGTCCCTGCTTGGTTGAGCTCCTGTGCCAGCAGCTCCCTCCATCGGGTGCACGCACGGAGCAGGACGGGAACCTGCTGGTGGCCGTCACCTCCTCCCCAGGCCTGACATTTCCAGCGATCCAGAAGGAAAACTTCCCTTTTCCCTACAGTCTTCCTGCACAGTGTTTGCAGGAAATACTGAGTTTCAGAGTGCTCTGCCACGCAGGGAAAGCAAAGCGCTGGACCCGCTCCTCAGAGCAACATCCCTGGTGCTAAAAGTGTTGAAATTGGTACATTTAAACACACTCAGCCATGAATCCTGTTAAAATCCCAACCCTGAAGTCCCCAGTCTCTGTCTGATGATGTTGTCCAGCCCAAACTTCATCCTGCAGGGCTTGCAGAGCCCCCTTTATCCCCCTGCGTCTCTGAAGGTTGATGGGAGAGGCTGTAACTCCACCTGTGATCTTCAAACGCACTTTGAAGTTGGGGAAATCGGGCAAGTTTTTAATTTCTTTCTTACTCTCTTTCATTTTTCCTTGGGTACCAAACTTCAGGACTTCAGTTTTTAATGAGGAAGAGGCTCCGTGCTGTTCATCAGCGCTAAAGGCCAACGGGATTCCGGAGCAAGAGCCGAGCAAATGAGCAGGGAGAATGAAAAACCATGAAGGAAAGGAAAGAGATTCCCTCAGATGAGGTTTGAAGTGACTCAGGAGACTCTCAGGTGAAACTGTGCCATCACCACGTGAGTTGTCCCATTTTGCCAGGACAAGGACACGCAACAGAGTCTTTGCCAGAGCTAAGAGGTTGCAAAACCCCCTTCTAGAACCTTTAAAATATTTTTCATATTTACAATTTGATATTTAAGAGAAAAGTTGCTCATGAGACTCTTTTAGTGGTTCTTGCGATACAACTCAGGGCTTTTTCCCTGTGAAAGCAGCCAAGTATAGCTAAGGATCCATTTAAATTGCAGGCAGGACAAAACATAGGAGGTTGCTCTGATTTAATAATAACCATAATATGGATATTACTCTCCAGGCTTTGTCATGCAACTGCTCGTATTATTAAATTCTTCACACCCTGGGCTGGTTCTATTCCGTAAATTCCATGCTGAGGTTGACAGGCATCTTGGAGATGAGCATCTTCCCCAGAGCCTCCCCAGGGCAAGGGCTTGGAGGGTCCCCTGGGCTCAAATTTCGCAATTTTGGCAGTCAGTACCCCAAAATGAGAATATTATTAACCCTGGAGACATATACTGGGGACAGTGAGATGACGGAAGCAGGAGCCGCTTGGTGATTTTGGGGAATTCTGGAGGAAGTAGAGTTCTCTGAATACATCTCTGTCCCATCCTCCCTTTCATGAGATTATTCCACTGCCAGCACTAATCAAATTTAGGAGGTTGGTGTCTCAGGGGGAACTGGGTATGTTGGCCCAGCTCCTGGCTCGTGTAAGGGCTTTCAGCATCCCTTGATTTTCCTCTCTGGACGCAGCCCCAGGCTTGTCCCACTGTCAGCACATTTAATGTCCTGACATTGAGCTCTTTAATTGAGGTTTCCTAATTGCTGCCGCTCCTTTGGCAGCTGGGGCGGGCACCTGTAGGGTGCTGCTGTGGTTTCATTAGAGGATGGAGGAATTGGGGGCAGCTGATTTTTTAGGGAACTCGTGCGACGGGGATCCTGGAGTGTGTGTTCTTGCAGGGACCCCCCCGTGTGCCACCATCAGTCCCCTAAAACTGGGGTATTACGTGATGAGTGGGGTGTAGGTGAGGGGGCAGGTTGGGCTGGGGAGGCCATGGAGTTGTGGGGTGTTGGGTACCTCTGATGGGGGCCCAACCCTGGAGAGGGATGTTTCCATCTCTGGCTTTTCCCTTCCTCTAGGGGACCCCCTGTTTTTCCTCCAGTCCCCCCAGGTGTGGCTTAACCCCATTATTTGCTTTTCTCCCTGTCTGGGGGGCTCTGAAGACCCTACAAAGCCCTTTAGAGCTGCTGCCAACCCTCTGGGGAGCACCTCCAAAATGTGGCTGCTGGGAGGCTGCTACCACTGGGACACAAGTTTCCTCACTGGAATGTGAGGTTGGGGTGGCAATGGCAGGACCCCCTCGTGGACAGCACTGGGATGAGGGACCAGAACGAGCAAGTGTCGGGGCAGAACCTGGCAGGTTCCCCATTGACGTCACAGAATTGAGCTGGAAGGGACCCACACGGATCATCGAGTCCACGCGGGTCCCTTCCAGCGTCGTGTTGCAATGAACTGGGGTGCCACTGGTCACCTCCTTCTGGAGGCAGAAACCCTTCTTTGCTGGTTGGGTTTTGAAGGCTTTAATTCCCTGCAGACCTTGCAATCTCACAAAGCTCCCCAAAAATATCCAGAGCTTGAGGAGATGGAATCAATAGCAGCGCCAGACAGCGCCTATGAGTTAGGAGCAGACATGGAGGGAGGGAAGAGCCTATTAATTATCAAAGTTTATGGTCCAGCTTCATAATTACTCCCTTAATCACATAATCTATTTGCCATGCAAGGCTGTAAGAGCTTGAGCAGGTGGACGGACATCGCAGGCTCCGTCCCCCTCCGACTCATCAGCGAGGAAAACCTGAAATGATTTTGCGACACAAGATGATTGTGGCTTTAATTAGTTTTCCTCTTTTTTACAACATTTTAATTTTCTATCTGGATTTGCCGACATCACTCTGTAATAATCGGCTTAAGGATGGGAAGGTGGGAAAAACATGGTGTGGTTTGGGATGAGGAGGAGGAGCAGGAGGAGCAGGAGCTCAAACCTCTGCGATAAGTTTGTGCCACTCTTTTGGATGCTTTGAAAGAGAGGGAAGAAGCCAAACTGTCTCCTTCATCTTCACCCCAAGCTTGATTTTCTTCCCATCAGACTGAAGGTTCCTAGTTTAATTAAATATATCTTTCATCAGGCTCTCTGAGGGCGTTCCTAATAAATTTTTGGAATGTAGGAGCCCAACTCTGTTCCTGTCATCCGTGTGTGACATCCAGGAAATGAAACCATCCCTGAATATCTGCTTGTTTTGGGTTAAAAACAGAAGGGAGAAGGGACTGGACCTTTCAGAGTCAGTTTACAGGGCTCAAAGGGATATGCAGAGGGTTTTCAGGGTGGAGAGGTGTTGCTTGATCCCCTGCCAGGTCCTACTGCAGCTCCTGCTGGAAGGGGAGATTCAAGCAGCCTGAGCACGTACCCAAAGTGATGTTGTTTCAGCCAGGAAAAAAAAAATAAAATAAACCTCCAGGTTTAAGAGCTGAGACAGAAGGAGAACAGAATTACCATGTGTCTTTTCGGTGCTTTCGGAGTGCAAACAGCTTTCCGAGGTGTTTGGGAAATGTCCAGCCAAGAAAAGCATCCTCTTTGGAAGCGTGTCCTTGTGCCCTTCATCCCCCTCATCACACAGAAGAGCTCGGGGGGCTTTTATGGAAGTGAGAAGCAAACTTGTGTGTCTGAGAATGGTTTCGGGGCTTTATTCGCGGACCAACCAAAATCTTGCTGCCATCTCCACGACTGGAATGTTTCCATTCCTTGTTTACCTCCTCTGCTGTCCTTCCCGGCCCTGGTTTTTGCATCCCCCTGAAGCAAAGCCCTTGCAGTGCCTCGGTTTCCCTTTTAGGGCCAGGTACCAACCCAGCTGGAGGATCCAGGCATCCCACGAACACCTTGAACAAGCAACAGGGGGGAAACCCCATTCGATTCCACCTCCCAGATATGCCTGAAATGTATTTCTCAGCGTTTCTCCTTTCCCCTTTCCTGGCTGCTCCCAGCTGGGCTGGGAACAGGGCTGTGCCCCGTGCCGCTGATATTTAGGGTGATGTCTCCCCCAGAGGGGGGAAAATCCTGCCCCACGTCCCATGTTTGCCCCCAAAGGGACTGAGGTGCAGCAAATAAACACTTCCCCAGTAACCCCCCTGTTACGCAGGTAATTTATTCGGTGGATTTCACGCCACACAAAGCACCTGGAAAATAGCTGTGTGGGCTTTCCATATGGGTTGCTATTATTTTCCAGGGTATGGAAAACAGATTGTTGGAAGAACTCCCTGTTCTGTGGCTTGTGCTGTTTAATTTTTTAGGTTTTTTTTTTTTTTTTGAAAGCAGAGCAGCAGTCAGGGCTGTTTCCTCTCTGCTGAACGTTGTTTAGGGATTGCTCCTAGAGCAGCTCGGAGCAGGAAAAGGCTTGGAGGTTTTTAATTAAAAGCTGCAATCTGCTCTTTCCTCTAAACGCAGAGTCTCACCTGCGGGACAGGGAAAAAAGGGGGATAATTAAAAAAAAATAAAAAAAAATCCATTTTTATCCCATGGGAATGGACTGAGAATGAACTCTGGGGTTGATCCTCTGCAAACCAAGTCTTGTTGCTCCTTGGGGATCTCAGCAGTGGGTTGGGATGGTTTTGGGAAGGCCATGACTCTGCTGGGATGGGCACATCACTGATATATGTAAATATATATATATATATGTATATGTAGATATAGGGACCCTGTTTGAGCTACCTGAGCCTCTCGCAGCGATGCTGGGCTGGATCCCGCCGAGCCCTCCGGCCTCACCCGGAGACCGTTTCCCTCTCTTGGGATTGGGAAGCGCAGCTGTTCCCTGTCCCGCTGGCTGTTCCGCAGCATCCATGCGTGGCTAAAGAGGTCAGCCTGCTTTTAAGCACGTCACTGAGCATCCCTGTCTCCCCCGAGATGTGGGGAACCGAGAGGAGCTTCAACCACAGTGCCGGGAGGTGCTGGAGGACACCAGAGGCCCCTGGGGGGGCGTGTGGTGCCAGGAACACGGGGTGAAAGGATGGTCCGATCTGATAATCGGGACATTTTTGCTGGCACTGTAAATTTGCAGCGGCTCCAAGGCAGGGAGATGGAATGAGGCTCCTATATTTGGCTCCAGGGAGCATGTCCAGCTCTGCCCGTTGTCCCTCCATCTGTGGTAGCTGGCTCCTCGAGGTGCTTTCCTTGGGAAGAGAAAGCTTTTGAAAGTCGTACGGGGTTATTTTGCCCCCTTAGCTGATGATGGGGGAAATGCTCCAACCCCTTCTCCTCCATCGTACCTGGCTGCTGCCCTCCTTGAAGAGGCATCTCTGTCCCCAGGGGGGCCTGATGTCCCCTGGAGGATGCTGGGCAAAGGCATCCTGCCTGTCTTGTCCCATAAATGTCACGGTTCAGGGGAATAAAAGAAGGAGGAGAAAGGCAGTGAAGGGGAAAAAAAATTCTCCTTGTAACCTATAATAAAAGGAAGATGTTAATAAAGATACTGTTCCTTTGTTGGGCTGCAGGGCTGCATTGATGTTCTCTCCGGCTGGCAGATCTCCACCTTGGAATTCAGAGCTGTGTCCTGGGGAAAACTGGAAGGGTGCTCTAAGAGAAGGACTAGAGACTGAGACTTGCCCCCCACTCTGGGGTAGGTGGGTCTGGGGGCTTCTCCTGGGCAGGGCTATGGGCTGGGGGGAGGTTATAGCCCCCCCTCCATGGGCTTGTTTGGCTGTGCTCAGAAATGTTGTGGCTTCCGTTTTCATGGATTTGATCCCGAGTCTTTGGGGTGATTTGGCGGCTTTTGGGGGCTTTTCCTGGCCAGCCAGAGCCAGGGGCTCAGAGCATACATGAAACAGAGGGAGACAGAAGGTGAGATGCAGCTTTTACATTACATCTCCAGCCTCCTTCAACCTAATGTTTTCTTAACACTCTCTGAAGGGATTGCACGGGGAAGGATGGGCAGTCGTGGGGAACAGAAGTTCTGGGTTGAGCCCTGCATCCTTCCCATCCCAGCTTGCTTTCCATCCATTCTTCCCACCCCCCCTTGCATCCCTGGACCCCAGAGCCAGAAAGCTGCTCAAGGCATGGGTCAGGCTTACTGTGGTCCACCTGCCTCGGGGTGGGATTCTGGGGGTCCCCTCAGCCCTTCTGCACATGATGTCTAACAGCAAGGCGGTTTCCAGGGGAGCTGATTCTCACCTCGCTCCGTGTCCCATGCAAAGTGTCTGTGCCAGAATGTGGAAGAGAAAGGAGCCAGGGGAGCAAGTCAGGCTGAATTTTGGGAGGGTGGAGCAGGATGCTTGCTGTGAGCTATATTTGGGCCCCCGAGCAGAGAGAGCTGGGATGGAGAGGGGTGTCCGTGGGTTTTGCAGGAAGATTGGCAGCTCTTCTCCCTGAGCCTCAGCTCCCCATCCCTCCCGTCGCACATTGAAATTCAAATCGCGCCTCTCCGATGCCGCCTCTCTTTGTTGCTTCTTCAAATGACTAATTGTCACTTTTTTAATAAGGAAACATTATGGGGAGGTGCAGGAGAGGTGTTTTTTTTTTTTGCCTTTTACAATGACTATTGCAAAAAAGAGGGGGTGGGGAAGGAGAAACACAAGCACCAGGGATAGTAAATCTCTTCCTCCTTTCCACACACCAGCTGCTCTGATGCTCTGCCGTGATGGCCAAGACACTTCATCCTCCTCCAGGGGTTTACTTGGAGCTCTGTGATCACTCCAGTAAACAGGGCAATTCCTGCTACCTTTGCTTTTTATTTTATTGCTATTTTTTAGCTTGAACTGATTCTAAGTACCTGGGGAGGGGTTGAACTGGCCTTTTCCAGCCCTCTGGGTTAATTTAAAAGCTCTCATGGAATCATAGACTGCTTTGCTTTGGAAGGGGCCTTAAAGTTCCTCTCATTCCAATTCCCCCTGGAAATGGACAGGGACACATTCTACAAAACCAGGCTGCTCCAACCTGGCCTTGAACACTTCCAGGGATGGGGCAGTCACGGCTTCCCTGGCCAACCTAACCTCACATTAATTTAAAACCTGACTGAATTCCCATCCATCTCCCATCGGGATGGTCCAGGTCCTTCCCAGAGGGTTATGGAGCTGCCCTTGTTATTTACTCTTCAAACTCTGCTGTTCCCACACCCAGTGATTCCCCTCCAGGAGAAGGTTCCTCCTCCAGGCTGGTGTGACAAGAGGGTTTTCAGGGAGCCACTCTTCGGGCTCAGTCATCCATCCAGATTTTACCCATCCAGTACATCCATCCCTCTCTTCTCCCAAGTAACAAGTGACAGGACCGGAGGAAATGGCCTCAGGTTGTGCCAGGAGAGGTTTGGATTTGATATCAGGAAAAATTGCTTCACTGAGAAGGTGTTCAGGCAATGGAACAGGCTGCCCGGGGCAGGGCTGGAGTCCCCATCCCTTCATTTAAAAGCCGTGTGAATGTGGCACTTGGGGACATGGGTTAGTGGTGGCCTTGGCAGTGCTGGAGGAACAGTTGGACACGACGAGCTTAGAGGTTTTTCCAAACCTAAATAATCCCCATCTGTCTCCAAGATGTTTGGACGGGATGGGAATGAATTTGAGAGGCCTGAAAGGCTCTGTAGGAAGCTGGGGAACTGGGGAGCCTTGGCTCAGGCAGTGGCCCTCACTCTGTCCCAGGCAATGAGTAACAGACGGAATCACATCCCCGGATTTGAGCCCTGGGGGGCCGTGGATAAAGTAATGAGGAGTGGGAGGCACTAAAATAGCATCAGCCCCAGGCAGGATTTATCCTTTGGGCTCCGAGGTAAAATGTTTACCCAAAACGTTGCTTTTTGAGGACGCTTGTTCCTCAAGATCGAGTGTCATCAGCCGCTTTCTGCTGCCAAGCTCTGGACCCCTTTCCATCCCACCCTCCTCGGTTTGGAGAGCGAACTGTAAAACGCACCAGCCACATCCCCTCTTTAGGGGATAAAGTTATGTCAGCCCCGTTCTCCTGATTCACCCGTGGCGGGTGCCAGAAGCTCCCAGGCATCGCTGATGGAGCTCAAACAACAAATACAGGAGAGAGTCTTCCCCTGCGAAGCTCCGGCCTCTCCCTTCACCAGCCTTGGCCCGGGGTTGGTCAGAGCCACGCAGGGATGGATTTCAGGCACAGCACAAAATAACACCCCTCTCCTTCATTTATTTATCTCATCTCATCTCATCTCTTGCTATGAGCCACTGCCAGCCTGGTGCCAGCTGGACCGTTTATGATGGCAATAAAAGCCAAACGCTGATATAAAATCACACCTGTCATAATTGGGCTTGATTTAACCGTGGAGGGAGGCAGAGGATGTGAATGCCCACCTGATGGGTTGTGCCAAGGTGCCTCAGGCAAAGGGTCCCACCATGGCCATGTCCCCCTCAGTGTGCCAGACCCTCGAGTGTCTGTTTTGTGGGGGGATAAAATCCCTTCAATTCTCCTCAATGCTGCAGGTGTTTTAAAGGACTGGGGGAAAGAATGGCTGCTGGTTTAATTTGATGCTGTCAGGCTTTACTTCTCCCTTTCTTTTTCCTCCTGAACTTCATAGGAGACTGAATGGTGCTGACAGGTGAGGAGAACTTTTAACTCCTACTGCTCCAGAACTCACAGCTCTATTTTCTCCTTTCATAGAAAAGGCAGATATTTTTCTCCCTGATTTTTGCCAACTTCGGCTCATCCCGATGGAGACAGGACACAAACAAATTCCAACAGTACCAAAACAGCGGGATTTACACCCAGAAAGCAGCTGGCTTCCTCATGGCCCCTATAAAGAACCTTTGTCTCTAATTACAGCAACAGCAGAGGCGGCACGGGAAGATGAAAGCTCCATGTAAAGTACCAGGTGTTTTGATCTGCAACCAAGTTGCCTCTGAGATGCTCTAGGAGGATCCCCCAAGTCAAATCGGCTTCTGAGGGTTTGTTTTAAAATAATAAGTGTGAAAGAAGTCCCTTTCTTGTGCGTGTCTTTGAGACTAGAAGCTTTTAACGCAGGGGCCTGAGACAACTCCCCAGCCCTCCCTGTTCCTCTCCTGCAAGGCTCCTCGTGGAGCTTTGCCGGATAATTTCCCCACGGTGAACTTGGGCCAGAGCTAGACGCTCCAACCCACCAGCTGCATGGGTTTCTCCCTCTGCTGTGAAGATTTATTTTGGATTTATGGGCTGTCTCCTCCTTGTGGGGGAGCCCCACAAGTATGGGAGGGTGAATGGACTGGGGGGCTGGAAAATGGTGACCCTTGTAGTAGACATCATAGTGAGCAATCAACCTGTGACCTTCTGCTGCCTTTCCTTGTAGGAGTGTGGCTGGGGATAGAGTTGCTTTTCCTAGGAATTACGGGAAAATAAAGATTGGAATGATATTCGAGGAAGAAACGATGCCTTTGGGAGCCAAGGGTGCTAGGACCAGTGACCCACCTGTGGGTTCAGCCACTCCCATCACCCCTAGGACTCACCGGGACTCACCTCACCTAATCCACGTTTAGTCAGCAATGATCCTCTGAAGCCAGACATGCTTCCCTGGGATGTTCCTACCATTGGCAACTCTTAATTTACTGCCAGCCTGGTTCCCCGTGCTGTGACTTCGGTTCCGAGCAATATCCAACCGACAGCTGGCGAAGGCACCGTTTCCTCCAGCAACAGGGCGAATCCAGCAAATAATTGCCCAAAGATTATCCCGGCGTAATGGCGCGACAGCAGCGGCCGCCGCACATCATTAGAGCTTGCCGGGGAGCGCGGGAAGAGATTCCACGGAGCTAAAGCAAACAAATGGCCAGCAAAACACACAGCAGATGTAGTGCATTAGTTGTGCACGGATTGACTTAAGGGCTGTGTGTCAACGGCGTCGGAGCGAGGCAGGGCTTGGCAGAGCCCGGGGCTGGTTGTTTCTCTCAAGCACGGCGCCACCCTCGTGGGTTTAAAGGGTGCTCAGGAGCTGTTGGGACCTCCTGTGGCCTCTGGGGATTTGGAAAGCGGGAGCTGGCTTTTTGCCTTGCCTCCCTGCCTGCCAGATGGGTGCAACAACCCGGAATCGCGGAATCTGCCAAGTTGGAAGGGACCCACGAGGATCATCGAGTTCAGCTCTTGACCCTGCGCAGGACCATCCCCAAAAGTCACAGCATGTGCCTGAGAGGATCATCCAAGTGCTCCTTGAGCTCTGGCAGCCTTGGTGCTGTGCCCACTGCCCTGGGGAGCCTGGTCAGTGCCTGACCACCCTCTGGGGGAAGAACCTTTTTCTAATGTCCAACCTGAGCCTCCCCTGACACAGCTCCAGCCGTTCCGTGGGGGAATGTCCCTGGTCCCTGAGCCTCCCCGAGCAGAGATCAGTGCCTGCCCCTCCTCTGCCCCTCACGAGGAGGTTGTGACTGCTGTGAGGTCTCCCCTCAGTCTCCTCCAGGCTGTCCTCATGCTGCCTTTACCTTGTCCTTCCAGGTAGGAACTCCTTTTATCCTGGCTCTTTCTCAGCCCCAAAAGCTCCTCTGCTGGGCTGATACTGGCCCTGCTCCTCTGATTTTTATCACATTTTATTCTGTGTATGGGGGATTTGCATCATCCCTATTTGCTCTGTGCCTTTATGTGGCTGTTCAGGCTCAGAGCCTTCAAATATTTGGGCTGAACATAAGAATTAGTGATTTCCAAATGTCCCTACATGGCAAAATCAGTATGATCAGAGCCTGTGGCAGCATCTCATTGTTTCCTGCAGCCAGCCCTTGCTCCATGAGACAGGGACCAGCCAGTCTGGGGGGCTGCCCCCACATGGTACCACATCAAGATCATCTTTGGGAATGCTTTGAGTCATTCCAACCTGCAATGAACCTCTCTGTAGGAGAGGAGTCAATGCTAATAGGGTTTTGCTCCTTTTTTAGTATAAAAACAATTATTAAGGTTTTGGTGGTTGGGGAAAAAACCAGATACCTCCAGGTTAGGTCACCCCAATTAAGAGCTTCAAGTGACCAGGAGAAAGGTTGTCAAGACTTAAATCCAGGGCAAAGCAATGCAATTGAGGACAGAATTTCTCCGTAAAAAATTACTTCATATGTATATGTGTATATATATATATACACACATATATATATATATTTTAAAGCCTAGCACAGACATCAGAGCAGCTGGAAAAATGGTCCATTGGATGCTGGAGGTGTTCTTGCCTTAACCATCAGCTGCAGGTTTGTGCCCTCCCTTTCTCTGCTGATTTATGTCACTTTTACTGCTTCATCCTCAGCACCCAGAGGAGGAGGATGATGGTTCATCACCAAGTTTCAAATCACCACTTCATTTTATTGACAAGACAAACCCTCTGCTCCTTCCTCCCGAGCATGGCACACCAGTGATGGAGCTTTCTGTGGCTGGGACATCCTTAAGTATCACTTAATGTGAGGTGTAAATACTCCCTGTGAGCCCTAGAGCAGAGCCAAACGTAAGTTGTGTGCACTGGAGAAACATATATAGGACACCATCAACTTCCAGCAATTTATTCCACCTATGCCTTTTTTATTTGTCACTATGGTAACTACAAAGTAAAGATCAAAGCAACGTGCCAAGAGCAGCACAAGGTATTATTCCCACCTCCCTCCCCTTTGCAGGAATAATTTCAGCTTGTTTTTATTTCCTTCCCATTCAGAAAAATCCCCCGGTGCTGCTATGAGGGGTTTTGCCTTTTTTTTTTTGGACAAGGGATAAATCCTTGTCGCCAGCTGTTGTGAAATTGCTCCTCAAGAGTCTGAGGATGAAATAGACTGAATTTCCTTTCATTTCAAGGCAAAGTGCAGCGGGATGGATGGATGGATGGATGGATGGATGGATGGATGGATGGATGGATGGATGGATGGATGGATGATGTGGGAGAGGGCTGATGGAGAAGATTCTGTGTTTTAATAGGGATTGTTTTGAAGGGCTGAAACAGGTTCTGGGGCTGGAGGAGATAATCTGCCCAAGGCTTGTAGGGTGGGGAAAAACTTCCCATCAGGAGATACTTGGTTGCTTTTCTTTCCCTGTTGGAAAACTCTGATTTAATGAGAGGAAGGAGAAACTGGAGAGGAATGGCGTGGTCACTAAGGTGGCCTGGCTGTGGGGAGCAGAGCTGCCCTTGGGTTTGCTCTGACATCTTGATGGTGCCATGTGGGTTCCCAGGGCATGAGGGGGTTCTAGGTGCGCTGCAGATCCCAAAACACTCCAGGTATGCTGAGAAGGATGCTGCTGGCACTTAAAATGGGAATTAGCAGACAGTTGAAACAGCGGCAGGGAGGAGGAGGAGCACAAGTACAGCTCTGGCTGTCCTGGGTAGTGAAGAGCAAAGGAGGGTCAGGAAAGATAAGGGACCCTCCCAAGAGTTGATGTTGCTCCTGGCTATGCCCTGTGGCTCTGGAATGGGTTTGGGGGCCCCATCCGTGTCCTGTACCTCTGGGACTGGGATGTGCTTTGGGTCTTCATTCATGTCCTGGAGCTCAAGATGCGTTCGGGGGTCTCCATCCTCGATTTTTGGAGCTGGAGTCCCATCTCTGCCCTCTGGTTCCAGGAATTGAGATGGGTTTGGGGTTCCCACACTGCCCTGAGCCTCCAGTTCTGAGATGGATTTTGAGGTCCCCATCCATGTCCTGTGGCTCCAGTCGTAATGTTTTAATGCGGATAAAAAGTCAGAAACCACGCAAATCTTTAACTCTGCTTGATTTTTGCTTCCTCCTCCTCAGTTTCCTGGAAACAAGGTGCAAGGGCTGAGCATTTAGGGAAGGAGTCCACTCCACACCTGGAGCTGCAGCTCCAGAATCTTCAGCAAGGGCACACAGCATTCAGCCGTTGCCCTGCTCTGATTAATCTCTTAATTCTTTTCATTATTAATAATTGCGCTCTTCCTGGATGGGTGCGCAAATAGAAAGGCAGGTGCAAAAAGGCAGAGGGTGCTCATGGACGTGCTGCCATCAGTCACCCTTCCAGCCACGCGGAGCAGAATTCCTCGGTGGGCACGTGGCCTTCCTAACCCTACTTTGTCGGCTCACCAAAGCTACCGTGGAAGTAAGAACAATCCCAAACTCTGTATTTTTTAATTATACCAAAGTGTAGCTGATATGCAGAGGGTAAGTTGAGCTCTGATTTAAAACAGAGGGAAAAGGAGCTTTTAAAATACGCAAGTGCAGCGGAAAGTACAAAATCTGAGGCTTCTTTGAGGCATGTTTGCGATGTAAGTGGTAATCTCTTCCTTTATGGGCCATAAAGCAGCTTTGCAGTTGTAAGGAGTGGAATCCTGCCTGTATTTGTTGTTTCTGCAGATGAAACGAGCTGCGCAGTCACAGCAATGAGCTGTGCAGCCAATTAGGATGGAGGCGCTTAAAAAAATTAGTGGAAGGGTTTTGGCTGTCAGGAGAGTTTCTGGAGGGATTTTGAGGACAGCCAAGGGCCATCTGGCTTTAAGAAGGAATTTAATCCATTTAGGAGTGGGATTATGTGATATATTTGCTTGCAGGTGCCGGGCCTCGGACTTGCTCTGAGTTTCTCCTCGCTCCTGCAAGCTGAAAATGGCTTCTCTTTATTTTGATTTTTAAAGAAAACCATTTAATAGGCTCTGAGCAGGGCCACCCCCAGGCGCTCTTCCCACCAGGCCCTCACCAAAACCTGGGATGACTTGGAAGACAAATAAGTGACAGGGCTATCTGCAGGCAGGGACAGGTTGGGGAGGTTTTGATGGAGGGCTCCAGCCTCAAGAGGGGTTTGCCCTCAGTGGGGGAGAGCATCTTCTTGGATATAAATTGGATGCTGGTCTGGAGGAGCTACTGCTGGGTGGGGGCCTGGAGATCCTCCCTGCAGAGGTTTGGCTCCGCAGGTCTCTTAATATTACTCTGTCGACACTTGGTGAAGTCAAGGAGGTCTCTGGTTTGGGCAAAGGAGATCTGGCAGTGCAGGATCCTGCCGGAGTGGTGCTGTGGGAGCCCCAGGGAGCTGAGCTTGGGAGCAATTCCCCCATGGGACGCTCCACCACCCACCACACAAATACAGGTGCAGCTGCAGAAATCCTGCTCGGGGGGATTTTTAACTCCAATGAAGTCGGACAAAGGAGCAGCTGTGTCCTGCCACCCTTTGGAAGGAAAGAAAACACAATCCCCTTGTTTCTTTGGAGAAAAAGTGTTGGGAACGTGAGGTACGGATGCAGGGAGGGCTTGGTCCCACCCGGCCCCAGAATCCTGCAGTAGCTCCAGAGATTCAGCGAAACACAGTGACCGAGGTTTTCCATAAAACCTATTTATCCATGCACATTCCTCTGGTTGCCTTCTGTCCTTTTTCCCCTCCGGGTTTTGGCAGGCTTTGTGGAGAGCTCTCGTGTTCATTAGGAGCAAGGTCTGGTTGGTGCTTGCCCACGTGTAAGTCTCCAGGGTGTTCAGGTCTCTGAGGCCTCTCTGAAAAATATTTCCCGCAAAATAACAAAAATCTGCTGGAAAAATGCTTAGGTCGCTCTTCTCTCCTGGATGGCTGGGGAGATGTTTGTTCCCCTGGTTATGGCCAGACCCTGGGGATGGATGCTGGTGCCCTTCTCATTCAGTGAGGACACCTGGCCCCCTCTCAGATGTTCCTTCTGGAAGGTGAACAGCAAAGACCACCCTGGACATCTCCATGAGCCTTTGAGAGGTGCAGGAGGTTTTCCTTTTGGGATGGGGGTCTACTGTCCCCTGACAGCTGTGACAGCCACCACATTGGCCCCAGGCTTGGCGTGTCTGGAGGTCCTAGAAGTGATGCCAGGAGGGCAAGTCGGGGCTACTTTGGGGTGGATATCTCACCTCTGCCGTGGTCTGGTGTTGCCCTAGGGCAGGGAATAAATGGAGATCACTGTCCAAAATGCACAGACCACAGATGCTCCAGGCCCTCCCTGCCCAGTTTGGCAGAGAGGGACCATGGGGGTGGGGGTGGTGGCTCCAGCTCACCAGGAACATCCCATCCCGGAGGGATGCCTGGTACATCCACCTCCCCTCACGCTCCCTTGCCCAGGTCTTACCAGTCCTCAGGAGCATCCTCGCACCACGGGCCGTGACTCGGCCACAGCCACCCCTGCCACACGCTCCTCTTCCTTCTCACCCCGAGCACCTAAATATACCTCCAGCTCTGCGCCCACATCCCCCCTGCACTCCCAAAGCCTCCTCTCCCCCACGCTCTCCCTGCCTCCCACGCTGAGATTCCCGCACCACATCTCTCCCACACGGAGGGGTCCCGTGAGGACTCGGGGGATAACCCGTGCCCGCCCACCATGCTCCAGCTCCTTTCCGCCGTGCCGCCCACCCTGGCAGCATCGTGCCGTCCGTGCCAAGGCAGCCCTTCGACTGCGAGCCGGGCTGGAGATATATTTAGCCTAAAGCCCTTGCAGGTGATTTGGTGGGGGGGAGGCGCAGCTTCATTTTTCACTGCGACGGCTCAGCCCTGGGGCTCTTTCAGAAGCTCTGCCAGCAGTGCCAGCAAAGACCCCAGGGGAGGGAACACTTTCAGGGACACTCCTTTGCATCCGAACCCTTCCCAGACTGTCTGTCCATCGCTCTTCTTGGATTTTGTTGTGGAATGTCTCTCAATCACTCTTTTTTTGCAGACCCGTTGATCTCAGTGATATCCCCGGGCTGGTTGTGCCTGTGCTCGCTTTCTTTCCCTGAAGGCTTGTGGTAGGAAAAAAGGGAGTTTTTTTCCCCTCAAGATGCATGTGTGTTCCAGCCCTCCAGCAAATGCAACATGACTTGAGGTGGTTTCATTTGAGCTGATCCTAGAAGGTAAATTCTTTTATGCTGTAAACGCAGCTCATGGAAAGTTGATGGCTCCCACCAGGTGCATGGTCCGCACCCCTGCTATCCATCCATCCATCCATCCATCCATCCATCCATCCATCCATCCATCCATCCATCCATCCATCCATCCACCTCTTCCTGGTTTTTTGTCTTTTTTCTGCTTTTGCAAATGTTTTCTCCTTTGTGGATGTGTAATGTTGCCTCTTACCCCTGCACTCAGCAAGGCTGTGATGCAGCTACAGCATCTCCTCACTCTCCCCGTCATCCAGGGCTGGGCTGGGTCCAACCCTGCACACAGGAAGCTCTTACCTGTGACTTTGCGCAGGACTGAGCCAGAGCCTGAAGAGTTTTGGGGTCTCTAGTGAGACTTCTACTCCTGGCAAGGAGAGAAATTGTGCCAGCAAGGATTGAAGGCATCTCACAAGTCTGCTGAGAGCCATCTCTTCTTCTCGGGAGCTGTGAACGTGATGAACCGAACACACTGGAAGGAAAATAGGGTAAATCATGACAGAATATAGGACTTTCATCTTCATTTAAAGCTTTCACTGTTTAGAATTAAATTACTTTCCTTTTTTTTTTCCTCTTTCCTGTTGTCTAGGAATAAAGCAGCAGTGGAGGGAAAGTCCACCATGGTTTTGTGGGTGTTGAGCATAGAAGATGGTGTGAGAGCACATGTGCACAGGCTTCCTTGTCCAAGTTAAGCATGGGATGAAGACAGCCCTTTCCTGCACATCCTGGAGCACCAGCACCTCTCCTTCCAGGGAGGTATCCTTGGCAGCAGAGTTTCCCCGTGGTTTTGGAGGGTTTTGGGGTTACACACGTGCTCTGAGCACCGGGTGGTCAGGAGTGAACATTGCCAGAGGCTGGAAAACAGGTGAGGAAGTTTTTTATCATTCCTCTCTCCTATCTTTCAAAGCAGGTGCATTTTATGGCTGCAAATCAAAAGCTGAAATGGAAGATTCAGATTTATTTGGGAAATAAAACTTCATCCATATATTCATTCGTTTCTTTCCCCTTTCCCTTCCTACAGGCTATTTATCCAATCCATTTATATATATTCATCTATCTGCCTCCTGTTTATCTGGAATATCTTTCAGGACAAATATCTGCATGCTCCTTTCTGCATTATCCCTCTTGCCCTTTTGTCTCACCGTCAATCTAATGACAAAATCTCTCCCTTTTTCATCTTCTTTGAATAAATTTTGTCTTTTGGAGTGTTTGTCTTTCTTCCTTTACCTGCTGTGGGCTGTAGCTTTTCCTAACTATGGCCACCACGCCTCTCGAGCAGAATATCTGGAGAAAATGTGTTATTAGTGATGGATTTGATCAAATGTGCACTTGCGGATGTGATGTGGAGCTGGGACACATCCCTTGCCCCGGGGGAATGCTGGAATAAGGAGGTGTGTGAAGCCCTCAGGAAATGCCACTGGGTCTTCATGGTCTTGGGGGCAGAATAAACCCTCATCTCCAAGCTCTCCCTGTGGCTGCAAACATCAGGTTGGGTTGTTTTCAAGCCACGTCCATTCTCCACCTCTGGCTCCTGCCAGTGTGACCCGGAGCCGTCTCGGCATTCCTGGCAGGTGCTGCTTCCCACCAGCTCTCAGCAGCACTGACCGAGTCAAATGCTTATTTATAAATGAGCAGCTCAGTGCTGTTGGTGCATTTTCGGGCTGCGGGGATTGGTGGGCAGGCACTTAAATTAGTTTTTCCACGCCACATCCTGTGGTGCCCTTGATTAATTTTGTTCTCAGCGCGTCTCTGTGTTGTGCTGAGGCCTCGTCCCCACTGTCCTGCTGGTGTTTAACCTTCCTAATTCCAGCATGACCATCCCAGAGCAGGATGTTGTCACCTCTGCTATCCCAGCTCAGTATTGCCTCCTTTTGGGACCCATTCCAAGCCCCAGGTGTTTTCTTTGGACACAGATACCCTTTTCACCTTTGTTTAAACATGGTTCTCCAAAATACCTGCTTTGCTCCTCATGCCAGGGAAAGAGTCACATCTCCAAAAGTCACAGGTCAAGAGGCACTAATTTGTGCGCTTTAATACACTAATTATTGGATTAAATTAGCAACAAGCCACCTGGAACAGAAGACGCCCCTTTCTCCTGTCACGAGTTTGGTGGTGGAGCAGCTCTTGGGTAGGGTGTTGGCACCGTGCCTGTCACGTGAAAGATGCTTGGCACTGAAGGCAATTATTGGAGCCTTTTGGGAGACAGAAGACCAAAAAAGGCCTTCCTCCCCCTTCACTGGAGTGTCAGGTGAGAGCACAGGGACCCTCCAGGAGATTTCTTGGTGTTCTCATGATACAGATCCTGTGCTGGGACTGTAAAGGAGACCAGTTTCAGGGGGGACGGGCTTTGGAGAGGGTTTGTCTGGAGATTTCCCCTTCTTCCTGTATATTCAGTCTTGGTGATTTATTCCGAAATTCCCCATTGCCTGGATCGTGCTACTGCCTGAGAGAGAAGCTGGGTGTTCCCTGTGGACATCCATCCCTAGGCATCCATCCCTAGTTTCCATGCATGACCCTGGCACTGTCAGGCTTGTGAAGAGCGAGATGTCGAGCTGTTTGTGGAGAGGGAAACTCAGCCATGCCATTACACACATCGCCAGATGCTGCTGCCTCTAAATCCCCAGGCAGGTCCGGGCACCATGTGCTGCCTGCTGTCCTGATCCCTGTGTCTGCCCATTCCCATTGTTTTCCACCTGAATCCGCCTTCTCCAGTGGGACCATCTTCTTGGCCTGCCCTGTCTCTCCCCACGCACACCCGTATCTCCTGTCTCCATCTCCTTTCTCAAGGGCAGGTACCTCCTGCCTTGCTGCAGGATCTTCATCTTCCACTGTGGCTCCCTCCATGATCCCGGGGAACTCTTCCCTAATCCATCCCTTGTGCCTCCCTTTTTTTATAGTTGTCTTCTCTCCATTTCATGGCTAAGTGCAGAAGGTGCTCGTAGAAAAGCCTCCCCAAAAGTGGCCACCAGCCACGGAAAACCTCCCACGGATTATTTTTTGAACACGTGGGTCAAGTCCCTCAGGCAGCACATTGGACATGCATATCCCTTTCTCTTTCTTGGCAACAGCTGCCTCTTCCTTGTGGCCATTTCTTACACTGCCGAGCTCCCGTGGGACATCTCCTAGGAAAACAAGGTAGAGTTGCTGAAATTATTTCCCAAATGGAAGTTATTAGCATGAGTTTCTCATCAAAAAACAATAACAGGGGATTTAACTTCTTTTTTTCGTCTGTTTGTTTTGATGGAAGCTGGGATGCATAAGAGAGCCAGCAACACATATCCAGGAGATAATTAGATTGAAAGAAAACCACCCCTCTGAAGACAATGAGATGATAAAAGAGATCAAGGTCCCTGGGAAAGCTTAATCCTTCCCTTTTTTTCCATTACTTCTCAGGTTATTTCACTTTGCTATTAAGAAATTTGATTTGCTGATGAGCAGGGGAGGAAGCTTCCAGGCTCGGGGAAAAAATAGTTGGGTTGCGTGAGGACAAGCTATTAACGATTCAGCAGTTGTAGGAACCCTGGAGGTAGAGAGTCCCCTGTGAATCAGCACAGGACCAGGGCTTCTTGGTGGGACAAGGCTGATCAAACCCTTCTTTTGTCACTGGAGATGTCCCACAGCCATACTCAAAAATAGTCCATACTCAAGGTCCATCCAAACCTGCCTGTGTCCCTTTGGCCATGGACATCAAGTCTCAGGGGATTTTGGAGTTCAGATCTTCTAGGAGTTTCTTTGTGGAGGTCTTTGTGCCTTTCCTAGAGTTGGTTGGAATGTTGGAAGGTCCTCACGTCCTCATGATCAAGACTTCAACCTGGGAGGAGCTCCTGTTATGTCAAGGACGTGCCTGTAGCCTTGCTTGCAGCAAAGGGGGACCCTCACTGGAGGACAAGTCCTCTCGTGGGGTGTCCTTCCTTCGGACCTTCCCTCACCACCACACGAGGCTCTTTGCTTGTGCATGGGACAATCATTTGCAGGAGGCATTGTGTTCTCAATCTCATGGAGACCCTTCCCGTGGGACCTCTGCTTGGAAGTTCTTAGGGTGCAGGAGCCCTTTGCAATGAAAATCCCAACAGAAGAGCCATGGGGGGAGATGTGTCTTTCTTCCCTTAGGTGCCTTTTAGAATCCTCCCTTTCCTTCTGGTTCCCTCTCCTGGCAGTTGGTGGTTCAGTGATGACAGTTCCCTTCCCAACTGATGGACCCGCCAGTCTGAAGCCCATCAGCAGATCCCACCTCCTCTCCGAGGAAGTGGTGGGACCTCCTGATCCACCCCACGCAGTTGCAGAACCAGCCCCTCTCTGTAGTGAACCCACATCCCCCAGATGCCAGAGGCTCTTCGATGACCATGACAAGCCCTTAGTTGCTCCAGCATTGGGCAGTGCTTCACCGACATACAGCAGAAGAACTTGGACTGTTTTTGTCCAAAGCTCTGCAGCAGAAGGTAAATAAGAGATGCCAGCCAGCTCAAACACTACCAAATGTCTCTCTCAGACCCTGGGAAGCAACTACCAAACTGGACTGGATGCCTTGGGGTTGTCTACCTATTTTTACTTTTTTGTGTGGGTGTGCATTTACTAAATGCTGGTGATTTTGTTTCCAGCTGACAGAGGAAGGTTTGAACACGTGCGGTTGCAGGCACCAGGATGGAGTAAAGATCTCAGGAGAGGTGAAATAATGGGATCCAGGTCTTGTGGGAGCAGGTGAAAGGAGGAAAGTACCTTCCTCCACCCCCGCTGGCGAAGGGAAAATGTCTTTTGCCCCTTGCAAAGCCACAATGAAGTGCTGCGGTCCCTTATTCCACCCTCAAACTGGTCTGGTATGAGCCTCATCACCACTGGTGGTTGGGGTCTGACGTACGTGGGGACACGTGGGCAGGTAGGAAAGGCAGCCTTGTGTCACACAGTGCTGAGCAGGGAGTTCCTGTGATGTGGGCCCTTTCCATTTCACTTCCCACCTCCACGGTTCTGGAGCTTTCTCGCCCTTTCACTGCCCCTGAAGGAAGGAATCAGATCAATTCCACAGCTGGGCCTCTGCCGGAATGAGGCTGCACAGCTGGACCCAGACCTGACCCCGGGCTCTGTCCTGGCTGCAGTCCAGGGTGGATAATTACACCACAGAGCAATGTGTCCCTGGTCCTTTCCCAAAGTTTCAGCCAGGAACCTGTTATTTCATGCTTCCCCCTCTTTGTCCGAGTGACTCTGGAAGGGAGCCAAGACCACATCCCTACCACGGGGCTTAAAAATGGGATTTTCGTTTTAGCCTGCCACGGGAGGTTTTCCTTCTTTTTCCAGCCCAGACACCTCTCGAAGGAGGAGCCGTGGTGGCAGCAGGTTGTCCATCCCACCTGGCTCAGGAAGGGAGGCTGCAAACTCACATCAAGGGGTTTGGCTCAGCTTTTGAGCATGAGTTGTTAATGCCCAGGCTGCCTGTCTCGGAGCAGAGCTCTGCCTCATTCTGGAGCACCCGCTGCAGAGCAGATCGATGGCAGCCAAGAGGAGCTTGTGTTTATATTGTCACCTTCACCCCCCAAAAGTCCTTTGCACGTGCCCACGGGGAGGTCATTTCGCCCCTCGCTCAGAGTCATGTCCAGTGATGAGTCTTGGAGGACCAGCTCCTTGCTCTGCTGCTCCTGGAGCTGGTGTGGACCTTTGGATTTCTCTCCTTCCAGGATGGTGTCCCTCTCCCTTTGCTTTCTCCTCCACCTGGAGACTTGCTCTTAGGCTGTTCCCTTTCAGGGTTTGATGGACAGAAACCTCTCACATGAGTCTGATGCCATGGGAGGTGTTTGGAGACTGCTTTCGCCTCTGGCTGTATCGATAATTAATATGTTGATCCAGAGCAATATTATAAACTGGGTAAATATTTTTTCACCCTTTTTTTCTCTCCCTTTTTTCCCCCTTCTCTGTTTTTTTTTAAGCAGCAAAAGAAGAACAGCAGCCATCAGTGTCACCTCTCAGTGGGAATTTTTCAGTCTCCCTGCAGGGCTTGTACCCTCCTCCCTGCTGAGATGCCCTCTCCATCCTCTCGGAGCTGGAGATGGCCAAGGAGGGTGAACAATTCCTGGGAATTTTCAAGTTTAGACTTTTTAAAGCTCTCCTTTCAATGAGGAACTCACGTATAATGGCATGGAGTCTTTTTAAAGCATCTGAGAGCCCTCCGGTGATGTTCAGGTCATTCATGTTTTGGAGGCTGTTAGAATGCTCCACGAGGACTTGCTCTGGTTTCTCCAGCATCCTCCCATTAACCATTTTTGTTTCACGTTTTTTAGCCTTAGTGTCTCTAAGGCTCATAATTGGGTTTAGAAATCACATCACTCAGCGTGTTCATTGGGTTGAGGAGATCTTGGGGAGAGAGACGGAAGTGTTCTTGACAGAGAGTTTCCAGCAGCTGAATCTCCAAACCCTACTTGGACAGCAAATGAAGGGCACTTTTCCAGAAGCCTTCGGTGTACAAGCTGCTGCCTTAGAACCATCTTGGCCTTGGTGCCAACACAGTTTTGAAGGTCATTTCATCAGCTGGTTGGTGTTTATTTTGGAGAACACCATGGCTGACATGATTCACTTAAGGCCAATTATACCCCTGGTATTTGGACTTCTTAAATATGCAAATAGGAGTTTCTTTCTCTCACTGCTCTGCAGAACTCACCTCAGTCTTTCATGATGTTCCTTGAGGTCCCACAGCCCCAAATTAAAATATCTGTAACTTCAGCACCTCCTCCTAATCCCTCAAATATCTGCTAAATTACTCCTTGAGATGCCCTGGGAGCAGAGCTAATTCCAAATGGCATTAGCCTAAATTCAGGATGTCTGACTGGTGTATTAAAAATCACTAACTCTGAGCCCCATTCATCTCATTTCCCTGGCTTTAATAGATGTCCTGCCTTCATGCTGAGAATATTTCTGCTTCTGAGAACATTGCTGGCTTTTCATTAAGAGTTTCCAGAGGATAATATCTTGTTTCAAAGGCTTTATTTAAACAATGTAAATCTGCATCTATGATTTATTTGGCTTTTTGATTCCTACCCTGTCCAGTTAATACACTTGGTTTAACCTGGTCTATTGGTTGATACAGTTCAGAGGGATGAAAGACAAGTTGTTCAGTCCTGACATGGAAGGCAATCCTGGGATGAGATGGACAAACAAGCTGGTTCTGGTCCCACCATTATGGGTAGTTTCCTCTCCTGTGATAGGACACATGACTCCCTCGAAACACCAGGAAAGGATTTAATGTCTCTGCAGTCTCATTAATAGCCCTGTTGATTCAGGACGAACCTTTTACCAACTTTCTCATCCCTCTGCCCAAATCCTGTGCCTGCAAAGGGGGCCACACTTTTTAGAAAGCCATGGGCTGGGCTGGTTTGGGGTGGTCCCCTCCTCAGTCTGTGCTCTGTTACCCCCATGCCAGGAGAGCAGTTTTTCCAGGTTGTGGACCACTGTTTCTTCACTGTTTCAAACTGATGTGCACCAGCCCGGGCTAAGCCTGCAGGGCTCTGCATCCCTCCAGGAACACCCTGTGGGCATCAATTTCCCTGTGTAGAATCAGGCAGGATATTCATTTGGTTTGATTTCAAGGAACAAATCTCCTCCCACCCTTTGGGCAGGACTCTGGTACTGGGGCCAGCTCATTTCCAGGCTGGCTTCCAGCAGGGAAGGGTTGGAGGCCACATGGCAGCTGCTCAGATGATGGGGCTGGAGCTGCCAGCAATTTTCTGCTGTGACCAAAATGATTTTCAATAAATGCATCAGGGTTTTCTCACTCTTTTTTTCCTCCTCTTCTCTCCGTGCCCTTGGATAAATTGTGGCAGGGGGGACTTCTTGGCAGAAAGGAGAGCTTCACCAGCTGGGGGGCATCTTGGCAAGCTGGGGCCACGTCTCCGCTGGGCAGATGCATTTGGATGGATGTATTCCATGTCTCCCTGCCCCTCGGGAGGGCTTCTCACTGCCACAACGGACCTGACGAGCCTGGGAAGACCCACGTGGACACAGGGAGCCAAGAGCAGGGGTCTTCACAGCACAGGGTTTCCCCTGCCCGTGTTTGCACCCGGAAAATTGCTCATCCCTTCCAAGAATCCCCCTTTTCCTCACTGTTTATGGGGTATATATCCCTTGCTTTTCCTTCTCCAGCCTGGTGTTTCTGGCTTGGCTGAGAAGCCCTGGGGCTGGGAAGGGGATGGTGTTCCTGTGACGAGCCTATGAATCCCTCATCAGTGCCAGGGATGTGCCAGGCTGGCTCTGTCACTACTGCCTACAGGAAAGAAAATAATCCCTGAGCCTCCGAAATATTCAGGGAATCTCCCAAAGGGAAACTGTGATATTGTTTCTACAGTGGTTTTCTTGCTGAACATGCAGTTTTACTGAACTGGAAAAATTCCTAGAAGCTTATTAATTCCAACACACACCCCCCCCCCCCCAGTTATTGCAAAAGTGTTGTAATGGATCTTTTCAATCTCCTTTCACTTTGACAGTCAAAATGTTTCACTGAGGTGTTACAGCTCTGATTTCAGGCGGACTTTTCTGCCACCTCACTTATATGTAGGTTTCATATTTTATGTCGCATTGCACTGTTCAAACCTTATCCCAGGGGAACCTCACTATTACCAAAATTAGATTCCCTTTTGGATTTTCCTGCAGGACAGAAAGCTCCTTCCTGCAGTGCTAAGCGAAGAGGTACGCTTGATTTTGGGACACGGCACTCCTTTTCCAGAGATTTTTTGGTGACAGGAACACTCCGAACCCCACAAAAGGCAGTTTAGCGCTGAGCCTTGTATTCCATGAACTTCTGGACTCTGTCTTTTGGCATTCAGGGTCTTTCCCAGCACAAAAGCAGCTACTGCTCCAAGCTAAGCTTAATTGCTTTAATAGATAATGAGGGTAGAGAGTGGGAGGTTCTGAGGGAGCAGGGGCTGAGCAGAGGAGGTGATCAGCTGGAGATAGTGAGGAGGTGTAGGCTTCCTTTGCTTTCAGGATTCTGGGAGCTTTCCTGGCCAGCGGAGATTTCCCCACGACCTGCTGCTTCATCCTGGGATGATGGTGGGAGTTACCTGTGAATGATCCCCTGGTGATGGAGCTGCGCTGCCTCCCTGAGTCCCCCCGTGCCCGCGATGGCCGCAAGGGATGCACCACGGACCTTCCATTTCCATCGTGGTGTCCTAGGTGATGCTCTTTGTTCTCCTTTGATGATGTTTCTCCCCTTTTTGACCTCTTTGTGTGGTTATTTCACTTCAGCCCATGTCAGCCCAAGAGGCTCTGGCTGAGTTCCGTGTTCAGTCAGGACTGGGAACAGAGAAGCTGTGGCTGCTCCATCCTTGGAAGCGTTCAAGGCCAGGCTGGACAGGGCTCGGAGCCACCTGGGATAGTGGAAGGTGTCCTTAACTGTGGAAGGGAGGTTGGACTAGGTGGCCTTTAACATCCCTTCCAACCCAAACCATTCCATGACTCTAACACGGATACGCAAATGGCATCTCCCCTTGGGAAGCAGGTCCTCAGCGAGACCAGCAGCGCCCGGCATCTCCATCCCTTTCCAGCCCGGCGTTGGAAAAACTCAGCTCCCTTTTTAGCATCTCTCTGCAAAGCTGTTGTATGGAAAACACGCCGTGGAAGAAGGCAAACAACCTCTGCTCTGGGTGGAGAACTGCTGTCCCACTGCCTATCCAGGATTTTGGGAGTCCTGCAGCTGGGAGGTGACCTGCACCCCAGGGCTGGAAACATCCAGTTATTTTCTCTTCCAAGTCTTTTATTTTGGCATTTCCTTTCCTGACCGAAAAAAAAGAAAGGGGGGAAAAAAAGCTTTTTAATTCCCCCCCACCTCTTTTTTGAATACTTTGAAAGGAAACATCAACTTCTTTCATTTTAGCATCCAAAAAATTCATGGAATTTGTAAGAGCTGGAAGAAGTTTGATCTCCGCGCTGTCAGAAACAACGGGAGGAAAAAAAATTGGTCTGAGCAAAAAGCGGTTTCTCTGCCGGCTTCACCACCCTGATTTGCATCCCTCGCTGAGAGCAAATCCTTACCATCCAAAACGCTACAGAATTTTTTTGCCAAACGTGCAGACGAGGCAGTTTTTGGTCTGATATTAATTGCGCTTGGGATGCTGCGGAGGAGAAATGATCCATTTGAGTGGACTAAAGAAAGGTAGATTGGCTTTCGGGGCTGCAGAAAAATGAATCTGTCTCTTCCCTCGGTCTCCTAAAGCCCAGCTTTTATTAGAGCAGGAAGAGGGGGAAAAAACAGGAATAGAGAGAAGAACAGACCAGTAAGCAGGGGAAGGAAGATGGGATGTGCAGCAAAGACACCAGATTGCCTGCCTGGAGGTTGGGTTGTGGTTTCTTTTCCCTTCCCCTATCAAGGGTGCAAGATAAACAGAGACAGAAGGTTGGAAAATGTCCCAGAAAGGTCTCTGCAGAAGGAGGCCAATCCGATTTCAAGTGGATAAACAGCAGGCGAAGAATTGCACCAAAACTTTGAGTCAAGGTGCTACAAAATTAAACCTTTTAAAGCCACTGCAGATACATGATGCCCATCCTGAGGGCTCCCAGCCTGCCTGTGGAGACCAGAGCGCTCCAGGAGATCCCCTGAGCACGGGGATGTCCTCATCCCTCCTCCAAATATCCCTCCTGGTAGCTGGGCTGGCAGGTTTTCCCCATCAGCACCCAAGGACACTTGGGTGGTGGTCACGGGGGTCTTCTGGTTTAAGGGTATCGTCCTGCCCCATCCCTGGAAGTGTTCAAAGCCGGGTTGGATCGGGCTTGGAGAAACCTGGTCTAGTGGAAGGTGTCCCTGCCCGTGGCAGGGAGGGGAATGAGATGTCCTTTAAGGTCCCTTCCAGCACAAACCATTTCATGATTCCACGGGGTGCAGGGCGGGGAGAACATCCAGAAAATACGGCTTTTGGGATGATTTTTTGGTGTAGGTGACTTGGTCCTGCTGCTGGTTGACGTAAAACTCCACGCAATGCTCCTCTCCCGGTTTTATTTCGCTGTAGGGAAAGCCCAAATCTGCTGCCCTGGGTCAGAAGCCTGGATGAAACGGGGATTTTGGGACAGCTTCTGCAGAACATGAGGGGTGAGGGAGGAAGAATGGACAAGACCTTAGTTTGAACCATCCTGGAGTTCGGTGGTTTTGGTTTTTGTTGCTGCGTTTTGGATTATTGAAATGGAGACCTCACCGAGGAGTTTATTTTTAATCATTCCCATGAGATTCTTTTGCAAAAACTTCCCTAAAATAGAAATATATATTGGTTTTATACATTTCTAAATTTGATGTATTTTTTATTTATATGTCTTACATATTTATAATTTATGTGTCTTCAGATGTGTTTATTTCTATATATTCTCTTTAGATATCCATATATGTCTGTTCCAGTTACCTTTCTAACAGCATCAGTGATATTTCTTTTATCCCTGGCAGTCTTGCTGGGCTGGTGGAACAGAAAGACACAGAAATCAAGTCATCCTCAAAAGATAACCCCAAGAAACCACCTTTTCTTTGCTTAGGATCTTGTGTTTCAGCATCCCAAGCCCAGGCTCCGACGCCTTGTTTATCTTCCCACCTTTGCCTCCAGCAGGTCCCGGTCCCTGGGACCGTGTGTTTGCTAAATCCGATCAGAGCCGGGCAGGGAGGAGACGAAGGGTGGACATGAAAGTTTAATGGCTTTGTGTCTCCAAAGGCTGAAAATCAAGCTGCTCCGGGTGGTTTTTTGTTGGGTTTTTTTATTTTTCCGTCTCACTCACTGCTGGTTTGAGCATGTTAAATGTTTAAAGAGCTGCTCCCCCTGCCAGGAGCCGTGACAGGACCCTTGATCTGATGCTTGGGGAGGATGGAGATCTAATACCTCATTTTTTTTCATCCTGTGGGGCTTGGCTGTGATGCAGGAGTCCATATCCACTGAGCTTGGCAATAAACCTTCCTTTCTTCCTCAGAATGAGAGAACAGCTCCGGTCCAACAGTAAATAAAGGTTATAATACCCAATATAAACATTCCTTGGCGTCCTACACCCACATGTCTGTGTTGCCTGGTTACAAGTGGAAAAGGCTAGTGGCTTATTTATCTAGGAAATATGTCCTGGGTATAACCCCATGTCTGAATTTAAACCAGTGTCATTCACTCTGAGGAAACAACAGGGTGGGTGATCTCAGTGGGACTGGTCTCCTTGTCCCTGTAATTTTCCAGCTTGCCCCGAATAATCCTGATTTCCAATGGCCGGAGCCTCCTCACGCTGTCGATGAATGGGCTGCCAATTGTTTAATTGCGGTGGGTGGCTGGTTTCGAGCTTGAAAGCCAAGCTCAGGGCAGTTGTTTTTTCTCTATTCCCAGTCCCTGACTGCTTTTCTGGATCTGGAGCATCCTCTCCCTGTCCCGGTGCTGGGGGCTGAGCCAGATGGGCTGTCTGTCGGCGCTGCTGCAAGGTGAGGCAATGAAATTGGAAGGCTGGCTGGATCTCTGAGTCCCTTTTTCCACGCTCTCCCGCTGGTTTTTGATCCGTGCTCATTATGTCTGACCCCATTTTGCATTCTTCCTTTGTTCTTTGGGAAAACTGGCTGTCCTTCCCCAGCTCTGCTTTTTCCTCTAGGTGAGATGCAGCACTGCTCCCATCTCCCTGTAGTGACCTTCAGGATGGGATGCCCCGGCTCAACATTCAGCCTGACCAGAGAGCCTGAGCCAAAGAAAACCTTTCCCAACAGACAGGAAACCTCACACGAAACATTAAGTTGAGCTTATATAGAGATATTTCCCCCTGAAATCCAAGCCTGCTCTCTGTAGAAGGTCCTGGAGTTCAGTTCTGAGTGATTCACGCATTTATGGTGGATCTATTCTTTGCACCCCAAGGCATTTCCGTGCAGGTGAGGACCTGTGAACTTTGAGGTGTCAACAACATCCTTTTGCTTTTTACTGCATTGACATAAAAGCGTCAATATTACCATGACTTCTTTCAGGAAGCCAATTGGAGAGGTCGTTCATTAGGAAATGGCTCAATAAAAGTTCTCCTTTAAAAATTTATTGAAGCTATAAAAAGAAGTAATATCATGAACAAATGGAACCATACCAGAAATTACATCCTTGGTGTCCTCGCACAAACCCAGGTGCTGCAGAGCCATGCCCGTAAATCTTGGTGGGAATTCCAAGCAGCTGCTCAAATTGGTCGCATCAGGTAATCAATACATGAGGCTGTTCCATTAGAGGAACTTGTGGGTGTTTGGGGAATGCCTTTTCCTAGCACTGATGGCCTTTCCCACCTGGCTGCCGGGAAAGAGCGAGGTTTGGCATTGTTGTCCACTTATACGGCCTCTCCACAGGCTTGGAAATGGGTTTAAGCACCACCTTGGGCACTGTTTGCCTACAGCAGAGCACTCCCTGTCTATAAAATCATCCCTTTTGCTGCCAGGAGAGCTGTGTGGTTCCACCCCTGAGATGGAGATGCTCAGTGCTGGCAGCAGTGCAAGGCAGTAAGAGCAGAAATCCTGGTCCCGGCTGCCTCATCTCTCTGAAACATCTGCCAGCTGCTCAGAGGAGGGCATGGGGTCACCTGGACCATCTTGGAAATGCTCATGGATGACACAGAAACCCAGAGCCTGCATCAAGAGGGATGGAGCTGTGGGGATGATCTCTGGGTGATGCTGGTCTGTGGAAGGAGCTCAGCGGTAGAGATGGAGGGAGCAGCAGATTCCTGCTGACCCTCTCCAGCGTTCCTTACCCTATTTCCATCAGCGACACCCATTCGGCCTCAGGTTTTTCCACACCTCTTCCCAAAGAAAGTCTTCTCACGCTTAACATCTTTTTATTTAGTCTCTCAAACCTTTTATCAGTTGTCAAGCTAAGCCCGAGCTGTGCGGCCAGAGCTACCTGTCAGAAGAGCCAGGCTTTTCTTCCAGACGGAAAACCCCAAGGTTGGAAATCTTGAGCCAGGAAAAGCACAGGCAATTACCTTGGACCAGCCACATTCAATATGTCATCGCCTGGCTGGAAACGCTGCATTTATTCGCATGTGGGGGAAAAGGAGGGAGCGGTGCCCTTATTGTCCATTCATTGTGCCTCCGCTCCTTGCCCGGTTTGATGAGCTTTGTGAGCACTCGCCGATAAATCTTTGATTTCCTGGAGCCAAGGTCATGCTCCGCTTCCCGGCGTGCCAGGAGTAAAACATCACCCGGGGCACGCGGACGTGAGAGCAATCGCTGCCGCTCCGTAGCTGATACAGGCTGGCGAGAACCAATGAAACTCCTCTTTCATCGCCGTGTTTTCCCAGCTTGAATGAAACCAGGGTTGCAGAAGGCAGTTTTCCCAGGGCAGTAGGTGGTTGGGAAGGGTGGAGGGACCCTCTCAAGGTGTGTGGAGCTGTCTGACCGTGGATGCTTCCTCGTAACTGGCTCAAGGAGTCACAGGCCACATCTCAATCCTTCTGCTGCTTTCTCCTTCCTCCTTCCAATAGCAACAACTTTTCCCAGACCTGCCTGGTGCAGGATGTCCTGTGACATCTTCCTGGGGCAGAGAAGATCCTCCAGCTCAATATACTCCCAGCCTGTTTTATCCCAACCCACCTGCTCCATCCAGACCAGCCATATGTTTTCTGGGATGTTTGTAGAGAGCAACAGGAGGAGGAACAATGGCCATAAACTAAACCACAAGAAGTTCCACCTCAACATGAGGAAGGGTGGCAGAGCACTGGAACAGGTTGCCTAGGGAGGGCATGGAGTCTCCATCTCTGGGGACATTCCAAACCTACCTGGACACATTTCTGTGTCACCTGCTCCAGGTGACCCTGCCTTGGGGCTGGGACTGTATGGTCTCCAGGGGTCCCTTCTGTGATTCTATTAAAGTGCTCCAAGCAGTCAGCACATGTTGGTGATGGTGTCACTTTGCTCCATCTGAAACGTGCCCGTTCCTTTGCTGCCAGAAGATGTGATTCTGCCATTCCCATGTCTAGCAGTGACAGCCGCTCTCTTTCCATGCAGACTGAAGCACCTGGTCCATGCTGGAGGTGCATCTCCCCCACAAGAACCATCCACTGTAGGAAGCTCCCAGATGATGCTCCTTCTTTTCCGTGCAGCCAGAGCGCTGGGGTGGGTTGTCCATCCAGCTTCACCCTTTCGGTGATGGTGACCTCCACGTGCCATCTTGTCTCTGCCAGACCCTCAGGTGGGTTTGCTCAGACCCACCGGCTCCTGCTGGTGGGAAATAAGTGAATCCCAAGCATTGAAGGGGGGAGGGAATGGAATGAGGAGCAGCAACGTGCTGTTTCACCAGGCTGGGGAGCGTTAAATGATAATGGAGACGTGTTTGTGTAGCGGCTGCACATGGGCTTGCTCCTTTCAGCAGTTTCCCATTAATAAGTCTTTGTGATTGTTCCAAGGCATATAAACTTTAAATAGATCGCTTGTCAGCTGGGAACGGAGCCTTCCATAGATCTCTTTGATGGAACAGTTTGAAAGAACAAAACTGGAGACAGGGAGGGAGAGTTTGCAGCCCTCCATCCAGAAAAGATGAATGGGTCGCTGGAAGAGGCTGTCAGAGGAGCTAAACAGCAATTTGGATGATGGGAGGTTACGGCCCAAAGGGACTCCTACAACCCAACACCTTTTTCTGCCTCACAAAGTGCCTTCAGTTTCTTTTAAGACCATCTTGCTTAGTGAGGTCTTGGCTCTGTCAAAGAAGAACTCCCTTTCTCACTCTGCTCATTTCTGGAAGGGTGACTTTGACCTGCTCAAGCAGGAGACAAAAGTCCCTTGGAAATCCCTTATAAATTCTTTTATATGGTGTGTTTGTGGTTTTTTTGTTTGTTTCTCTGTTTGTTTGTTTGTTTTCTTTTCCTCTCCTTGGTTGACTCCATGGTCTCTGGGAACCAGAGCACAGGAGAGCACAACAGCTGAGCTGAGCTCACCAGACAGAGGAGTCAGGAGTTTCCCAGTGCTCGCAGACACGCAATTTTAGGACATGGATTCTTGCTTTCCAGGCAGGAGGTGGTTTGCCTCCCACCTCTCTGGCCATGTGGATCGGTGAATTTCTGCAACACAAAGTCGTGAGTGGCTGGGCAAAAGGAGAACTGGAGAGTTTCAAACCCCTCTTGCAAACTTTTGCTGGGAGAAATGAGATGTGGCATCACTTTGAATCAAGGACCAGAAAAGGCTGATCTGCTCCTGCCTCCCAGCAGCTGGAGGACAACGAGCATCTTCTTGTGCTCTTTTCCCTCTATAAAATGCAGCAAAGAGGATGGAAATGCTCCGTGGATCTTCCAGAAGCTTTGCTCTTCCAAACAATCAGCTGCTGAGGAGTTCAGGTAGTTTGAGTCCTCAATTAGGATTAATAACGGGGCACAGCATCTCCAAGATCCTTAGTTGAGCTGATTTCCCCACGTGGCTTCATGTTTCCCTTACACCCAAAAAGAGTGCTGAGGGATCCTCCCTCTGCCCCCCAAGCTCCAAAATTCTGATTGAGGTTGATTAAGATTTATCCTTTTTAATTAAGATCGAGAGGCTGGAACCGCAGGGTGCACCAGCCTCAGGAAGAAGGACAATTACGCAGCAATTACACAGCCTTGTAATCACATTTAAACATGTGATGTAGACTGAGATCTACCAAAGCCATTGTAAATGGGTCATCAGTGAGCCCAAGAGATGTTAAATGACTTGGGCACCTTCAGCTCTTGCCGAGGGGCTCAAATTCAGGCTGGGGAGGAGATGCTGGCTGAGAACACGGTGTGACCTCATCTCTCGGTGAACTCCTGTCCCTGGGACCTGTCACAGCATCCATCAGCATGTCCCAGCCCTGCAGGCACGTGAATCCCTCCTCTCTCCTGTCTCCTGAGTCGGTGACGCATCAGCAGCACTGCTGAGATGTCAAGTGCCTCACCCAAACCAACACCTCTCGGTTCAGAGCCTCCTTCTTCCCCCTGCTGGCACATGGGGCTTCTCGAGTCTGGGCAGCCCTCCTGGACTGTCTTTACTCCACTTGGAGAGGAGTAAAAACCAGGCAAGCGTTCACCACCCCTTTTTCTAACAAACCCCCAGATGCTATTCCCGGAGCAGAGGGTTTCCTTGGCAGATGAAAAGCCAACTGCACACGCACAGGATGATTCAAACAAGCCATTGAGGTGTTTCAGAGACAGGATCTGAAAGGTCCAGCATCTCTGACTTGTGCCTTGATAAGCTCTGGAGGAGTCGGCATCACACAGGACCTTGGGCGTATTCCAGTTTGGGAATATTGGAAGAGCCAGCCGGAGTTTTCTGCCCTGTTTCTCCAGCCCTAGGGCCCTGAGGTGGCAGAACCGCCACACAGGTGACAATGTTGGGGCAAAGTCTGCTCCCAGCATGACCAAACTTCTCTGGAATCCCCCTCTTTTGTAAGGATGCAGCAGAAGCACAAATTCACTCACCTTTAGTTTGGTACTGGGTTTAATAAAAAAGGGAATTTCCCTGCTACTGCTCCCTTCAAAGAGCTGGGAAGCAGCATCAGTGGTGTTCCCATGTCCCACTGCCTGCACAGCCCCTGCTCCAGGACCTGCCTTTGGACCCCAGGTGCCACATCAAGTATTTCTTCTGCTGAATGCTGAAATTTCAGATTCTGATACTGTTTCCTCTCCTGATTTTCATCCCCTTAATTCCTCCTCTCTGATCCTTTCTAATTAGCAATGCTAACCACACTGCTCTTGCCTTTTATCCTTCACTAAAAGAGGGCTTGGACTGGAATTAAATGGAGTAATGTGGGCTCAGGGATGTGTTTTCCCAGTGAAGGAGTTGGGGTACACGGTCAATGGGAGCTGTGATGGAGCCAAGCAGGTTGCTGAGGTAGTTTATGAGCTTTGGGATGGTTTGAACCCAGAGGAGCTTCCCTTGTCTGGCTGCTCCCACCCTCCTCTGGGTTGGAGGGAGCCAAGAAGATTCCCATTAACAGGACAAAGAGGCTTGATGGCTGAGAGGGTTGTGAGGTCCACCCAGGTGGCATTTGAAGACGAAGCCACCCTCTGAAAGTTTTCTTTTTTCCTTCCCAGTTTTCTAGGAGAATAGCTAAGCCCTTGAGGAAGCAGCATCCCACTGCCAAGGGGTGCTCTGCACTTACCCTTGCCTGGCATTTCTCACTCACTGGCTCCTTTTAATTCTCTTCTCGCAGTTTACAAATTAGTCAGCTTTGCCCAGCGAGGGAGAATTGATTCTTACAGTGGAACGTTTTGGGGTTTTTTTCTTCTTTTTAAATTCCTTCCCTTTTTTAAGCCTCCAAAAACAGCTTTTCATTCCCCTGAAAGCAGCCTGGAGAGCTCCAAGAAGAACCCAGACACCTTGTCACACTTGCAGAGAGCTGCAAAAACAGTCTGCTTGGGCTGGTGGTGAGAAATTTTCCTATCTGGGCTTAAAGACAGTGCCTGGACAACATCTGGAGGGCCCAGGGCTGGTCTGCTGGTGGCAGGGGATGGTACTTTTGGCATGGGTGACTTCTTAGTTAGTAAGCTGGTGGCTTTGGGGAGGGGAGCAGAGGGGCCTGAGCAGGTTACAGTGACTTGAGTTTTGGTGTCCAGCTGAAACTGGACACTGGAAAATCCAGGTATCCTGTCTTGAGGACAACTAACCCTGTATATGTGCATGGAGCAAGATGAAAACTTGATCATCTAGTCCAGGAGGAATAGGGTCAAGGCCACCAAAGACCATATGAAGGTCCTGCATCACCTGAAGCTGCTTGAAATTTTGTACTGGGACTGCAGAAAGACTCTGCAATGGAATCCTGGATCCTCTCCCCTCTCCACCAGCTGCAGAAGGATCAGGGCTATCAATGATGGATGAGACACTGGGGTGGGTGTTTTTTCCCCACGGCAGTGGCAGGGTGAGGGGTGGCATCCCCTCTGTGCTTCCTCTGGCTGGCTCAGCCCAGCGCATGCAATTTTGTTCCTGAATACCTGAAAATCCCCACAGCTATTCCAGTTCTGTGGCATTTTTGCTCCCTCTTTCCTTTACCTCGAGCCGCAGCGTTTGACTGCTGGATGTGGCATCTGCTACAGCATCGCCTGGAGCCATTGGCTCTGCAGTGACGGGTTGAGTGACCCAGAGAGTGAATTATATATAGAAATAGATGTCATTAGAGAGAAACCAGGAGCCGGGAGAGAACCTCTGGGCCCATTTCTGTGTGGATGAAAAGAACGCACTTCAGTGAAGAGTGTTATTATATTCAGACTCACATTTAGGCTCCTCCAAGTTGTACAACAAAAGGAATATTAAATGATCTTGCAAAATTTATGTTACAAATCAATGTAACCTGCATAAATCAACCCAGCTGAAGGTGAGGTTTGGGAGGTCTTTTCAAGTGACAAAGTTGCTGCTTTAGAAATAAAAGATGCTGAATCCAGCTGGAGAAGACCCTAGGAAAATATCACACCTTCGGCCAGATACATCTCCTTGCTCCCTTTTTTTTCCATGATTGGGTGAAAAAGAAATCACTCTCCAACTTTGTGGATGAAATGAACTTCTCAGAGAGCTGGGTGGAGGTGGAGATGGGTTACACACATCGCTCAGAGCTAAAACTTCATGTAGGTGTAGGCAAGTACAACTTGGGAGCATCAGGGATGGTGGGACTCTTGGAGCAGGAGGAAATCTGTGGTCAAAATCAGGGTAGGAGAGCTGTTTAGGAGTCCCCTAGAGCCCTCCAGGTAAGGAAGTCAGCTCTGTCCTGTCTCAAGCTTGTTTTGTCCATGATGGATATCTCTCCCTCCAGGCTTGGACCTGCAGGGAGTACACATGGATGAGACCAAAGTGTGGTGGACAAGAAGCCACCAGAGAAAATCCTTCTGCTGAGTTAAACGGGCAAGGCAGAGCCTGGAGAAAAGGCAAGGGGGTAGCACGTCTCCAAGAAACTTTTCCAGGGACGACCTTTCCCATTTGCATCTGGCTGATGCTTTGTGAGATACTGCTGTTCTTTCACTTCCTAGTCAAGAGGAAATGTGGGGTCCAGTTCTTCCTGGAAACATTCCAGTTCTTCCAGAAAACAGTAAGTTTCTGGGTGCCTCTTCAATGCACCAAACAGTCCAGAAGGTGAAAGTCCATAATTTCTCCTGACATGTTGTCCTTCCCTGAGGGAAACAGCCAGCTGCAGCCTTCAGATCCCCATCAGGCACAGTCCCTCCTCCAGACCACTTCTCCGTGAGCATCAGTTTGGGATGGTCCTCATCCAGCTTTCCCAGGATGTGACAATGCTGTAGAGGATGGAGTTGAATCCTCTTTTGCTGGGGCTTTGTGGCTACAGACCAGCTGGGCCACAGAGGCTTTCCCCGTCCTGAGTTCCTGCCTTCCATGTTCCCCAGGAGCACAGCTGTTGCATGAGCATAGACATGGGAAAGACCTCAGCTGCATTCATGGATCCCACCTTTGCAAAACATCTGGGTGAGTCCCAAGCCTCCTCAACACCCCCACGGATCCAACAGAAAACACCTCTCTAGATCCAGCAAGATCAGTTAGAGGATGCTGTTGAGGTCTCCCAAGCTCCCACAGGCCAGACCTTCTTACATCCTGCTGGTGTTACTGGAGCACAAAATATTCCCTCTCCTCCACATTTAACAGCCTGATTCTCTCTGGCCATACCGGGTTTCTCTCACCATCCCAATGTCTCACAAGTGCTCCCATTTGTCCTTAAAATACAGCACATTCTCTGTCCTGGGATTTGCTTTTCTCATCTTTCCTGGCTTTCCTTCTCCTTCCAAGAACTGTTCAAGTCCTTTGACAGTGTCTGGAGGCTGTGAGTCTGTGCTAAGATCCCATCCTTGGTCCTACCTGTCCTGCACCTGTCCAGGTACCCCGAGAATCCTGAATCCACCTTCCCAAGCACCCCAAGCATCCTGAATCCGTCTGCCCAGGCATTCCAAGCATATTGCATCTGTCTTCCCGGGCACCCTGAGCATCCTGGATCTGTCTCTCGAGGTATTCCAAGTATCCTGCATCCATCTTCTCCTTAACATCCTTAACCCATTTGGCCAGGTACTCTGAGCATCCTGCTCACACCTTCCCATGGACCCCGAGTATCCTGAATCCACCTTCCCAGGCACTCTGATCATCTTGCATCCATCTTCCCAGGTACCCTGAGCATTCTGGATCCGTCTTTCCCAAACTCAGAGCATCCTGCATCTGTCTGCCCAGGTATTCCAAACATCCTGCATCCGTCTTCCCAGACACCCTGAGTATCCTGCATCCCCCTGCCCGAGTATCCTGAGAGTCCTGCATGTGTCTTCCCAGGCACCCTCAGCATCCTGCACCTGTTTGCCCAGGTAACCTGAGCATCCCGTGTCACTGCAGCCAGCCCCATCCTTCCACAGCTCCTTGTCCACAGAAAGGAGGAATTCCTCTTTCCTCGCAGCTCATCCCTCCCTGCAGCTTCGATTATCTCAGTTAATATTTGCACAGACTCTTTCTCCGTGCTCACCTGTCCTGATGAAGTCTGTGTGCCCACTGTTTGTCCTCGTCATTCTCCAGCTGCCAAGGGATCAGATGTCCTGAGCTTCCTGTGGCTCAGGAGGTCCCCAAACTACAAACTGCGTTTCTTTTTTGGAAAGAAAACATCAACACCAAGTCGTGGAGCCCCTAACCTGACTGGGGTTGCTTGTCCCAGGTCTGTAAGACCCTCATCCATAACCCAGGGAATGGGTTTGGGATCCTCTGAGTAGGAACATGAAGGAATTTGGGTAGCTGCTGTATTTATTGTGTAACTCATCCAAGAGTTTAACTTTTTTAGGTTAACTTATTTGAGGGTCTGGTTATCTGGGTTTGGAGATTTTACCTCCAGGCTTCCCCTCGATATCAACCCGTTATGTGCCCCAATACCATTTTCCTCCCAGGTTTTCCTCATGTGGAAACACCTGCTGGAATTCCTAATGGCTTGTGGCCTTGCCTGTGCAGGTCCTGTGGGAAAACAGGAGCAGAAGTGACATCCTGGGGGTGGGTGGGAGGAGTTGAAAAAAAAAAAAAAAAAAAAAAAAGAAGAAGGAAAAGGGGGGAAAGGGGAGAAAGAAGTGGGAGAACAGAGGGCATGGAAAGAGACAAAAAGGGAAAAAAACTGGGAATAAAAGCTGGGAAAAATTAAAACAAACAAACAAACAAAAAACCAAAACCAAAACCGAAAACCAAACCAAAACAAAAAAGGAAACTTGCAGAAAAAAGAGGGAGGGGAAGGGAAGGAAAAGCTCTCCTTTTTCACACTGCAAAGAGCTAGACAGGGTGGTCTTCCCAGCCCCAGCCAAGTTCACGACAAGCACAAGGAGGGAAATTCCTCCTGAAATGGAGCAGGGAATGGGATGAACTGTGGTCGGTGCCTCAAGGGGGGAGATGCTCCCCTCGGAGAGGAGCTCCGTGTGTTGCCCATGTGTCAGCTCCTGGGTACCACGTCCAACATGATGCTGTGCAGCACCTCCCAGAGCTCTTCTGCCTGTTCTGTCTTCAGGGAAGGGACAAATAGATCCCAAACTAAGAATTATCCCTTGGGGTTTTTTTAACAGATAGAGAAACCTGAATTTTGTGACCTCCCCAGAAAGGCCACCCATCTCTATGGGGAATAAAGAAGGAGAAGCAAGAGATTCCAGCCAGCCAGCATGAGGAATTTATCCATCCTCTGCCAAGCCGGCAGGTAGAGCAGAAAATCTGCTGATATATTCCAGGTTCTAATAAGTTTGGGAATGTCCAGTGGTTGGTCATATGGAGCTGCTGCTCCTGAACAGCTTTTATCACTCCAGACACTTCTGCTGACACGGAGCAATTTGTTTTTCAAGGGATGCTCCCTGGGCAGGGATCAGGGGAAGGATGAGCTAATGCTGCCTGACATACTTCATTTAGGAGACAAGGCAGTGAGGAGGAGAGGAAAGCTGGGAAAACCTCTAGGGAGGAAAACCCTCTCGCACTGGGAAGGGCAGGGTGAGGGTGTTGGGATGCTGGTGGTACCCAGAGCTCAGCATCCCAGTCTGGAATGCTAAAAGCAGTGATTCCCAGGCTCCAGCAAGGAAGAGCTGGCAGAGCTGAGGGTGTTCCGCTATTATTTTGTTGCTGCAGACCATGATGACGAAGCACAGATGTCCCTCTGCACCTTCATGAGACATCAAAGCGCGTCTATCCCGATATATTTGACGCCAAACATCCTCTCCGGGAGACATTTTTAGTGTGCCCTATTTTAAATGGACAGGGCAAAAACTGCCTTACTGAGGGAATTCTTTGAGGATGAGAGGAGTTGGGGAAGGCTGAGCAATGCGGCCACGTCAGAGCTGGCTGAGCTTGCAATGGTGTTTCTGCAAAATGAGGGAAAACAGGTGATCCCTGCAAAAATCCAGAGCAGCTCGACCTGGATTTGTTTACTCGATCCATTTAACCCTGTAGCAAAAATCTGGGAAGATCTCAGCCTTTATTCCCTCCATGGAATTGTGGAGGAGGAAAGGTGGCTATGCCTGTCTCAGTGTCCTCATCCTGCTCCTCGTCTCAGCTTGGGGGCATTTGGGCTTCCAGGAGGCCACAGTATCACTGTCCCCATTTGCCATCTGATAACACAGAAAAACCCCTTTTCCTGCCCCACAGCAGCAGAAAGGGGAGAATTCATCCTGCTTCACTTGCCACAAAGCACCTGGAGGTACCTCCACCTCCTCGGGATAATGCCCCGGGCAATTCATGCCAAACCGAGGGACTGATCCGTGACGAATTTCACGGGATTAATTACACCTCATCCCTGCTGAGATCCGTAACAAGATTGTTTCCTGAGCCTCTCTGCTTTGCTCTCTCCTCTTCCCCTTTCCTTCCTGGTTCAAAGCATGTTGTGTCCAGTGAGACTGGGTTTGGGGTTGTTCTTCCTCCTTCCTCCGGGATGTTGATGAGGAAGAACAGACAGCAGGAGTAGCTCCATCCTGGGGAACGTCACCCCAAGCTGTGGCATGGAATAATGAGTCCCTTTGAGAGTGCACTTCCCTGGGTGATGCTTCAGCTCCTGTCCTGGGCTCAAGAGATTGTTTTTCCATGGATAGTGCTGCCTCTGGTTTCAAGAGCAAGGTGGAACCCACTGGAGAAGGAGATGGGACCCAGTACATGGCGTTTGGTGGCTCCTTTTGGCTGAGGAGTCACTCTGCAGGAGTGGAGGAGGCTGCTGGTGCTCTCCCATCTGATCCCTGAGATGGGTGTCAGTCCATCTCCGTAGTCCTGGCCCTGAGCTGAGGCTCTCCGAGGTGGCACTGGGTTTGTTTGGGATTGTTCCTGTGTCCGTGCTTGCTGTCCCATCCCCATGCAGCCTCCCAGATGGAAGGGAAGACATCGAGGAGGCAGCAAAGCTGGAGCTGGGAACTCTGAGGAGGAGATCAAAACATCTTAGCAGCAGAATTTTCTTCAGCCCTGAGAGACATCTCAATGTTCTCATGCTCCAAGTGAGTGACGGCGTTCGTGCAGCATTGGAGAAATTCCTGCCTTGATTTCCTTGGGGCTCCCAAAGGAGCCCCTGTGCCATGGGGTTGGGGGCAGGGAGAGGAACAGCATGGCATGGATAGGCTTTGGGGCTGGAGAAGGCGATGATGGTCTTTTCCTCCAGGATAAAAAGGGGCAAACAGTTTGCTCCAGGATAGTTCCAAGACACCCCAAGCTCTGCAGAGCAGGTAATGAGGTGCTGGCCACATTTTGGGGTGATTCATACTGTCACGGGCATTCAGCATCCAGAAAAACACGGCTCCAAGTAGGGATTTGCAAGTTGTAGCAGCATTATCCCGGGGGAGAGGATGAGCATCATGATGAGACACCTCCAGACCCATAGCGAGATCTCTCAGCCCTTCCTCCAGGAGAGATTTCATCGTGCAGAGCTTCTCCAGCAAATATTAAGGATAAAAACCCCAACCAACCAAACAAAAAACCCCACAAACAAACAAACAAAAAACTAGCATAAAAAAGCCGTTCTTCCTAGCTAGGAATGGCTAACAGGAGGTGAATTTGAGGGTTTGTGGGTAAACCCAGGGCTAACCCACAATGAGCCTCGACTGGAGCAGAAAAGCTTCTTTTAAGAGTAAATGCTGAGGTCTTAATGTTGAATTATATGGCATAAAGCAGAGTAATACTCAACCAATTACACTAATGCTGCTTATTTGCTCTTGTTACAGAGAGTAATTGCTCACCCAGAAGGTGTTAAATTAGAGAAGAGCAGAACAAACAAAACTATTCATTTTATTCACTATATATTTAAACACCTACCACTCCAGAGCACAAGCAGCCACCGCTCTCCGGGTGTTCCCTATCCCACTTGAGAGCCAGACAAAGACATTTGTCACGGCTGTGGGTGGTGTTTCTCCTCTTCAAGCGGCTCTGGGAATGCCAAGGGATGTGTTGGGGTTTATTTATCCTTCCTGCCGTCAGCTCAGCTTCCTGCTGCTGCCTCTCCCAGGCAAGGAGGGGAAACTGAGGCACGGGGGGAGTGGGATTGCAATGACATGGACCATGTCCAGTTAATAAATAAGGTAGATTTGATGGCAAAGCATGGGCCATCCTGGCAAGGTTTGGGGACAATTATCTGCTGGTGGAACTGCCAACACTGTCCCAGCCCATCCAGGACAGACTGGATAATTATTATTGATTAATATTCAATTAATTCAACCAGGGGGAATATGAAATATTAAAAAGTGAGGAGTAGAAGGAGGACGAAGAAGAAGGAGACCGGGAAGAAGAAGAGGGTGGTGGGAGGAAGTTCACTGCTCCTGGCTGTGGCTATAGGATCCCTGTGAGCATCCCTTGGGATGAGCTGGAGTTGGGTGTCTGAGACCACTCCCTAGTTTCCAACCGGAGCTGGGAGACACTTTTGCCCTGTCTCTACCCTGCTCAGGATCCGACCCTGGCTCCTGCTCTCTGTTTCCAGCAGCCTTGGGATGAAGCCTGATGGAGCAGCTGGTCCAGCTCACGGTGAGCATCATATCCTCTGCCTCGGGGTCCCACAGGAAGGATCCTACGGGGGGGCTGCAGGACCCTAACAAGGGTCTGCTGGTTAAATCATCTCATTCAGCCAGTCTTAATTCAAGTGGGAGATGCTTGGGGTCCTCCAGCTGGTGACTTGTTTTGGAATGTGCTGCTGCACCCATGGAGGTGCTGGGGGTGCATGAGGAGCACCAATGTGGGGGACTGCACCCCCCAAGACCCGGCCAGCATTGTCCCCCCAGAGCCACACGGCAAAATTCTGCTGCTTTATTTAGGTTATAGCTGTGTCCTATAAATAAACCACTCCAGAGAAGTCTGCTGCAAACAACATGGTTTAAAAAACATGTTATTATCCACTCTGCCTCCCTAATTAATTCCATCTCCCGCCATCCATGAGTGAAGCCCACAGGGTATCCAGCATCTGTGCTGGGTGGGACCTCCAGGGGGTACTGGGACCCCTGAAGGGGGAGCTGAGACCTCCAGGGGGATTCTGAGACCCTCAGGGAGATGCTGAGAACCCTGACTGGTGCAGCAGGGGTGGGTGAGACAGTGGTGGGTGGGTTTTCGTCTGTCGGGGTTCTCATCTGCTGATGCTGAGACAGCTGAGCCACCTCGGATCATCTCTTCTGGACAGAGAAAGCCTTAATTTAGTAAGGATTTAATTTTTTTAAAAAAAATAAATAAAAAACCAAGGGAATTTGCTCATGAGAGGAGTTCGTGTTATATTAGGGTGTTATTGGAGGTTACAGGCAGAGTCAGGGAGGGCGCATCTCGCCGTGGGACTGGAGGGTGAGAGGAGGAGGAGGAACGGCTCACTGTGATCCGGACCAGCTGCTTCCTCAAGATCTGCCCATGGATCCAACCTAGTGGCAACCACAGAAGCATGGAAAGGACAGAAAACAAGGAGTCCAGAGCTTCTGAGGGTAATGCCCACCCCCCCTGCCCCATCCAGGGTGTTTCCCCCAGCAAGGGCTGGTTTGCATTTGGGGGCTGTAATGGTGATCAGGATATCAGAGGACGATGCCCTCTGGGAAGCTGAAAAGCTCCATGGACTTTTCTCTCGCCTCGAGGAACGTGATGGATTTTCCCTGCTCTTCTAAGCCAGGCTGGATTGCAAAACATTAAAGCAATCCAAAGGGGCTGGAAAGCCAAGGCAGGAGTTTTGGGGAGATATGGGAGGGAACATTCCTCATGCAGAGCCGGGGAGATTAGGACGGTGACAACTTTATTCGATTTCCAGGAGAAACCCCCGGTGGAAGGCGGGAGCGGTAGCACGTGTGCTGGGAGCAGGCAGCCACGCAGAATTAAAGGATGCGTTTGCCTGTCACCTTTCATGTCCCCGATGGCTGGTCCTGCACTGAAGGTTAATTTGAACAACGAAGACAGGGCTCAGAAGCTTTATTTCTCTTAGGCTTTGCCTAAACCCTGCTGCTCCTGATGGGACACTCAGCATGGGTTGGTGGGACCAGGAGCCAGGAGTTTGGGTGAAGCCATCAATTCTGCCATCTGTGTCTGCCTGTGGATGTCCCTTCAGGCCAGACGCTGAGGAACAGCATCTCCTGGGGACAAGGGAATCTGGGACTTGATCCCAGCAGAGAAGGATGGAGGCACTGAGGCTGTGCCAGCAGCTGACCCAGTTTCCCCAGTGCTACGCCTTCACCTCACCCTCTTTTTTGGGATTCTCCCCATGATTCCCTTAACTCTGCTGCTGGATAACGGCTCCCACATCCATTCCCGCATAAACACATAAATATATGGATATATAAATATACAAATATTCTCCCCTATAAAAGTCAGGGGAGAAAAAAACGGCTCAGGGGGTCCGGCCCCTCTGCCCCCTCCTTCCACCCCGCCTGGGGAAGAGGTTTCTCCGTGGCTGGAGGGGGACAAGCCGCTGCAGGGGTGGCTGTCGAGGGTTCCACTCCGGCGCGGCGGCACCGTAATTGTGTGCTGCTGGCACCATCTAGTGGGGCTGGGACCCACGAACAGCGGGACACGGCCCCTCGGGTGTCACAAGCCCTCTGGTCACCCCTTCCTGCATCCTCTCTGCATGGTGACCGTGGGGATTTGGGATGGGACTCTGCGTGTCCCTCCCCTCCTCGTTAAGGGTTATGGGTGGAGGTGGGTAGCTTGTGCCCTCAGCCACATGCCGGTGCATTAGATGACCTGGGGGGTTGGGATGGGGTGCAGAGCCAGGTGGGACCCCCCAAACGTATACGGACCCCCCCATAACCCCTCCATCCCCCTCCCAGTCTGTCCCTGTGCGTCCCCCTCCCTCCATCCCCCCAAATCCTACCCTTCTCCAGCTGGGGGGAAGCAGAGGGAAGTGACCCACTGCCAGCCCCCCATGTCCCTGTCCCCACTCAGGACAGGTGGCCGTGGGGCCGTAGGGATTTGGGATGGGACTCTGCGAGTCCCTCTCTCTCTCTCTGTTAAGGTACGTGGATGGGGGTGGCAGCTGGTCCTCTCGGTCACCGCATCCCAGTGGCATCACAAGGCCTGCGGGATAGGAGACAGAGCCACACGGGACCCCCACCCTTCAACCAAACCTATAGGGAGCCCCTCCAACCCTGTCCCTGTGTGTCCTCCCCACTCCATCCCCCCAAATCCTGTCCCTCCCCACCTGGCGAGATGGAGAGGGAAGTGACCCAATTACAGCCCCCCGTGTTCCCCCCCGTGGGGCCTTGGGATGTGGGAGGAGAAGGTTACTCCAGGATTTCCTTCCTGGCCAGCACTGCGCTGCCTATTACATCAACTCTGGTATTTCCAGTCCCCGCGGGGAGAAGGGAGGAGCTGGGAAAAGCAAGGAAATCTTGGGAGATGCAGGGAACTGGGGGATCCCACTGGTGGAATTCAGGTCCTTCAATAACACTTGGAGCTGGGATTTCCGTGGTCCAGCTGGGCTTGGCCCCTGGCCTCAGCCTGGCTCCATCCCTGGCTTTGGAGCTGGGAACGAAAGTGGCAGAAGGGAGGGAAAAGGGGAAAAGGAAAAATCTGCATATGGAAAACACACATCCCAACAGGCGGGACTTAAAGCAACAGGGAAATGCCGGGTGGCACAAGGGCAGCTGAAGAGACAGGGGACTGGCAGAGATTGGGGTGTCCACCCCAGCTTTCAGGGTTCTGCTGTCTCAGTTTTCTAAGGGCAATCCCAGGATACCGAGGTGCTTTATCTCAGCCTCATTTCTGCCCCAAAATATCCTCCTATGGATGCCAGGCTGGGAGTGGGGGGCTGGAAAAAGGCAGGAGGGCATTCGGGGGATCCACGGGAGGACAAGGAGCCCAGATTCTTCATTCCACAAGATGAAGGACTGAGCTGGAGTGATGATCCCAGTGCAGTGATTGATTTGGGATTGGCAGGGATCAGATTCAGCTGGAAGCAGGGTTGGGGACCCCCTGGATTCACTCCTCAGGTCCCTCCTTTTTATTTAGTATTCCCAGCATCAAGTTACCAACCGGTCTCTGGTTTTATTCCAGATGTTTTATGCAGGATTCATCCTCATTTGGGATACACTACCACGGGGAAAATAATCCCAAATTGACCCAAATAGAGAAACACTGGGAGAAAAGTCAATTTCTTTCTGGCACAGTTTCCCTCTGAAACCTACTGAAAGCTTTTGTGAAGGAGTGAAGGTGCTTTTCCAGGGCCTCACCTGGCATCAGGTCTCTGTGTGGGATAGGAATAGTAGGAATTTGGATCCCCTTACAGGGTAAAAAAAGGGTAAAAAAGTGAAATTTCAGGGGTTTAACCCAAGTGGATGCATTTTACATGCAGCCAGCACCCTGCAGCCTTTCGTCCCAGCTCCTGTGCCAGAAGCGGGTCCTAGGATCAAAATCCATAAAATCTTCCCCAACTGTAAAGGCATGAATCTTGCCAGGGTTTAAAACAAAGTGCAAACTCCTGAAATTTCAGGTAAAAACCTGAAATTGAAGGGTTTTATCCTGAGTCGATACATTTCCTTCCAGCTTCTGGAGGGTTGGATTCATGCTGGAGATGGTTCGTAGGTACAAAATCTGTTAAATTACCCCCAGTTTTGAAGGCGTGAATCACTCAAAGGTTTAAAGAAAGTGTAAACCCCAAAATTTCAGGGTTTTGTCCGAAGTGGATTCATTTCCTCCCAGCTCTGGAAGGGCAGGATTCATGCTAGAAGTGGTTCCTAGGACTAAAATCCATCCACGGTTTTGAAGGTTGAATCATTTCACGCTTTAAAAACGTGTAAACCACTGAAATTTCAGGGGTTTATCCCAGGCAGATTCATTTTGCTTGGAGGCAGCAGCCCCTCCTCTTGGCTCCCGGAGGGCAGGATCCGTGCTGCAGGTGGTTCCAATGACCAAATTCCACAGAATTCAGCCTAAGTTTTGTAGGTGTGAATCATTCCAGGGTTAAAAAAACGTGTAACCCCCAAAATTTCACCCTTTTATCCCGAGTGGATGCATTCCCTCCCAGGTTCTAGCAGGCAGGCTTTGTGCCACAAGTGGTTCCTAGGACCAAAACGCCACAGAATTCAACCCAAATTCTGACGGTGTGCCTCAATACAGGACTAAAAACCTCTAACCCCTGAAATTCCAGCTTTTCTCCGGAGCGGATGCATTTCCTCTTGGCTCCTGGAGGGCAGGACCCGCGACAGAAGTGGTTCCTGGGTCCAAACCCCGCCGAATTCAACCCAAATTTTGACGGCGTGACTCACCGCGGCACTGAGGAAAAAAAAAAAGCTCCCCCAGCCCGCAATTGGAGTTTTCCCCCCGCTCATCCCGCCCCCGCGGGCGGGCGGAGGCGGTGCCGGGCCCCCTCCTCGCCGCTCCCCGCCCTCGGCCCCGCTCCGTGCGCTCCGTCCGCTGCGCTGCGCTGCGCTGCGCTCCGCCGCCGCGGCTCTAGGGATGGCCCGGCGGGCGGGCTGGGGGCTCTGGGCCGCTCTGGGCTGCGGGCTGTGCCTGCTGGCGGGCGGGCAGGAGCCGTGGAGGCAGCTCATCCAGTGGGAGAACAACGGCCGCGTTTACAGCCTCCTCAACAGCGGCGCCGAGTACGTCCCGCCGGGGCAGGAGCGCCCGCCCGGCAGCCGCTTGTTGCTGGCGGGGGCGGCGGGCAGCGTCCGCCGGCAGGCTCCGGGCTCCGGGACGGTGCGGGGACANNNNGGGACGGTGCGGGGACAGGCGAGACACCCCTTCGGCTTCGGGCAGGTGCCCGAGAACTGGAGGGAGGGCCCGGTGGGCGACAGCGCGGCCGCGCAGAGGCGACCGCCCGCCCGCGCGCGCCAGCCTTCATCCTCAGCAGCATCAGCAGCATCAGCATCATCCTTCGCGTATGCCTCGGCGGGGCAGCCGTCGTACCCCCAGTACCCCTTCGCCCCGCAGTACGAGCCCTACGAGGCGCCCCGGGCCTACGACGAGGCGGTTACCCATTACCGGAGCACCGGGACCGGCGGGGCGGCCGTGGCGGCGGGGGCGGCGGCGGGNCGGCGGGGGCGGCGGCGGGGGCCAGCGTGGTGTACCCCTTCCAGCCCCGTGCCCGCCACGAGGACTACGGCGAGGAGCAGAGCCCCTACAGAGCCCACTACCCGCCGCCCGAACGGCCCTACGTGCCCGTCGTGCCCCAGCCGGTGGACGGGCTGGACCGACGGTATTCCCATAGCTTGTACCATGACACCGGCATTGCACCGGAGCAGAGCCCGGACTCGTACACCAACCAACAAGCCGTCAACCATGGCGTGGCCTCCACGGATAACCTACAAGCGGCTGTCGGGACGGGGTACGGGGGTCAGTACCCGCCCTACGAGGCACAGCCGCCGTTCCGGGCAGCGGAGCCGTACGGGGTCCCTCGTTCCGAGTCCTATCTGCCTGCCAGGAGCCCCGAAATCCCCCAAGCTGTCCCCGATAGCCAAGCCCGGGTCAGCGTGGGCAGCGTCTACAGGCCCAGCCACAGCGGACGGGGTGAGTTTGGGGAGCACCCTGGGGTGGGTGGCAGGTCTCTGGGATGGGATGGGATGGGATGTGCCCTGGGTGCTTCATTATCCCTGAGGGCAGAGCATCCCTGGGCGCAGAGCACCCGGCATCCATGTCCGATGCCAGTCAGTCTTCAAGGATGCTGCCCCAGTGCTGTGAGGATAAATGTGGCTGAGAAGCCACTGAGAGGCTGTTAGAGACCTTACCTATAATGTTTGAGGTGGCGAAGAACAGAGAGGAAAGAGAAGGGATGTGAAGGAGCAAGTCCCAGTGTGGGGTCTGGGCTTGGGGTGCATCTGTGTCATGTCCCAGGTCATCCTGTGCTCGTGGGGTGGGTCTGTGCTGTGTCCCAGGGCCTTCTGCCCGTGTGGGGTGAGTGTGTGCCATGGGTTGGGGTCACACCATGCACCTGGGGTGTCTNGGGACGGTGCGGGGACAGGCGAGACACCCCTTCGGCTGCGGGCAGGTGCCCGAGAACTGGAGGGAGGGCCCGGTGGGCGACAGCGCGGCCGCGCAGAGGCGACCGCCCGCCCGCGCGCGCCAGCCTTCATCCTCAGCAGCATCAGCAGCATCAGCATCATCCTTCGCGTATGCCTCGGCGGGGCAGCCGTCGTACCCCCAGTACCCCTTCGCCCCGCAGTACGAGCCCTACGAGGCGCCCCGGGCCTACGACGAGGCGTTTACCTATTACCGGAGCACCGGGNTACAGGCCCAGCCACAGCGGACGGGGTGAGTTTGGGGAGCACCCTGGGGTGGGTGGCAGGTCTCTGGGATGGGATGGGATGGGATGTGCCCTGGGTGCTTCATTATCCCTGAGGGCAGAGCATCCCTGGGCGCAGAGCACCCGGCATCCATGTCCGATGCCAGTCAGTCTTCAAGGATGCTGCCCCAGTGCTGTGAGGATAAATGTGGCTGAGAAGCCACTGAGAGGCTGTTAGAGACCTTACCTATAATGTTTGAGGTGGCGAAGAACAGAGAGGAAAGAGAAGGGATGTGAAGGAGCAAGTCCCAGTGTGGGGTCTGGGCTTGGGGTGCATCTGTGTCATGTCCCAGGTCATCCTGTGCTCGTGGGGTGGGTCTGTGCTGTGTCCCAGGGCCTTCTGCCCGTGTGGGGTGAGTGTGTGCCATGGGTTGGGGTCACACCATGCACCTGGGGTGTCTGGATGCCCCATCCCAGTTCATCCTGTATCCGTGGGGTGGCTGTGTGCCGTGGGTTGGGGGCATGCCATGCTCCTGGAGTAGGACAGTGCTGTATCCCGGGTCACCCTGGCCGTGTGCCCTGTGCTGAGTATGCTCAGTTCACAGATGAATGGGTCTGTGCTGCCTCAGCCAGTCACTCGCCCCATCGCTCCCTCCGTGCTGGCTGCACCGGGGCCGCAGCAGGGGACCGAGGTCGCAGCGGGGACACTGTCATTTCATGTCCCACTGACCCCAATACTGATGAAATCCTGTGGCTTTTGGCTGAGCCTTGCCAAGAGTGTTTTTGCTCCATGGTGAAACTGGAAGCAAGGCTGGAGGGCATGAGGAGCAGCAGCCTGGGGGATCAGCTCCCTGCCTGTCCCTTGGGAAACCCATCTCAGCTGGAGCCTCCGACCAGTCTGACCCCATAACCCATCCAGCCCCATCCCTGGTTTCTGGGAAAAACCCATCCCAGGGGATTTGGGCTGGGGGAAGTGTTCATCCCAGCCCTGCCTGTTGTGCGCGAGTGAGTAAACACAGCAAAAGCAGCCGGGCTGGGTCAGCCCAAGGTCCAGCTGGGAAAGAGAGGATCTTCCTCTGGATCCCTGCTGCCCTCACCAGGAGCAGCCTGTCCTGCTGGGCATAGGATGTAGGGGGGTAATAGATAGTGGGAGTGAGGGATGTGCGGATGGGGGATGCAGGGATGAGGAATGCTGGCAGTCGTGTGTCTCTGCGAGGGACGCCTGGGGACAGCTGCCCTGCAGATGACCCAAAGCAGTGAAGGGAAATGAGAAGAGGCCTGCCAAGTTTATTGTCTCCTTGTTGGCAAAGGCTGTGTCCTTCAAGGATCCCTGGAAGCTGGGCCAGGGAGTGACAGTGCTGTGGCTCCGCCAGGGGAATCAGGGTGCTCATGGGTGGGTGGACAAGCCTTGTTGGTCCATCCACAGGACACTCAGCTCTCAGTGCCAGAGCCCCTGGCCTTCTCCTTCACATTTTTCCTTAATAAATCTGAAGATCATCCAGCCAATTTAGGGAGCTGGCCTGGCCTCTCCTCCGGGTCACTTGCTGCTCTCACCATCCGAGCTTTGTTTAAGGAAAGCTGTCACCTCCCTGGGGCTCACCAAAAGCCCCTCCAAGCCTGTCACCTGCAGGGCCACCCTTCAGGATGGTTTCTTAATTGGTCAAAACACTTCATAAAGCTGAATCAGATGTTAATTATGCATCTAAGCTCTTTAAGAGCCTCCTAATCCCACCCGGCTCCATCAGGAATGTGCAGCATTCCTGGCCTCTCGCTGGGGTACCTGGGGGGTTAATTAAGCAATTAGATCCCACCAGCTTTTATGAGGAGATTTATTGGGACTTATGTGAGCATGGGGGATTGTCCACCTCCCTCCATCCAAATCAGATGGAAATATCTTGAAAGATGAGTTGGAATAGTTTCCAGTCCTAAATCTGTAGGTGACAAAGCCATGGGGGAGGTGGGAGAGGACCATCTCTCTGTAGGTTGGCCAATGGAGGGGAACTCCAGGATGAGGAGATGGGGAGGAAACCCCAGAAGTCTTCATGTCTCCTGCTCATAACCACTGTGGAGGACCCAAGGGTCACCCTAATCTTGCTCTGGGGCTGGATCACCTCAGGCAAAAGTGACTCCCCTCTTGTGGGGTTTGGACAAGGTGCCGGTTCTCAACAGGGCTTGTGATTCTTGACTGACTCCTAAGAGGCATCTCTAGGGCCTTCCTCACCCTGACTCCTACTCAGACCCCGTCTCCAGAAGGGTTTTTCACCTTGACTTCATAGATTGGGTCACCCAGGTTTGGTTTTGGAATGAAAGTGGGTTTTGGGAATCCCATTGGGTGATGGGGGTTTCGGTACCCACTAAGCTTAAGTTGTGGTGACACCTGAGGGTGCCGTCACCCATAGATGGGGGACCTGGGCCAGGAGATGATGGTCTTCCTGGGAATATCTTCCTTTGCTGGGTTTGGAGGTTGATACGGTTGGGTTTGCTCAGTTGATTTCAGGTGTTTAACAACCAACTGGGGATCCCAAGATTCAGTGAGGATGAAGGTGGGTGTCAGGAGGTACTGTAGGAGAGATTCCGCAGGGATGGGATGGAACTGGGTGGGGTGGGGTAGGAGGAGATGGGAAGGGACGATGAAGGAGTATGTCAGGAGGTGCTGGGGAAGTGATGCTGCAGGGCTTGGGTGGGATGGGGGATGAAGGGATGAGTCCAGAGGTGTTGGAGGAAGGATGCTGCAGGGATGGGGTGGGAGGGAATGGGGTAAAAGGGTGCACCAGAAGGTGATGGAGGAAGGATTCTGTGGGGATGCTGCACGGATGGAATGAATGGGATGGGATGGGATGGGATGAAGGGGCATATCATGAGGTGCTGCAGGAGGGATGCTGTGGGGATGGGATGGGGAGATGAAGGGGGCATTAGGAGGTGCTGGAGCCAAGGTGCTGCAGAAATGATATGGGATGGAATGAAGGGATAATTGGGTGAGTCACAGTTACTCAGGATGTCCCCATTCTCACTGCTAAAACCCCCCTGCTTTGGTGCTCTTGCCTCTCTAGGTGTGGGACCCAGCACTGCTGGGCACAGGGAGGAGGAACAGCTGCCCTCTTGGAAAACTGCTGGAGCTGGGATTTTTGGGCTAAGCCTGGCACACCTGCACAAACAGCGTGGTGGGGAGCAGGCCGGCCTTTTTTTATTATTCTAATTTTCACGGTGAAGAAGAAGGAAATCTTCTCTGGCAGCTCCCAGGGCAGGCCGAGGGGCCGAGGAGGAAAAACAAACATTTTCCTGCTGCGGTTGTCCCATTTCAGAGGCAATAGCAGGGGGTGGGGGGACGCTGCCAGGCCCCTCGCTTGCAGGAGGTGGGAAAATGCTGGCTCAGCAAAAAAAGTCAGGATTTGGCCAGCTGGGATGGGGACAGTTGGGTGCCCTGCTGTGCTGAGGGAACATTTGCAGGGTGGCAAGGCCAGACCCTGCCATCCCATTAACTCCAGCGACTCCAGCACTTGTGGTTTGACCCTTTGCTGCCGAAAATCAGGCGCGAGACCCTACAATAACAACGGGGCCATCCAGGGCGAGCTCCGTCGTGGGGGGAAAATAAAACTCCCCGTTGGTAAAGGAGTCAAATTTCTCTCTGGAGCGTCCAAGAATCTATTATAAACAACAGCGGGGAGGAAAAGCTGTTTTATAAATGATGACAAATGTTCCTCTCGCAGGCTCAGGGTCGTTCTCCATCGCTTTTTTATTATTAATTTTTTTAAGGGAGGGGGAAAAGTCTTTCCAAGCTCTCCCAATTTTCTTGCCCCTGGCATGTGAGGCCCCCCTGGGTATTACATCAGCAGCGATGACCAAACGAGCGGGGCAGGAAACGAGCTCCAATGGAGTGACGTGATCCCTCGAGGGAAGGCAGGCCCAGAAACAAGGAGGCATTGTTCTTCTTGTCCAAGGAAAAAAAGGGGAAAAAAAAGGAAATATGCTGGAAACTGTCTGGGGGCAAAGAGTTGGTGGGGCTGGAGCCCTTGGGTGCCTTGAAAGGGGATGGGGACAAGGATGAGCATCGGGATGGGGATGAGAGTGGGGACAGGAACCAGGATAGGGATGGGGATAAGGTGAGGATGGGAAAGAAGTGGGCAAGAGGATGGGGATGTAAAAGGAGATGAGGATGAGGAGTGATGATGGGGATGGGGATGAAGACGGGAACAGGGATGGGGATGGGGTTGGACATGAGGATGGGGATGCAGAAGAGGATAAGGGGTGAAGATAGGGATGGTGATGAAGATGGGGATGAGAATGGGCACAGGGATTGGGATGGAGGAGGGAGCTGAGCACAACGATGGGGATGAGGAAGGGGATGAGGAAGAGGAGTGAAGATGGGCATGGGGATGAGGATGGGGATGAAGATGGGAACAGGGATGGGGAGAGGGCTTGGCATGAATATGAATATGAATATGGGGAAGCAAAAGGGGATGAGGGGTGAAGATGGGGATGGGGATGAGAATTAGGAGAGGACTGGGCATGAGGACAGGAGTGAAGATAGGAATGGCCTTGAAGATGGGGACAGGAATGGGGATGGGGAAGAGGGTGGGAATGACAATTAGGATGGGCACGTGGAAAAGGTTGAGGGGTGAGGCTGGGGATGAGAATGGGGATGGGATGGGGACAGGGAGGGGGACAAGGATGGGGATAGGGTTGTGGGTGGGGACAAGGGTGGAGATGTGGTTGTGGATGGGGAGAGG
>VWZF01000180.1:0-22515 GCA_013396755.1 Sclerurus mexicanus | reverse complement strand
GGGGGCGGCCTCGCTGCCGAGCCCGGCACGGCCCGACCCTGCAGGGAGCGGGGCGGGGCGGAGCGGGGGCTGCAGTGCGCGCCTGCGGCCGCGAGGCGGCGCCAGTGCGGCGTGAGCGTACGCTATTACGATTAAATACAATAAAGCTGTTTTCTATTATTATTCTATTGTGTATTCTATTATTGTCTTATCCTGCTATTGTGTTTTATCGTGTTATTGCATTTTAGCTTTATTATTCTGATTTTTTTTACCTTTTTTTTTTTAAATTTTGCTGTTATTACATATAAAATGTTTATTAAATAAAGGTTGTAGGACAGCGGCTTGGCCTGAAACACCAGCTCTGGGACTGGAGGGGACATGAAAGCCCTGGGGCTGGAGCCAGACCCAGAGCGATGTCGGGGTGAAGGAAATGCCAGGGCTGGAGCTGAAATAAATCCCGTGGAAAGGGCATGGAGAGGGTCTGTCAGGGCTGGTGTGGCTCAGCTCACCCTTGGGACCATTCAGACTGGACCCTGCGCCCTGTCCTCCTCCCCCTTCCCCCAGGAGCAGTGACAAGGCCAGGAAGCCCATCTGGAATTCCTCTAGGGCGAGGGGACTGTCCCCCACGTCACTCATAATTGGGGCCACTCCAACACTGAGCCTCAGCACGGGCTGAAACACAGGTGGAGATGTTGGGGCGCTCCCCTGAAGCTGGGGGCTCCAGCACTTCCATGTCCCGGGGATGGACGCTCCCCCTCCCCGAGCCATGTCCGTGCGTCGCCGGGGCAGAGGGAGCGGCACGGACGCGGTTTGTCCTTCCCAGGCTTTATTCAGCTCTGGCCCCATGCTCACACCGAGGCACGGGTGCACCTCCTGCGGCCCACGCCGATGGCCAGCACGGTGCCCGCCAGCCCCACGCCAGCCACGACGCAGAGCAGCCCCGTCCCCACGCTGAGCACGGCCGTCTCCCCGCCTGGAAAACGAAGAGGGGTGTCACTGCTTGCCACTGGGGCCACAGCACAGCAGTTCATCCAGCAGGGACTCACCCTGACCTCCCTCCTGTTGCTGTCCTGCCGTGCCTGGGTCCCTCAAGAGCAGAACGGGGCCAATGACCACGTCAGCTTCAGCCTCTTTCCCTAGGGAGGAAGGAGCAATGAAGCTCATCCTGGCACCCCAGGGTGTCCCCTCTGTCCCCATGAGGACCTCACCCTTGGCGTTGTGGCGGCGGAAGCGGCGGCTGGGCCATCGCTCGAGACTCTGGGACGGTGGAGGGGACCCACAGTTGCCCATCTCGCAGCAGCTGCAGATATCCCGGGTGCCTTCCACGGGGGCCCAGCTGCAGCAGGGGGGGAAGATCATCACCAGATCCACTCGTGGCACCCACGGAACATTTGTGCCCCGTCCCTTGTGCCACAGCAGGGCTGTGGGCTGTTGCTAGGGACGTTTCTGGGTGTGCCACATCCCGGCACAGCATCCACTCACGTGTTTCTGGCTTTGTTGAAGGAGCAAGCCTTGTTCAGAGGATCTGGGGTTTGATCTGCTGGGGTCACCTTCAGGTGGCAGGTGATGTAGATCTGTAGGGAAGGAAGGGAGAGAGGTGGGGACCCACCAGTGGGGACAGCAGCTGGTTTTGGGGCTGGCGGGGGACACGCAGCCTTACCAGGTTCCTGGTGTCCCCCGCAAACCTGAAGACATCGATCCTGAAGCGCAGCACATCCTCTCGGGGCCGGGGGGTGATGAAGGCAGAGCTGGTGTCGTCTGATCTCCCATCAACCAGGCACCTGGTGTGGGATGGCAGGGGGACAGTCAGCATCCCGGTGGATCCCCCACCCACCCCACACGTGCCGGGGCTCACCCGTTGAAGTCGATAATGGTGTAGTGGGGTGAGGAGTCAGCGCCGGGGCTGAGGGCGGCCACACAGCTGTCCACAAACAGCCGCAGTGGCATGTGGCTCTCGGTGCCCACCTCCGCTTGGATGTTGAGGACATCGCCCAGCTGGAAGCCGGTGAAAGGTCTCTCAGCACTCCAGTCCTCTGCGAGGGGTGACAACAAAGAGGCGTTGGCTCTGCTTGTCCCCAAGCTCTCATAGGAGCAAAGCCCGAAAGCAGGAGCAATGGGGTTTGCTGTGGAGTCCCCAGTGGGGCGCTGGGGAACTTTCTTGCACTGGGAAAAGGTGGCAAATCCCCACCCACAGGTTGGTATGGCTGCCTACCTACCATTCATGAGGCGCAGGGTGAACACCAGCTTCTCTTCTGCCGACAGCATGGAGCTGAACGGAGCCCAGGTGGGCCGGATGGCATTGCTGCTAACGTTCTCCCTCCTGGACAAGGACCACCGTGCATCAGGATATGGCCCAGTACTGATCCCCAGGGACTAGCGTGGGGACACCGAGGGCAGGAAGGCCTCACCTGGGGTAGTGGCACTCAATGGGGATGATGGCAGGGTTGGTGCGGATGATGACGGGGTTGCTGGCAGGGCTGGGGTCGTAGTTGAGCAGTGTGCGGTAAATGAGAGAATCCTGTGTGATCTGGGCAGTAAAGCATGGAGACACCATTGGAGAGACCACCCCCCACCCCCAGCACCGCCACCAGGACACGTATCCAGCCTTCCCCAACTGGATATGCTGGGGAAATCCAAAGAAAGGGGGGAGAAAGGGATGGAGAAGGAGCCCTGCTCTGTTCCCAGGGAGTTAAACTAATAGGCTAAAACATGAGTGAAATAGGTCTGATTGTGAAATGAGTCAAATGAGTGAAATGACATTGTGCCACCCAGTGGAATGGGCAAAGCAGCAGTGGGAAAAATGCTCCAGCTTAGGGGGAAAATACCTGCTCATCCTTCCCCTGGGGTGTTCTTCTATGGTGCTCTGCATCCAACACCTGCAGCTCCCCCGGCCTCACAGGGGCTGCCTGGTGCACAGCCCCTGAAGCTGTTCCAGAATTCGGGGGAGCCAGGGGCGATGCCGGGGCTGGAGGAAGCAGTGCAAGAGAGAAGGTCTTACCTGCACAGTGCTGCCGCACTCGTGGAGGCCGGCGGTGAAGGTGACGGTGTTGTGGGCACGGTTCAGCGAGGAATGCTTGCACGCGGCCGGTCCCAGCGTCAGGTCAGCTGCGTTGACCAGGCGGCCGGTGCCGAAGAGGTCCCTGTGCACCGTCACCACCAGCTGAGCCTCCTGGCACTGCACCGTCACTGGCTGCTGCCTGTAGGTCCCTGGAGATAGGGGTTCCCCCACCCAGGACCAGGTGTTGGGGTCTGCCCGCGGCTCCCGGCTCGCCAGGTCACCCCAGGAGAAATCCCAGGGTGGGTAGGCAGCCACCTCGCCCACTGCGCAGCAGAGAAGAGTGAGAATCAAGCTGTCCTCGAGTCCCATCCCTCCTTCTTCCAGCAAACCCCGGCACAGAGAACCGGAGCTGCTCCTTCAGCCTTTATAACCCTCCAGGAGCAGGAGCCATCCGTCCCTGTGCTCCCCTTTGGGGGCCAATGGCACCCAAAGGCCAGCCCTCGTGGGTGCAGGGAGAGGGGAGGCATGACCCCGTCATTTCCGGGGTGCCGGGACTCCCCGTTCCCAGGCTGCCCAAGGCAAGAGCAAACATCCTCATCAGCCTCCTCGGGGATGTTGTTTATAAAACTCAGCAGAAGCTGGAGACGGGGAGACGGGTACAAAATGACTTGTTTAGGTTAGAAAGCGATAAAGGGCTTTTCAAGGCTGCTATGGAGGTAGCAGCAGTGAGGAGGGCAGGGTCCACGATCCCAAATCCCGGGGACCATCCCAGCCTGGCACCATTGGTCCCCCTGGGACTTCGGTTTTCCACTTGGATGCTGATGTGGTGGGGGGCCAGCAGCCCCCATGCTCACAGTTTGATCCCAAAGATGGGCTTTGTGCATCCCCCTGCTCTCAGCAGGGCTGGGATGTAGCAATGAAGAGCCCTCGCCACCGTCACAAGTGTGGCTGTTCTCAGCAGGGGCCCAACAGCCCCCTGGTTTCAGCATCAGCAGTGAGGTCAGAGCCCCCACCATTCCATTTTATCTCTGCTGTCCTTCCCTGGCTCTTTCTATTGTTTTTCTTTTATTGTCTTCAGGGAAAGGGGCCTGGGGAGAAAAACAAAAGCTGCTTAAAAAGAAATCCTACAGATTTTTCAAGCCTCATTATTTATTAACCCCATTATTATGGGGTTATTTAATTATATATATTATTACAAGCCTCATTATCCTTAGTATTATTATGGAGTTTCTGTCCCTTCTTTTGGAGTGTTTCTACTCTTTTTTGCTGCCAGAATCCCCTTGGCTCCATATAAGGGGTGTCCCTTTTCATACCCCAAATCCCTCTCCATATTTCAGGATGTCCCTGGCAAACCTTAGGGACAGCATAAACCCCTGATTTGGATGTATGGGCTGGAACGGCTGAAGCATTCCTGGGAAAAAGAAGAGAGCAGAGGTTGACCAGCCCGGTCCTAGCAGAAATCCCAGGGGGTTTGGACCTGGGACTAGCTTGTACCTGACTCAACATCCCTAAAACCCACCTGTGGGAGGATTTATGGACCACTATAAAATGTGCTTTTCCTTCAGGTGCCAATTCCCCATCCCTGCTGCTACCAGCAGGTCCAGGACTTCTCCCATGTGTTTAAAGTACCTTGAAATTGGCACTTGCATAGAAATGCCAGGGATTCCAGAGGCTGAGCTCCTGTGAGATAAGGGCAGCAGCCAATGCTGATTCAGTAAAAATGTGGTTGCCCCAGTTCTGGGGGAAGAATCTCTGCTCAGATGAGTCCTTGGCTGCAAGGACCACAGGAGATGCCTGGTTTCCCCCCAGAGGGCTACATGGATCTCTGGGTACTGGAGGGAGCTATGCTCACAGACTCTGGGAAGAGGGACTGTTTCTGAAAAAAAGGGGATTTCTACCATCCCAGCTTTATTCCAAGCACAGTACATTAGATGAAGGGAATTGGAGTCATGAACCAGCACAGATGGGAACTAACATGAGCTCATTTTTTGGGAAAGGCAGAGAGCAGAAAGTCCCAGGGCACCGGAAAAGCACAAACTCCAGTGCTGCCCCCCCATCATATAAAGCACATCTCATTTTCCCTTAAAGCAAAGTTTTAAGTCAAAACTCTCCATCAGTGCTAGGGATGCTGTTCAGGAAGGTGCTGCTGGAACAGAATGGAAAGACAAAGAGCTTCTTCCTATCCCCCTTTTCCTTATTGACCAGATTTGGCCCACACTTGTCTTCCCTCCTGGCACCAGGGGAGGTATTTTGTCTGTGCCCAATGGCCCAGAGAAGGATTTTATTTTAAAGGGTCCCTCTGTGTGTCTCAGCAAACCAGAGACAGTCCCTGCACCTGTGCCAAAAAGTGGTCAGGGCCCTGAACACCTGGAGAAGATGCTGATCAAGAAGAAAAGTGGTTGTAAGAAGGTTCAACTTGTCCCAGCAGACACAACTTGGGGCCTGAGAGGAGAAAATGTTTCTTCTCCAGGAGAAGGTTTGGGTCACCTAAAGTCTTAAGTTCAGCTTGGGACCCCGTACCAAAAAGTGCAAGGTGATGTTTATTCTAGGACACCTGGCTGAGGGCCTCCAGGGTGCTGGCTAACTCCCCAAGACACACAAGCTTGTGCAAAAGATCCTTTTCCTCTGTTTTCTACAACCAAGACAAGTCTCCTGGGGCAGGTTAAGGGGCTGCAGGAGTCCTCCTGCTCTCTGCAAATCCAGCACAAGAGGTAGCCATGCTGTAAGCAAACCCCAGCTCCTCACAGGTGACCCTTTCCCATGAATCCAGGCACCTGAGTTTGCTCCAACAACAAACAGCATTTCAAGATGTTCAGCTGGTCCAATTCCCACCCCTGGTTTAAGTGGGAACCCCTCCCAGCCTGTGGAGAGCACCAGGGTCCTGGGTTTGGGGATAAGTGTCTTGCCATTATGGCCACTCTGCTGGACAGAAGAACCCACATTCCACAGCACTGGGAGAGGGAAAAAAAAAAAAGTGTGGCCCAGAAATGTCAGAAAGTCCCTTTTTGGAGGGGGGTGAAGGGGAAGCAGAGGAAGAAATTCCAGCCCTGGCCCAAGGACTGTTTATACATTTCTGCCAAGGCTTGTTACGTACAACTATGTGTAAACAGTCCTTGGGCCACGGTTGGAATTCCTGCCTCTCTCTGTCCCAGGAAAAGCCAAACCCACCGACTCCCAAATTGTGCTAGCTTCCTCATCCAGCAAAGTTGGATTGTCCTCCCAAAAATAGCTTGAGGCAAGAGGAGAGTGGTTCAAGTTTTACTAAGTGCTTCATTCATTGAGTACAGAGTTTCCAGCATCAAGCAGACCCATGTAACTCCATGAAAATCCATGAAAAAGTGTTTGGAGGCTAAACCCAACTCCATCGTTGTACCAATGAGCAAACAGAGCATCTAGGTCGGGATTTTTCACATCAGTTCCCAAAGAGGTACTCTGGGAGAAGTTCATGGAGGGGCAGTAAGGCCATACAAAGCTCTGCTGAGGGCAGGGCTGGAGGAGAAGGAGATAAATTTGGGATTAGGGATGCAAAGCAGCACAGTTAAAGTCAAATGAATATTCGATCCGTCTCCTCAAGGAAGATTTCTTCCCTCTCCTCACTGAGCCCCTCACAGTTATCCACTAAAAACTCTCAGTTGGAGGGAGTGTAATCCCTAATTACAGCTTTCAGACAGGGTTGCTGGGTTTCTGGCAGACAGTCAGAGCTCCCAAGACAGCAAGGATCAGGATGACCAACCCAGCAACTGCAGCCAGTCCCAAAACCATCCATGGGTGACCTACGGCTAGGAAGGAAAAGGAAGGAGGTGGTTAGAGCCAGAGCCAGGACTTGTCCCTTGAACTGTCCCCCTTCCCTGGCTTTGCCCTACCTTGTGAAGGAGCCCTCCTCACTGTGTGATCCTGCCAGCTGTGGATGAAGAGAGGTCCAACCACAACATCTGCTTCTTTCACCAAGGGATCTGGAAGAGAGGACCTGTGAGCTCTCCAACTCCTCTGAGCCTCTCCAAAGTCCTGGACTGGCATTAAGGAGCCAAGAGGTCGTGAAGCAGCTCCAGCTTGCCATAGACCAAGGGACATACCAGGCTGGGAGGGCAGTTCTCTCCGGACACGTCCTCCAGGCCATCGGGAGGGAGCATGGAGCTTCCCAGAGTGTCTGGCCAAGCCACAGCTCCTCATCTCACAGCAGGAACAGATATCCTGGGTACCTTCCACAGGAGCCCAGCTGGAAGAGAGGTCCACCCTTTGGTAGGAACCCCCCCACATGCTTTGGGGTCTCTGTTAGGAGAGTCTCAAACCCTTCAACCCAGGTGTCTGATCCCACCTCACCGAGAGGTGACACACCATGTGAGAAGCCCAAGCTTCTCACCCTTGGCCAAGCAGTTGTTCCAGGTACTTACAGACCGATGGCTTTGCTGAAGGAACAGGCCTTGTTCAGAGGGTCTGGAGCTTGGTCAACTGGGGAGACCTTCAGGTGGCAGGTGACATAGATCTGAGCAAGGCAGGCAGAGCAGGGGGGTTTGACTGTCAGATGCCTTCATGTCTTTCCCAGAAACCCTGATTTTGGTCCCCAATGGGGCCACCAACTCCCCAGGGCAGCTCAAACTCCTCCAATTCCTTCAAGCCACTTAGGATTTCAGCTATCAAAGCCCATCAGAAGTGCTTGTCTTTACTAGAATCAAAACTGATCCTTGGCTCAAAGGGCCATGATCCAGCAGCAGTGGTACAGAATGACCTCATTCACATATTGCTATGAGGCAGTTGCCTTGGGAACATAATTCTAGACAAAACCCACTTTAAATTTCCTATTGGAGCAAGGCTGTCATCCAGAAAAAAGGAGTTAATTGCTTTAGGAAGGATTTACCAGATTGCTGGAGTCTCCTGCAAACTTGAAAGCATCTACTGTGAACTGAAGCACATCTTGCCTGGGTCTTGGGGATATAAAAGTCGAGGTGGCATCATCCAGCTGCCCATCCACCAGGCACCTGGACACAAATACAGGGGCCAGCAGGGTCCCACTCTCAGACATCTCCATAAACTTGCAGAAAGATCTGTTTGAACAAGGACATGGCCAGCTCTTACCCACTGAAGTCAATGAAGGCATACTGGGGAGAAGAGGTCCTGTCCATAGTCCGGGTGGCCACACAGCTGTCCACAAAGAGCCTCAGAGGCACGTGGTTCTCTGCATCAACACCAGCTTGGAAGTGGAAGACCTCTCCCAGTTGAAATACAGTGGAGGCTCTCTCAGCACTCCAGTCATCTGAAAGGACAGAGGTCACCAGGCACTCTTCAATGGGAAGCTGGTTTGGGCTTCACTGCTTCCACCCAGGGTACTGCCCAAAATGGAACCATCTAATGGAATTATGGCCACTAAAGGCAATCCTCACCCCAAACTTACCATTCATGAGGCGCAGAGAGAAGGGCAGCTTCTCCTCCGAGGACCGGGTGGAATGGAAGGGTACCCATGTGGGCTTGACACCATTGCTGCTTACATTGTTCCTCCTGGGGAGGAGAAATGCCTGAAGTTGAGTTCTCTGTGGCAGCAGAAGGGATTGTCTGGTGCTCACCTGCCTTGGCTCACCTCGGGTAGTGGCACTCAATGGGAACCACGACAGGGCTGGTGCGGATGACAACGGGACTGCCAGGAGGAACTGGGCGGTAATTTAAGCTGGTGGTGTAGATCAGAGAATCAGGGGTCACCTGGGAAAAGAGAAGACAATTATCCAGTCATTGAGAGACCAGTTCCTTTGACCCCACACACCCAGAGCAGCACATTCAAGACCAGAGACTCAATCCTGAGATATATTTTTTCATGCTCAGCCATGAGCATTTGCACTGAAGGCAGATGAGTGGCACTCATCCTGACATAGGAATCCTCTGGGATGGGAATCTACTCCAGCCTGTCCCAGGATGGACAGCAGCAGAGCTGGATGCAGAGGTGCTTTAGCTGATTCTTATTTTTATTCTATAGTTTCCATGCCCTGGAACAACAGACAGGAAGATCTGACTCTCAGGATATCAAAGGGTCACTTCATCTGCTGGATGGAGTATAAGTAAGTGTCCCTCATTCTCATTCCCCCCCCACCACCACCCAGGGTAGAGACCACTTCAAATTTAAATTTTTGGTGATGTAGCTTCATGCCACAATCCATAAGCAGCACTGAGATGCTTCTTAAAGTACTCATAAGAAGCAGCGGCTCCCAACATCAGGTCTTCTGCACTCCACCCTGGAGGTGGCAGCAGAAGCACGAACAGTCCCAGAGTATTCAGCTACCTCTGTATTCATCAGGAAAAAACTGATTTCTCTGACTCTTCCCTGCCCACGCAGGCCCAGACAAGTCAGCACAGCTCCTGCTGCTCTTGACTGAAGTGCTCAGCCTCCAAGAAAACTTCGGAGCATTTCCCTGAGCCCAACTACACCACAAATCCTTTCAGGCTCAGCAATCCAAGGCAGCAGGGTACAAGCCAAGGGGCAGCCCCCTCCCCAGCTTACCCTGAGGTTGCTGCCACACCCGTGCAGTGCAGCCACGAAGGTCACAGTGGTCTCAGAGGTGCTCCAGACCGCGGGCAGGCAGGAGGCTGATCCCAGGCTCAGATCCGCAGCCCTGACCAGGCGCCCGGTGCCAAAGAGGTCCCTGTGCACCGTGACCACCACCTGCGCCTCCTGGCACTGCACGGCCACAGGGTGCAGGGGGGCCATGGCCTGGAGCTGGGACACATCCACCCATGCCCAGGGCTGGGAGAAGGTCCCAGGCTGCCCCAGGGAAGGATCGCCTCCATACCTCCATAGCTCTGCCTCCCCTCTAAAGAGACCCAAGGGGTTGTAAGCAACCCCACCTCCAAAAACCCAGCACAAAAGAGCCAACCCCAGCCTGCCCCCAGGCCTCATCCTGCCTACTAGGGCTCAGCACAAGGAGCAACTGCTGCTCAGGAAGCTTTTATAGCTCACCTCTCCCACAGCCGCTCCCACCCCAGGTGATGCTCAGCACACCTCCCATCAGGACAACTGGAAACAGATGACAGTATCCAATTCCCTGTGGAACCCCTGCAGTGGGATCTAGCAAGATGCTGGATTGGGTCCCTTACTCACAGAAGAGATCCTGAGTTTGCTATGTAGCCAACTTCAGTTTTTCCCTGTTTTTTGGGAATAACCATCTAGGATTCACAAAGGTGTGTCCCACCTCCAGACTGTATCTCCCACCTCCAGATCATGGGGTCCTTCTGTTAGCAGGGCTGCTGGGGGATGGAGCAGGGGGCGATAATTTCCTTATCAGGAATAAATTGGAGCTATTTGCTATAAGAAATAATCATTGTTTCTAATAATTATTAGAATGATTGGGCCTGGGGCAAAATGGTCCCCAAGGTGTGTGGGCAGTCCACCCTTCTGGAAATGATTCAGCAGCAGGTTGTCTCCTCCATGGGGGGACAAATACTTCAGGGGCAGGTTGATTCAGATGAATTACCCTACAAGCTTCCTTGTGCCTGGTTTGAGCCTATGGATCAGGAGGAAAAGCAGTTTGGGCACTGAAGTGACACTGGGGAGGCTTCAGACAAGGATGTTTGCTTGTGAGTGCTGGTGTGCTCAGTGCTTTGCTTCCACACTCAGGTGAGAACCATGTGAGATGCCCATGAATTTTAGGTGGTATCTGTGGCTGAATCGGGCTGATTCCAAACCAGACAGCTGCCAGCAGGAGAGCTGTGCACCATCTAAAGGAAAACAACTTGAGTCCCCCCGCGGGGATCAGGTTACAGCCTTTCTTGACACCTCCCTGAGCAAACAGGACCTCTTGGTGCTTTCTTCCTTGTCTTCAAGCCAACACCTTTCTTGTGAGGAGCTCCTTGTCTCATGGACATGAGTCATCCTGTGCTCATCCTCAGGCTATGGGACTAAGGGATCCAGGAAGATGCTCCAAACTGGCCCCACCTCAGTGCCTACACCCCCTATGGATTTATTGCTCCGGACATAATTTACCTGAGTGGTGCAGCCCATCGTTGTCCCCTGGCCTGTCTTCTAGCAGGCTGTCCTTCATGGGAGTCATGGGGGACACTGAACAGCTGGTCTGAGCATGGTTCCACTCATCACCATTGTCTTCAACCTTCATCAGCTTCACCGGTGACCACAGGAAAATTACAATTTGGACTTTCTCCTCTCTGCAGGGGTGGAGATGGACACCTAAGTGTGCAAAGAGAAGCCCAATCAGCAGTCAGGGATGGAGATGACCTTTGCCACCACAGCACAGCTGAACAAGGTGACCATATGGGTCTGTCCCTGCCCAAAGCAAGTCCTCTTACCCAGATGGTCTCTGCTGCTCTGAGGCACCCAGCATCATGTCCTCATTCCTGGGCTGTCCACTCCAACCACCTTGGTTAAGGTCCCTTTTCTGCCTGACAAGAGTCTGGAAAATTTTGTTTTGCTCAACAGCTGCAGAGGAGAAGATGGGAATCTCTCCTTCTTCCTCCAACCCTGAAGCTCCCAGGCTTGGCAGGATTTGCAGGCAGGGATAAGCCCTTCTGATCCCAGGCTGGGGATGCAGAGGGGCAGCCTGAGGGTCCCCAGTCCCGGTTTTGTCCCAGGCACTTCTGATGCTGGACAAGTCTTCAAGCAGTATGAGACTGGAAACCAGAACAGAGCCAGCGGAAGGCCACTTTTGCTTGAGTTGGACTCTGCCCTTCCTGTGGGAGATGTGTTGGGAGGCCCCAGAACCATCACAGTCTGTGGGATTTGGGCCAGGCAGGGCAGGATATGACTTGCCTCTGAGAGCTGTTTTAGTGCATGCAGTGGCATGTCTCATGCTGAGATGTTTGCACCTCAGCCAGAAAAGTGCCTTCAAGGGACAAAGTCTCTCCTGGCCCTGCAGCCCTGTGTCCAGCCAGCTTGGTTGATGTCATACCAATGAAATCTTGTAAAGTCCCAGCCACGAGCCAGAGCTCAAGCAGCCTTGAAGAAAAGCCTCTGCAGAAGGTGCAGGTGACTCTGGGGGCACCTACTCAAAGGGACACCTCCTGGAGATGCTACTGAGGCTGAAANTCAGCCAGGAGGTGCCATGCACTGGAAAGGAACGAAAATGGAAAATTAGTAGACTCATGATGTTTCTGAGCAAGTTATTGCCAGGCAGCAGTGAGAGCACATTGATGAGGGAGCTGCTGCCTTCCCAGACCCAGCAAAAGACCAATACACTGTTCATCCCAGGAGGATTTATTGGCATGGCAAAGTGAGATGGAGCCCTAAAGGTCTCCACAGGGACCTCTGAAGGATTGTCCAAGCAGCCACAGTCCATGACAAATATCCTGCTTTAATGATCATCATTTCCTCCGCTTCCGAAGTCTCGTGCTGGGCTTACCACCACGCTTGCCCCTGGTGGGACGCACTGATTTGGAGCATTCCCACTCCGAGTCTAAGCTGGGGGCCTCCGAGCATGCTGGGCTGGAGGGGGACATGGCAGGAGGGGGTGTTGTAGGGGAAGGGGCCGCAGCAGCTGCTGGGACCAGCAGTTCATCCTTCTGCGTGGTGTTGGAAGAGAATAAGTCCAGCAGGTTGGAGGGCAGAGATGGGCAGTCCACGTCTGTGGCGGAGGGGTTCTGTGGGCAGGCCACAGGCTGCAGCAGGCGTTCCACAGCAGAGGAAATGGTGGCCAGGGACTGGGATATGGCCGGGATCTCCTGGGTCATAGCCACCAGGTGCCTGTTTGCCCTCTGCTGAGCTTGTAGGAGGCGAGTGCTTATCCTCAGGAGCTTCTCCATCTGCTGCACGTTGGACTTGGCCCAGCCACTAAAACCTTCTTGCAGGGAGGCCAGAGTGTCCTGGATGCTTCTGGAAAGAGGCACAGTATCCCCACGGGCTGAGCCTGAGTCTTCCTCTGCTTCTTCCTCCCTCTGCATCAGAAGGGCTGGAGCTGTGGGTAGGCTGGGGGACATATTCCCTCCCTGGTTTGGACACATGTGTCCTCTGCTACCAGAGGGGCCTGACACAGAGGCACAGGGCTGGTGGTGGGCCAGCAGCTCCGGGGGGAGATCTTCATGTGGTTGGCAATCCTCCCCAGGATGCCCGAGGTCAAGGATCACAGTGCTCTCATCAGACAGGGAGTTGTGCCGGGAAGTAGAGGTACCTGTTGCGGGAAGCAGGGATGAAGGAAGCAAGAGGAGACAGTCAGGGATCCAAGGGTCCTCACAGCATGCCTCGGTGAAGTGGAGAAGGGAAACTGAGGGATGATGCGTACTGTGCAATGGAGATGCAAAGAGTGGAGTGGGGTGCAGATTGTCCCCAGGAAACTCCAAGCTCCATCCAGAACATCACTCCTGGACTCCTATATGGACCATCCATTGCACATAAGCTTTCCCTGGGAAGCTCAGTGGTGGACACTCACAAAAAGCCAAGGAGGTCATAGGCCAGGTCTAGAGACAGCAGCAGGGAAATCATTCCAAGGGATCCACCACGTTCCCTCCCAGTACAACTGTGTTTGGGGACCACCCACCATACTCTGCAAGGGCAAGAGACACCGATGCTTTGGAAGTGATGGGAGCAACAACAGCATCCCATCCCTGGGGGAGGTTGCAGAGTGCTCAATGTGTGAGCAAAGGCTGGGGCACAGCTCCATCAAGTCACACAATGGTTTGGGTTGGAAGCAACTTTAAAGATCATCTTGTTCCAGCCTGTCTGCCGTGGGCAGGGATACCTGCCACTAGACCAGGTTGCTCAGAGTTCCATCCAGCCTGGCCTTGAACACCTCCAAGGCTGGGAATAGGATGAGTCATGATGGTGAAGGAAATGAGAAACCCACGGAGAATATGGCCTACACAGGGGTAATAACCTTCATCTCTGCTTTCAGTTCCTAACTCCCCAGCCCACTTGGCCAAGTGTCTCCTCACCTGGTTGTCCCGTGACACGCTCCACCAGCGCCTGCAGCCTGGTCCTGCACTCGGATAAGTCCCCAGGCTGTCCTCGGTCCACGGCCATGGGCAGCTGCAGCCGCTGGAGCTCCTGCAGCGAGCCCTTGATGAAGGGCTGCATGTCCATCACCTCCTGCTCTGTGGCGTAGAGGCTCATCTTCTCCACCAGCCGCTCGCCCGCCTCCATCCGCCGCAGCACGCCCTCCACGTGCCGCAGCTCCCGCGCCAGCTCCTGCCGGCCCTGCTCCTGACGGGCCTCCACCAGCCCCACCAGCTCCTCTTCCTCCTGACGGATCAGCCGCACCAGCTGCTCCACGCGCTGCCGGATCAGCTCCCGCATCTCCCGCTGCTCCTCCTCCAGCCGGGCGGCCTCGCCCTGCAGGGACGTGTAGGTGGCCTCGAAGCCGCTCCGGCGCCGCCGCAGCTCCCTGTCCATGGAGCTCAGCTCCTCCTGCCTGCGCTGGGTCTCGCTGCGGATGTCGCGGAACGGCGCGTGCTGGTTGTCCAGCAGCGCACACGAGCAGCACAGCGCCTTCTCACACCTCTGGCAGTAGATGCTGGCGGGGAACAGGAGCGTCCTTCAGAGCCACGATGCCACTGGGGCCGGAAAACCAGCTCTGCTGCACTGGGCAGGATTCCCCCTGTCCAAGGGACGGCTGGGAGGGGAAACTGAGGCACGGGGGGCTCTGCCTCGCTGCACCAGCTGCAGGTCTGGGCANTTGTGCGGCTTCGGCGGGGGGGGGGGGGGGGGGGGGGGGGGGAAGGACAAGGAATGAGCACTGAGGAGTGTTTTTAAGAGCTTCTGAAACCTAATCTTGGGGAGGAGGTGACCCAAAAACCCTTCTTGGAGCAACCAGTAAGCAATCAATGAGTAACCACTTCCCACAAGTGATATCCAGGACAGAGGTGTCCCATGCACCGTAATGAGGCTGAATGAACAGGACGCTGCTGAGCCCTTCCTCTCCCTCTAGCAAAGAGGAAACAGGAAAGCGGGAACAGTCTCCCTCAGCAATGGGCTGAGGGAGATGGCTCAGAGGGGCAAAACGAAGGATGAGGCACAGAGGAAGCATCTAAGGACCCCTGAATGACACACTGGTGGGGTGGGAACCATCATCGAGACATCCACTCCCATCCCTTCATCCCGTCCCTCTCGGCCTCCTGCATCCCTCTCTGCTGGGCTAGGGGGACTGGATTGGGGACCAGTCCCATCCTCCCACCACCCACCAAACTGGGGAGGGGAGAAACGTCCCAGATTCTTCTCCCCATTGCCACGCCTTGGGGAAAGGGACTTCCTAGTGTCCTGGACCGCTCCGATACCCCTACACCGCCGGAGCGCCCGCCCGCGTCCCGCCCGCGTCCCGCCCGCATCCCGCCCGCATCCCTCCCTGGACCGACCGGGATGCGGGAACCGGACAGGGACATGGCAAGGCGGACAGGGACGGCGCCCCCGCGTCTGCCCGTGCTGCCTGCTGTGCCTGCACTTTCGATTTCTTCGGCTCCGGGAATAACTCCTCCTCCGTGTCGGGGCGGGGGAACCTCGCAGAGCCCGCTCACAGCCTTGCTTCCCGACCGAAAAACCTTTCACAGCCGGCTCAGCGCTTCCCGGCCATCTGGGAGAAAAGAAACCCCAAGATTTCCCCCGAAAGGGATTTCCCCAAGGAGAAGCACCCCCAGAAATGTATAGCAGGGTCCCAGCGTCCTGCTGTGCTTCGGACAGGCACTGCCAAAGGGGGTTTTGGTGCCCACCCTATCCCTCTGCACCCCGTGAGGGGGCTCAGGAGCTGGACCCCCACCGTGGAGAGGATTTCCACATCCCTCTTTGTCCTGTATTCGGGCTGTCCTTTACTCCTTCTTGCAGGGCGTTGGTACCCCTAACCATCTGCACCATGGGGACCATCACGGAGCGGGACCACCACAAAAGGGGGACCACCATGAAGGGGGGACCACCATGAAGAGGGGACCACTACAAATGAGGCGCCACCAGGAGCACCTGGAGTTCACCTTTCCTGGCACACATAAAGGGAGAGGGCATGGTAGGGGGCATGGTAGGACACTACTGTCAATTCCTCTGGGGGCTTTTGATGCCCTGAGGATCTCCAAAGCTTGGTTCAGGCTGGTGCCACCCAGCCCTAGGGTTCGAAGAAGACATTAGCAGGTGGTTTGGTCCAGCTGCAGCTGTGAAACATTTCCATTCCAAACATTTCAGTTTTGGAAAAGTATTGATTCTCTTTCCTCCCTTGTCCCTTCCTCTGACAAGAAGGCCCTTGCATGGATGGGACAGGACAGCAAGACCACTCAGGTTTGTCCCACTGGTCCCGCAAAACATTCTGGAGCTGGCAAAGCTGCCTGAAGCTCCAGGGTGTTTTAACCCCTGGGGTTCTGGGCATCCCCAGAGAGGCCACACAGCATCCTGCCAACCCTTCCTCACCATTCCAGGACTTCTTGTGTTAATCACAATGGAGCTTCCTTGACTGCCAGAAGCTCCCATGCCATGGCCTCTGTCTTGGGGGAAACTGAGGCAAGAAGGGTGCAACCACATCTGCCTGCAGAATCCATGAGCCCAGCACCATCCAAGGCTGCACAGCAGGTTTATTGTCCATCAAGAGTGGATAGGAAGGAAGCTTACAAAATAAATAAATATTTATATGCCTATATCCAGTCCCCACCCTCAGCGGACACACCTCACAGCACACATGCAAAAGAACTTTGAAGCACAAATTAGCGCGATCACTAATTACGAACCACTGCGTGGGGAAGGCAGGTCATTCCCCAAATCGCCACCTGTGCTCCTTTCCCATAAATGCCAGTATCCCATCAGTGGTGCCATGCTGGATCCCAGTTCCAGCCTGCTGGTGGCATCCCAGCCTGAACCAGCCAGCCCTCACCATCCACCTCATCCCATAGGTCCTGTCCTTGACCACAGTGTCTACAAGCTCTCCTCCACCCAACTGCTCAGCTCGTGCCCCTTCCAGCGAGACCCCCAGCCATGCACCTGTTGTGGGGACACCAGGACATCAGTCTGTGCCCTGGTGGCACACTGGTCAAAAAACCAAAGGCCAGGTTGGACGGGGCTTGAAGCAACCTGGTCTAGTGGAAGGTGTGCCTGCCCATCACAGGGTGTGGAATGAAATGAGCTTTAAGGTCCTTCCTGCTCACACCAGTTTGTGATTCTATGCAACTGGAAGCAAACTGGCATATGCTGAGGTGCTAACTGGTTCTCATAATGTTGTAAGCAGAGGATGAAGAATAGAGGGAAAGCCAAGAACGAAGATGGGCAATGGAGCTCAGCCTCAGTTTTCCCTGCTCAGATCTTCACCCAACTCCTGAAGCCTCCACAGGGAGGGCAGCAGGAGCTCCAGCATGGCAAGGCTCCCACCACGCAGCACGGTGCCCCATATGTCCCCACGCCTTCGCACACCGACAGAGACACAAGCACAAGGACACACGCCCACGCACACGCTCTATCTACGCTGCTTCATCGCCTTGACGAGACTCTCCAGCTTCAGGGCCAGGTGCAGGTCACCTTTCACCTGCAGCCTCCCACTCATGTAGGCGCTCAGGGGGCGCAGGTCACCCAAAAAGAGGTCCTGAAGGTCTTTCTCCGACAACTCCAGAGTGACGTCGGGGACGCCCTCGGGCACGCCACGGCCAATCTGCCCACTGCCTGTAGGACACAGTGGGTGGGAGAGGGAGAAATAGCAGGTTCAGGGTCCAGCCTTGATCCAGCTCATGTTTCCCCCCACATTTTATGAGGATTGAGATGGGCCAGATGACAGACAAGGGCCTGGCAGGAGGATTTTGAAGATAGGAGTCCTTACACCTTATGGAGATCAATTTCTTTTGTGTTGCTCCACCAATGTCCTGTTACAGTGGTCCACCTCTAAGCCCCATCCTGCTTTTGCCATGACCCCCAGGAAAACCATCAGCAACCATGGGGGGATGGATTAGGGCAGGGGGAGAACATCCTCCAGCAGGGCAGGGTACCTCCATCACTACTCTGTTGGGCTGGTGTCCTACAAGAGTCAACAACTCCTGAGGTCTCCAGGCCAGCCACGAGACCTGGCTGTCCATTTTTCATCAATACTCTATTTCTGAAGGAAAATTCATGGTTTTAACCCAGAACAAACTACACTTTGGACTTCAGAGAGCATGGACTCAAGGTCATGGTCGCCAAACTGCAGCGCTCACCTAGTGGGACCTGGGATGGCTTCTGTGGAGGTACCAAAGGGGTTTGGTTTGGGACCTCTGGCCACTGAGCTTGGTGGGGTTCACAGCATGCAAAGGGGGCACAAGAGCAAAACACCCTCACACCTCCAACACAACAACCCCAAAGAGTGGTGACCTGAGGAGAGGTCTATGAAGTAGGTGCTCCAGGTGCCGCTGGACAGGGCAATGTTGACCTGGTAGGATGCTCCCACCTGGCTGACCAGGGCCTCGGAGAGGACAGACTCCATGGCTGAGAGCAGCTCATCTGTGCTAGGCTTCCTCTGGGCAAGGAGGGAAGTGGTGGGAGGCTCCACCTCATTCACTGTCTCCATGCTGCCTGCTGCGGACAATGGGACAGACGAGGGGACACCTTTGTGTGGTGAGCTGAACCCACCAGAAAAGGTCTCCAGAGAAAAGAAATCCACTTATCCAGTAAGTTTCCAGCTAAGCAAGAAGAGAGCAACTGGTTTTGCCAGTTTCTGCTCCTCTCTCTGCTGTGGGTTACTCTTCCCTGGCTATGAGGGGATGGAAAATTAACCCTGAAAAATTAATGGGGCACAAATTGGTGCAGAGTTTCTGGAAAAAAATCCATGTGACTCTCAGCAAATGCAGGCTCAGGTTTGCCTGGTGGAAAGGCTGAGACATGAGCTGGTCTTGACCCTGGGCTCCTGCACATCTGCTTCTGCCCTCCCCAGTCCCTTATCCCATGTCTTATTGGAATGAGGGTGCTGTGCCATGTGCTATATGGAGCTGTGCCCAAAGCAGACCTCTCTCCTCCCCAGTACCAGCCTATTTGTGCTGTGCTTGTAGGAGCGTGACATCTCCCGGACTTTGACTCCTCTGTCAAATAGCCAACAGACACAAAGGTCACTGGGCAGCAGGGACCTGCCCCAGTAGTGGAGCGGTGACCCTGGCTTGGTTACCTGCCTCCGGAGCACCAATCCTGCCACCAGCCAGAGCCAGGGTGCTGCCGAAGAAATGGGCAGCCAGCTGCTGAATGGTGCCATCCAGCCCCTCCAGCCCCGGCACAGGTGGCACAGTGACTGGAGGGCCTGCCAAGTTCTCCCGGGGTGGCTGCAGCACAGCCTCCATACTCAGCTCCACCCGGTCCACCTCCAGGCCCCAGGACTTGGTCATATCATTAATCTCCAACTGGGAAGAAAGAGAGAGGTGTTGGCAGTACAGTCAGAGCTGGATATGTCCATGGAGACCACCTCCCCACCATGGCACCCTCAACCATTGGCATCCTATAGCTTGTACTGCTACCCACCAGTGGGCTGTTAGACCAGGCTCAGTAGTCCTGCTCCTCTAAGCTGTCAACTCTCACATTCAAATTCTGCTCCTGCAGTGACTCTCCCAGCCTGGAGGAGGTTAGGACAGGGAGGACAACTCTGTCTTGTTCCCTTTTCCATGGCCTTTTTCCTTGTTCCCTCTTGGGCAACACATCCTGGCATGGTGCTCTACAAGGCAGCATTTCTGGCCTCCAAACTACTCTGGGTACCCCAGAGATAACCCCCAGCCTCTTTTTACATCATTCCTGGTAAACACTGAACCCACAAGATCTTGGCCTGGCCCATGTTGGTTGTAGGCAAGACTCACTGCCCCTCTGTGACCACCTTGTCCTGCTTCTCTCCCCAAAACCCATTTCCAGTTGGCGTCCTCCTCCAGACATTCTCCTGGTGGAGATATGGAAGTCAAATTTAAGCCTGCCAACAACATGTGAGCCTTTCTGTGCACTCAAGGCCCTTAGAGATGAGCCACATGAGCTCCAAAGATTTGAAAGTATCTGCTCCCTTCTAATTGATACATTTTCCCAGCTCTCTTTCTTGGCCAGGTCTGTGACCAGATGGACTTTCAGCAGCTTACTATTACTTCCATACTCAGATCCCAAGGATCTGGGTCTCTTAGGGGCACTCTGAGGCAGTCCTCACCAGCAGCTGCTCCTCGATCTTCAGCTTCTCCACCTGGATCTCACAAAGGCTCTTCTTCATCAAGGTCTTGGTCATGGTGTTCTGTGCCATCATGCGGGTGGCCACGATGAGGTCCTTCACCATCATGACGGACAACACAGGGTCCCACACTCGGAATTGGACATTGGCACCCATGGAGATGATCGCCCCATCCTTGGAGGTCAGCTGGGGCAGAGGGGAGTTAGGATCTCTCTCTCTTTTTGCCCCATGGCCCCACCCTTGTTTGTAGATCCTGGGAGCAAAGGCATTCCCAGGTGGTAACAAGCCCTAGATATCTTTATTAAGAGCATTTTTAGAAACAAAGCCAATCCAATTAATTTTGGGCTAGTCTGGATGGTGAGGACAGTTTCCAGTATGGGCTGTTACTGAAAGACGTCTGGGAAAGGTAGGGATTGATGATTTTGGGATGTCTCCAGCCAGGAACATCCACTGAACAAGGTGTGTAAAGGCAAGAGAAGCTTTTTGACCTCAGGCAGGTGAGGACCCTGACTTCACAGCACCAGCTGCAATGCCCCTGGCCTCGCCAGGAGGAGCTGAAAGCTGGGTCACCAAGGGTCAGACAATCCCCAAATCCACCTGCTCTGGATATTTTAGAGCTATTTCTCCATCCCACCCTGAGGGATGACAGCTCACCTTGCAGGGGGGCACATTGAAGGCCCTTGTCCTTAGATCCACCCGCTGCCAGTCGTCGATGAAGGGCAGCAGCAGGACCATGCCGGGCCCCTGCGGAGCCTGGATGCGGCCCAGGCGGAAGATGATTATTCGCTCGTAGGTGGGCACAACCTGGAACGGGGAAGTTTAGACCAGGGCAGAAGCAAAACCCGAGATCCTGCAATGTCAGTACCAGGGGCAGCTCAGAACAGCCCCCTCATGGAGGACGGGTTGTCATCCCACTCCTCACCTGCTTTTCTCACTTACCTTCAAGGTAAACCATCCCGAGATGGGGAAGGTGACAACCATCAGCAAGAAAACCAAGGAGGTGATAATCCCATGGCAGATCCAGGACAGCCAACCATGAGAGGAGTCTGCAAGGGGGTTGAAAGGGGGATGTACCTGCTCCAAACCCCCCTGCCCTGCCCATGAAGCCCCATCCAAGCCTTTTCCCCCATGCACCCTGCACCTGGGGTAGCCAGCAGCTGGGGGGCACCCAGCCAGTGAGATGCTCTACAGCACTAGGGGCAACAGGGAGGAAGGCAGGAATTCCCCTCTACGTTTGGGAGTCACCTGTGGTATTCCCAGCCAGCCCCAGAGGGTTGGAACTCACCTGTAGTATTTTCAGAGGGTCCCAGCGGGTCTTGCTTGTCTCCAAAGCAGAAAAAACCCTTCTGGGCCCCATAGAACCCAATACTGGACTGCTGGAAGCGGTCAAAGTCTCCCAACGGAAGGGCTTGGTATCCTGACCGGCTGAACATGGTGCTGGTGCCTCGCACAGGGCCTTTCTCCTGGTGCTCCAAAGTGCTCCTCTAATCCTGGTGTCCCTCTGCCATCACAGCCACCTCTGTCCCTGTCACCAACATCCGTGCTGTGAGAGATGCCGGAGGAGAGCTGACAAGCCCTGCTGTAATCAGAGGACGTTTGCTGGAAGAAATTCAATCCTTCGGGGGCTTCCCTGGCTGGGGTCTCGCCCCAGTTGGGATGCTGAAGGCTTCACATCCTCACGGAGACCCTCTGGGCAAGAGCCGAGCCCGGAGACAAAAGCTGCGACCCCGCGGTCGCTCCTCACTTTGCGCTGCCCTGGAGCTGGGGGTGACCCTGGGCTGTGCTCGGGTACCAGCGCCGTGTCCGTGGGGAGCGGGGGCCCCGCCGAGGATGCTGAGGGGAGGAAGGAGGGAGCCGCTGGTGCTTCCTGGTCCTCTCGTCATGTGGCTGCTGACGGCACAGGGACGGAACGGCTCATGGCTCACGGCTCGGTGAGTTTTTTACCGGAGAGGCCCTTCCCGGGAAACGCTCCGCCGGCCGTGGGGAAGACAGGGGTCTCCATCATACATTCGCCATGGGGGGCTCTGGAGGGTACCCCGGCCCCACAGAGAAGCGGGAAAGGTATTTTTCCCAGGAATTCCTGCTCCGGCGTGGCCTTCTCACCATGCCAAAACACCGCTTCTCCGTCTCGCCGGCGGAAAACGTAGCGAAGATCCGACAGCGGCGCTGCCGAGAATGGGGGATGACAATAGGGCGGGTTTAAAGCCCCGCTCGGCTGAACCAGGGGCCCGACACCGCCTCGGACAGAGCAGCAGCTCCTGCAGCCGAGACAACACTCAGACATGCCCCTCAGCCCAGCTCGGGGGTCCTACCTAACAGCTGGAGCAGAGCTTTGCCATCCCTCTCGGTGCCAGCATCCCTCTGGTACCAGAATCCCTCCGCTATCAGTATCCCGCCTCCGGTACCCGAATCCTCACCCCAGTTCCTGCATNGGGATGGGGAGAAGGACAAAACCCGACCCAGAGTCCCCCAAAGGGACCCGCGGGCATTGCCTGCTTGGAGGGG
>VWZF01000179.1:1116605-1204861 GCA_013396755.1 Sclerurus mexicanus | reverse complement strand
GGTGTCTCGTACCCCGACATTCTTCATATGCTGGTCTTGATATATAGTTTTTTTCAGCTTTTATTGAGTCACAAAGTCTTATGCATGTGTTATACCATAGGTACATAGTCCTCATTTGCATTTCTATTATGATCTACCCATTTCTTTTCTATGTGAGCATCTGAAAAATGTGGGTCAAGGGTAAATCTTAGCCAAGTGGCAGTGAACAGTGAAAGCTGAACCTATCTGATCTGGTAGATGTCTACAATCACATGAGCTGAAATTGCTGTGGATCAGATGTCACTCTATTTGAATATTTGGAGAATCAGCGAAGTGAACTTTCTGCTAGCTGATAAAGATTTGTTAACTACAATGGTTAATTTTTAACTCAGGGAGGAGGTCTAAAGGTATGGCAAGTTATTAAACCCCTGGTTTTTTAAAGTAAAATGCTTTTCTGGTTTTCAGTGGTTGATGACAGCAAAACAATACTCTAGGATATGTTCATATATTCATAGATTCAACAAATACACATTCTTGAACTTTAATCTGCAGGCTATCTAACTTCACTAGGAAGTATGGTTAATAGGGCTTAGAAAAACAGTGCAGCCTGAAAACATTTTCTTTTCTGAAAAGCAGAGAGGTGTTACCCCTTGCCCTTCGTTAAGATAGTTGTTCAAATATTTAAGTTTCTGAATGGACTCTGAAAGCTTAACTAGTAGATGCCTTAATCCCAAAGGTATCCCCACTTGTGTTACACCATCCCAAACAATAATATCTGCAGACACTCAGAAGCAGAAGAAATTTTCAAGTTACACTTTTGTAGAGATGTGAGTTCCAAAGTGGGAAAAGGAGCAGAGGATCTTGGAGAAGCAAGGCCAAAAAGACAAAGATGCAGTCAGAAAAGGCACAGAGGATCTCTGTGAGGGAGAGAGGAGCATCTGAACTCACTGCTAATGGAGACAAAGGCATCTCTCCAAGCTCCATCCCCAACTGTGCCTGGTGCTAGACGGTACATGGCCATGCTGCAGTGCCCACCAGGCACTGTAGCCCTGTTAGGGTGTTCTCCTTGCCACCTTTCCTCACCTCTGTGACAGATCATCAACAACATGGGACATCTGCCCAAGCAGGCCACCCTGCATTTTTATGATTGAAGCTTATATAAGAGAAATGGACCCTGAAAGTCTGAGATGCTGCAAGCTGTGTAGGATGCCAAGTGGTGCCCATGCTCTCACCCACCATGTAGGCACAGAGATGAAGGGCACCACCAGAAATTTGGCTCAGTTACAAGTTCCCAGCAATCCCAGGAGATTTTTCAGAATAGGCAGGAATTTACCAAAATTGTCACAGGACAGGAGCACCAGTCCCATCAAGTGGCATGGTTTTGAGGAAGCTCAAGAGCTGTGGAAAGTGGGAAGGAAGGACCTCACATCAGCATAGAGAAGAATGAGCAGTCATTGTCCTGTGGATTGTCATCAGGGACATAAGTAGAGTGAAGATATTTCTATAGTAAGGAAGGATTTTAGAAGATTGGATTTAATCTGTGTGATCTGATTTGCATAGTTGGTGGAATCTTGCTCTCCTTTTGGCTTCAATATTTAGATCAGGGATAATGTATTATACTGTGTGACAAGCTATGGACTAAAAACACTGTTCATAACAACCATTTTTGAGAACACTCCTTTGATGGAAATGCTTATTTTGATACACCTACACAAAAAGAGTCATCTCCATAGAAACCTCCTGAACCTTATGTCTTAAATAACTACTTTAAAGGACTTATCTTGACAGTTATTGAGGACACTCAGCTCTCACTATCACCTAAAATAGCAATAATTCTGGAAACTGCACTGCTATTTTCCACTGTGTATTAACAAAAGTACATAGCCATTCAATTCAGATTAATGTAAAGAGTTCAATATTTTAATAAATTGAAAAATAAATCCCTTTATATATCCAAATCTTCTTTAACTTATTTTGTATATTTTTTTCATCTGAGCACATTCAAATAATACACATAGAAGCTTAAGTGACTTTCCACTTAATTAAACATCAGATAGATATTGGTCTCAGATAGTCAACTCTTTTTCTGTACTCAGTGGAAAGAATCAGGTACTTTGCAGAGAAATATTCTGACTAGTTCAGATGTCTTCTTCTCCCAGACTCTCAAGGGGGCCTTAGTGAGTAACGCAGAGAAGATGACTAACTTCTGGATGATGAAAGTTAGGTGGGATGAATTCTGTTTCTTGTGCTCATCTACTGCTAGAGCCATATCATCTGTGATCCTAGTAAAAACCAGCATGACACATCCAGCTGATTTTGCTTGGTTCCTAAAAATCCAGTAAACAAAAGTGCTTTGTATATTATGTGTAAAACAATCTTCAAAAACCAGCAGTAAATACATGTGGCAAGCAGATAGAATTCTTTACAAATCTCTATTATGACACTTTTTCTCGTTGTGAGAAAATTAAACAACCTATTCAAATCCTTTGTGTATCCCTGTTTACTAGTTATGAATATACAGTCCTTGAGAACATATGGAATTTAAGTTCTTGCTGGCAGTGAAGTAATGTAATATGTGATGTAATACAGGGCCCAATGCTATGAGGTACCAAAAAGTGAAGTGCTGAGTGCCTTCAATTCCTGTTGCCTTATGCAGAGCACAACTGAACATTGATGAGTCATCTGTCCAGCATCCTCACCCAGGATATGCCTACATGAGAAGTGATGAGAAATTGTGGGAGGGTGTTTCCTTTTTCAGAGATTGGAAAGAACTCTCATGACTAAGCTTTTTCCTCTCCAAATCCCACTTCATGATTTGGCCAGTAGTTTTATAACATCCTATATTATTCCCACTATGATACTAAATACTATTAGCTCAAAATGTCTTGGTTAAATGTAGTGCCATTCACAGTAAATTGAAACAGAAAAATATCCTTCTGATTGCCATTTGTAACTCTGTTAGCAGGTATCCTCTTTAATACTGATACAAAGTGATTGTCCTTGAGCTACTCAGCTACTTTGAGAGTTTCATCCTTCAAACTGGAGATTTCCCTTAGTCTGAGAGGAGAGTGAGTAATCCTAAAAGTCAGATCTTACACTGCAAAGTGCCTGAACAGAAGAAAGGCTGAGAAGAGGCAGTGGTATTTGTACCCCTGGACAAGACACACAGAAGAAAAGATAACCTGTGCTGTATTTACTGTAACACTTTCTCCCTGGTTCCTGGAGGCCTAGAGTTGTTCTAGAGCATCATGACTTAAATAATCTGTACAGTAACCTCTTAAGGGAGCCTTGAGTGATCAGATCCATAATGTTTTAGATTGTAATGCTTTGAGACTGGACTCAATATGTCTATGAGGTGACACTCTGTGCCATGTAGATTTACTGGCAAACATAAGCTTTTGGTTTAGTTTTAGATCTGTGCTCCACATCCACAGCGATTTGTAAACATACCTGAAGGTTTGCAAAAAGTTCATGGGCCAAATAGTTGTACCTCAGGATCACTAAGTACTTTTTTTTGAAAAGACCTCTGAAGGTCATCTACTCCCAGTTCTGCTCAAAGCAAAGATAATTTCAAAGACTTAAACAGGTTTTTCAGAGCTATATCCAGTGGACTTTTAAAAGAAATCCCAAGGATGGGATTTCCCAAGCCTCTCCAGACAGTACATGTTCCAGTGCATGATGTTGCCTATTGTGAAATTTCCATTTCAAAATAAATAAAAGTATAAAAACAAAGAAGAAAAAAGCTTCTTCACTGACCACCTCTGCAAGAGGAAAGCAAAACAAAACTTTTGTCTCAAACCAGCTTTATTTTCTGCTCCTGAAAACCCACAGAGCTTAATCCTGAAGCAGCTAAACAAGAATATAATACTCATTATCAATTAACAAGATTTTTAAATAGGTACAGAATTGAAGGCTGTCTCAGATTTACTTCTCAGCAAAGATTTCCCTCAAACTCAGTCCCAAAGTTATTACTCAGGAATGCTACCCCCAGTGACTGTCACAAAACAACTAGTATCAAGCTCCCTGGAAGACAAACATAGCATTTGTGCCATGCTGCCATGAGCTCTAAAGAGCAATAAAATAGATGTCTACTCAGGATTAGAGGTCACTGGAGAAGTAAGTGTTGGTGAAAAGTATGCAGGAGCTTATCCCTGTAATATCCAAGCAATTTTGGAACATATGATCATTTGATGCTACCTTTATTTTAAATGATGCAATAAAATGTGCATTCAATTAGTCAGATTTGTGGGGTTTTTTAAATTAACTTGTGATTTGATTGCCTGGGGCTTTTTCAAGGATCTCACTGACAGGCCCATTACAAGAAAGTATTGAGCAGTGACAATTTGGAATTATTCTGCCCTTTCTATTTGTTGAGAGTCACACATCCAAAACCATCATTGACTTTATTTACAGAGAGAATTTAATTTATACACTTAAGAATACCTATCAGTTTGAAAAGAAAAAGGTGCTGTCACTGGGTAGTAATGCTCTCTATGAGGAACTTCAGGCATCATGTCCCACAAACAGCCACTCAGAGGATAGCAGCCTTCCATAATCACCTGCAAATCCAGTCAATATGTAACATAACATATGTGTAACAAGAGACTAAAATGTAAAGGTGAAAGGCTGGGTCTTCTTCAGAAAAGCTTTGATGATGCACTTTCTGCAGTCTACTCTCTTGAAGTGCACATACACATTAAATTTTACCTTCCAATTCCACTAAGGTTATGTTAAAATGAGTACAAGTGAGTTTAAATTACCAAGGCCAAAAAGGGAATGTTTTTCCTAATTTGCTTTGCCTAGCCACACCAATGTTTTACATACAATTTTAAACCATGAAAGGACTTATTTTGCTCCATCTCAAAGAAAATGCAGGAAGATGATAGGATAGGCAGACGCCATTTTACTCAAACCAAAGGTGACCTTGGTGTAACACAACAGCTTATTTTGTCTCTTCTACCTGCTGGCTGTCTCTATCATTTACTAGACCACAAACTGTGAAGTGTAGGAACCATGTCTTTCTCATATTGTTTGTTTTCAGCCGAACACAGCAGGAGCCAGAGGCCTCTGGTTGCTGCACAAAATGGTACTGATAAATACTTGTTTGGATACCAAGAAATGTGACAGCAGTAAACACATTTTTAAATATTTTGCCCTGCAGTTAGAATACATGTTTGCTCATCTCAGCAAAGCATGTTAGCTGAGGTTCAGTGACTCACTAAACTGTGGTCATGTGGGCTTTTTGTGAGCTTAGAGTGTGGACAGAGGTTGCTCGTGTCTGCCTGCAGTGCACTCATGGATGTACCCCGAGTCCTTTTGTGGGTCTCCATCTAATTTCTAGAGCTTCACAGATAATGGATCTTTGTCAGCATGGTTGCTGAGTCAAAAAGTGTGTATCTGTGTGTATGTTTTGAAGAGGGCAAGCCAGCAATGTGCAAGCAACGTTGTTTCATTCATGGCTTTAGTGCAAAATGTTTCACTTGAGGGAAATCCTCAAAGTCAAAAGGCTTTGTTTCTAACAGTTTTGGGGAGCAATCCTACTTGTGCAGGGTTAAAAGCTCTGAGCAAATAATTGCAGCAAAATTGTCTGTAAGTGTATATTGCAAACAAGACCAGCTACTGGCATGGCAAGAAGAATCTGGATGGGTGAGCATCATGCAGGGGTAGAGAAAGTGTAAAGTGCAGCTGGCAATGCAGCAGAAGTGCTTCTGTTCCACAAGCTGCATCCCGTGAGCATTGAATGTTGCTGCAGTGTCAGCGCAGCACTTTGGGATACTACTTCTGGGCCCAGTGTAGAGGAGACCAAAGGCAGATTTACCTCAAGACCTTCAGAGTTTTCCACTTTGGAACTGTGTGGTGCAGTGAATGATCCAAATTATGATGCAGAAGAGCCACTGCACAGCCCATCTTTTCCTGCTCTTATGTTGCTTTTACCCTGCCCTATCAATCTCAAGAAAGCATCTACTGAGCAAGCATAACTCCAGGATACCAGCTTTCTCAAACCCACTCAAAGAGAATGGGTTCTGCTTATGCTAGCTGATCAGATTTAATATTAAAACCACCATTCAGGGCCCATTCTTTCTTCAACAGCTGATTTTCTGATGTAGCTATCATGAGAGATGGGCACAAAAGCCAGAGCTCATTCTCAGACTCACAGGAAGGAGGTTTGGCAAATTAAACCTAATGTACATACTAAATTCCTAGTCAGACACATCAGACATGCCTTAGAGACCTACACATCACCTGTGGTGGGAGCTTCATTTCTGTGCAGTCAGACAGAGAGTTGTTTTGAACTCCTACTACAAATCCCTGTCATAAAAATTGTTGCTGTATGAGCAAAAACTGTACAGAGTGTTGAAATCAGTTTGTGGTTTAAGACAACTGCTTGACACTCTCCTTGGCATCACTGACCTTTTTCCCTTTTTTATTGCTGACATCAACATATAAAAGGAGTAAAAAACTGTTTCTGGCATTTCTGAATTACTATTTTTAACAGATTGCATCATACTTCCTATGGACAGTGGCAATTGTTTGGCCAACCTGAGGCAGATTCTGCCCAAGGCACCCAGGGTACTGGAGAGCCATTGAACTCAGCACCCAGCATGATTTGGCCCTGCTGCAACAAGGTGACCTGGTGATTGAGCAACCTGGCTGCCACTGTAGCTCTTTGGAAACAGGTGGCAGAGTGATCATATCATTTCCTTTCCACCAGAAGCCTGGCAGCTGCCCTCTGTGATAAACCAAGAGCTCTGGTTTCTGGCCAGCACAGACCTGTGAGTTCCTACTCTAAAGATCAAATGCAGTCTCTGCAGGAAAAAAAAAAAAAAANGAAAAAAAAAAAAAAAAAAAGCCTTTTTGGGAGAGGAAAAAAAAAAAAAGACCAAACACCTCCCCTCTGTACCTATCCCCCAAAAATGTATTAAATGTATGTCTCAAAGTAAATGGACAGCTATGTGTTAAAGGTCAAATTCCAGATGTTGCAATTCAGTTTTGTTGCAATCCTGCAACAGCAGCAAGCAGATGCTCCTCAGGGAGAGGGGAAACAATTAAGAAACAACCATATAAAACTACCTGTTTCTGCAAAGCTGAATGGAACCAAAACTGTTGTTACACAAAACATACCAGAAACTGCAACAACCTGGGAAGATTTCTTCACTTCCCTACATGTAATAAATATTTTTGAATAGAATAGTTAAACCTCTTATGATAGCATTTCTACAAAATAAGAATTCTACCTGTACATGATTGAAGAGTAGCAATTTGATCACATCGTTGTTTGAAATAATAAGATTCCCCAAAAGTTTATATGTTAATCTTTTTTATCTTCCCAAAATCACTAGGAAAAGTTTCAACCTCAGGCTAATTTCTTTTTTGGCTAATATTATTCATCTATTTCAAATCAAAAAAACTTGAAAAAAAAAAAGTTTATTTTTAAAAATTGTTTAATCCCTTTACTGAAAGGCCATACCTCCTAAGCATGGTAGTGTGATCATATTTGTAAGAATGCATTTTTTCCTATCCAATAATCTGCCAAGCCTGATCTAATCTGTATTGTGTAATTATAAAATCTCTATTCAATGTTGCCTTGAAATTTAACAGCAGAATTCTCTAAAGATTTTGATTACAATTAATATTCTCTGTTCCATCAAATTCCCTGTGTTTCTATTTGTCAGAAAAAAGAGTGGAGTGGGGCAAAGACCTTATGAAATTATGGTGATTGCTTAATGAAATACAGAGCACCATTCACACTTGTCAAAGGGTTGCATGAGTGAGTTAAATTCTGACATGTGGTTGTATCCTAATGCCTGCTTTCTGAATGAGACATTTTTAATAATTTTGTCATTGTTAAGATTATTTAGGTAGGGTATTTGTGCTAAGCCTGAGCACAGATCTGTCTGAAATGAGAGGGTTATATTTGCATTGCACTATGCTGCAACATAAGAACATACCCCAAGTAGTGCCACACAAGCTAGGTCTCAAATTGGAAGCCACATAGCTGTACCAGAACAAGAGGTGTGCTGATCATAAAATTATGCTGATGCAGCTCTTCTGAGATTCACTCTTGTGTCAAATCTCTGAATGGTGCTGACCAGACATAGCTAGACATTGCCAAAAATAACATCAAAACTTGAAACTCGTATTAGAAGAAAAAGGTAAACATCCATGCAGGATACAGCTACACTTTAGCCTATCAAATTTAAGAAAACTTTCTTATGTATTCAGAAAAGATCATTATTTCCTAGATCAAATGATGTAAAATTTGAAATTGGCCTTTGGGAGAAATGGGATTGAACTTTTTGAGGATATATAAAATAAAAGTCTAGAATTTAATCTTTTTCAGAATGTTGAGCGACTCCTAAAGTCAGTATGAGTCCAGATATAGAATTCAAAAGAATGCAAAAATTGAAAGACTTCCCAAAAGGTGCCCAAGAAAGCTGAATAACTTTCTTTAATCAGCTAGATTGCATGCTTCTGCTAGAACAAGTGTGGTCCAAGCCACATGACTACTGTCGTCTCAGCAGATGAATGAATGAATGAGTGAATGAATGAATGAGTGAATGAGTAAATCATTAAAAGGTCTATTATAAGCAAAGTTAGTGTTATAACAAAGCCTAGAAACAGTCTGAGATTTCTTATGTACCTGATTACCATTAAAATGAAAAAAAGCAGCACTACAGACAGTCTTTTAGAGGAAGAATTTTCAAGAATGCTTATTTTGATATTTAGAATTAGCAAAGTCAGATCACTATGCGCTTTTATCAGCAGTGAAATAGTGTCTGTAAATAGACGTAAGAAAAAACCCCAAGACTTTGACCCTTAAAATGTATTTGAAATTATTTCATAAAAATTAAAGGTTTAACAGATAAGATATTTGAAGATGTCAGATTCGTAGTTAAAAGTCTCTATGTTAAAGTAAAACAGGTAATTCAAACTTTATTTCCTGCTTGGCCACACCAGAATTGTGTAACTTGACCTTTCTGGATGAGTTTCTTCAGCTTTTTTTCTGTCTGTGTTCTTGCCGTGGGTCATACATTGCTCAAGCCCTTAATAGCAATTACAGTCTTGGAGACATTACTCGACTCTTGAAATTAGTTGAAAGTGGTCAATACATTCATTCGTGTTGTAATCCCATAAACTCAGTTTCTTAGGCTAAATATACAACATGCAGAGCAAGTACTGAGACTGAAACAGACTAAAGATAGATACATACATATACGTTCCTGGTCTTTACAAAGGCACGAGGGAGAGAAAAGCCCTAATCCTCAGTTTCTGCTTTTGACACTCAAAAGGTAGCGGTCTTTGTGTTCCAGCCAAGGAGAAACTCAAAAGACGAACTCTCACTGACCTTGGGAAAAGGCCATACTGTGGTGCTTATTCAGGCATCTACTTTGAATTTTAGAATAAGAAGCCAAGATGCACAAGAAGAAGGCATTTTAAATGTTGTTTGTTTGTTTGTTTTTCCCAATAGCTCTAAAATTTCCAGATGACAGAACAAGTGTTAAGTCAAGGGAACTCAATGGTGTGAAGAGTTCCCAGACTGAAGCTCAAATTCTGAACAATGGCTGAAATATTTCATTTACGTGGAGGTATTTGTGCAGAGAAATATGTGTATTTATCCTTAATAGAATACTCATCAGAATCACATAGCTGGGGAAAGTTGTCTACTTAATCATTACAAAGGTGACATTACTTTTATGTTACCAGATATCTCAAACAAATGGCTTAGAAATTTGCAAGAAATTCACTAGCTACATTGGCTTAAGAAAATAACAGCTAATAGCATTCCCTATAAATATTACAGTTTGAAGTAACACCAGAAAAAACATTACTCCTGGAGAGCAGTTAGCTGCTTTGAACAGCAGAAATTGTGACAAGTAGCAGCAACTCTCTGTACTAGTTGTGGAAGTGCTCAGCTCACTATGTAGTGGTTACTTGAATGAAGTGCAGCAGTGATCAGTAACTATGCTTCTGGAACATCATCAAGTTCATTTTGAAAAGAGACTTCTTAAAATCCTTAATTTTAAAATACAGTTTTGGGATTTTTTTTCTATGAGTGTAATAATTGCTAGTTCTCTCCTCCTTTGTGTTCATGAAACAAAAAGAAAGAAAAAAAGGCAAAAAAATCACTTATCATCACTTTTTTTTTTTTTTTTTGTTCTGAGAACAAGGAAGTCTTACAGTTGTGGAAAAGGTCAAGGGCCTCTTAAGTCTTCAACACCTAACACATCAAGTGACACTCCCCCTGATCATAAGATTAAATCAAGTCACAGGATAAGTGCCCTACGGATATTGGTTAAACTGTTCTGGAGCTGAGTGGATTAAGGTCAACAATGTTTCAAGGAAGTTGTTAATTGAAATCAACCAAATGAGACAACTTTCATCCTGGAGGAAAACTTTGTCCAGCCCAGCTTTGCTTTCAGGATAATACACATCAGAACTGGCATTTAGGCATTTTGAGCAGAATTTTGGTGTTGATTAGCTTGCACAGCAGAAGTAACAATTCATGCAGTTTAGCAATTCTTCCCTGACCTTCAGAAAACTACCACAGTTTTTCTGTATATCTTCATTACTCTTATTCTGGAAAAAAAAATGAGGATGACCTGTGATAGCAAGAAGTGGTCACAGCACCAAGCCTGACAGAGTTCAGTAAGTGTTTGGATGATACTCTCAGGCACATGGTGTGACGCTTGGGAATAGTCCTGTGCAGGGCCAGGAGTTGGACTCAGTAATCCTTGTCGGTCCCTTCTAACTCAGTATATTCTGTGATTATGTAATTTTACTTATTGTAAGTTTATAAATTTGCAAATATGGCAATCTCTGTCATTAGTATCCAGCAATGTGTTGTGTTTTCATGTATTGAAAACTGGAGAAATACTTAGTTTGACTGCAGTTCTGGTTACATCAGGTTGCTGGAAAGAGGTAACATCTTCTATTAGACCAATGGATATAATGGAGAAAAATATATACAACTTCATGTTCACATTTTTTTGTCTGTAGTCCTCATAAGAAAAAAAAGGTTTCACCCTTATCCAGAGTTGAACTGTGATTCCCTTTTCTCTAAGATTTCACATTGTAGATGTTGCTGCTTTAGATGGAATTTGCAATTTAAAACCATAATAATACTTTTTTTTTTTTTTTTGCTCCTCAAAACATGTTTTCTCTATTAAAAACACCTGAGGCGGTGATTGAGACCCTGTTTGTACCAAATGGACTGTAAGTGGCATTTCTACATCATGATTAATTTGGTGTGTTTTAGATGTCTAATTTTGGATGAGTTTAATAGAACTCTGGAACTTATTGCTATTAAAGGGAGTCCAGGTGCACAGTTTAAATGCGGCCCTTGATGCTGCAAGTGTTTGAAGTCTTCCATGTAATCCCAACTAAGAAGTCAGATGAAATAGTCATAAAATCTTCATTTCAACTTGCCAGAATTCAGCCTGAAATGCTATTTCTAGACTCTTTTGTTTCAACATAATAACCTGATTCACACCTGCCTAAACATCTCTCAAAATAAGAGCACCATCACAGAAAACACTAGGCTTGGAATAATGTTATTTCCATTTACCTTGGAGCACTCTGGTACTAGGACTGTCATCTATAGACTTATGGGTCTCCACTGGTGTCTGTTAAAGGCCTGAAAAGAGTATTCAAGTGCTGGCTAAACCAAATGTATGTACTTGTTTGCCATCAACTGATAATTTTTTTCCCCAGCATTCTGTTGAAAGATTTTGCAGACTCATGGATAGCTGTAGAGAAATCTAAACATAGAAGTCAAAATGGAAATAATACTCTGTGACAGACTAGCTATCATTATCCATAATGGTAGTATTGTAGTCCAGTTGAAGGCCATAGTGTAAAATATTAAATGGACAGTATCAACATCTATGCCAGAACTAATAACATACAAACTTTCAGGAACAACCTTATTTTCTCCACACCTTTCAAACAAGCCTTTCAAATGCTCATATAAAAGTGGCAGTTGTCAGTATAAGCCAGACAAATATGTGTACAATGTAGTGGTTTCCACATGGAGTTCCCTCACTTACTTGCCAAACGTGGATAAATGTACAAGTAAATATAACCAGCATGTGAGAGTGTGTGTGAATTTCAGTTACCTTAAAATTAACTTTTCTTTATTTTCTGCATGCCAAATGCTACAAATGGATGCATTACAAAAATATACTATCTAAAGCCAGCAGGTTTTAGTTATCACCTATCTACAGTCATTGAATAAAATGCTTCAAGAACAATTCCTATCAAGTAGAACTACCTGCTTACTAAAATTTAGAAAACCAACTTTTCAGTTCAGTGAATAAAAGATTTTTATCAGCAACATTCAAGCACTCATGCTGTCCCATTTATGCACCATTTTACTTCTTCATGACTATGAAGCGGTGGAAAGTTTGGCTCATGAGTGGCACTACATTCTTCATAAAAAACAGATGTTGTTAATAAATTAACCACTAAAGTGAACATAACCCTGTGAATGTAATATAAACACAGTTACATTAGGATATTGTCAATTAACTTTTTCACTCTTGTCAAATATGGTGTCCAGTAATAGCATCATAGAGCTTCTATGCCACACTGCTAACACATCCAGTGAATCCTACTTTTTCTTTTATTTCTTTTTCCTTAGCTTGTTTCAAACCTCATGTGCCTCAGGGTTTAATGTAAACTTAGAACTGTTATAATTTCTTCATCCATAATGCTCTACTTATCTAGATAACAACAAAAAGGAAAAGGGGATGGTGAATTTCTATTAAACCAAAATATTTGTTTCCCATCTTGTACTTTAAGGTGAGGTGTGTAAGCTCATGAAATCTGACTGCACCTCATGTAGTTCATGCCCCTTCCTTTGCATATGTTGAAAGAGAAGGCTAGGAGAGAAAAGATGCAGCATGATACTAGAGGAAAAATACTGCTGCCAGACTTCCAGGAATGAACTATCCCCTAAATGAGAGTACTTTGCTCTAAGTCACAAGATCCTCCCAGCACATGCATTACCTAAACGTAGTAGCAGTGGGAGTAAGGCTCATTATAAGCAATAACTTACTTAAGTAAGTTATTAATAGTACTTAAGTAAGTTGTTCTCTACCTGAACATGAGGAAGAACTTCTTTAGAGTGTGGGTGACCAAGCACTGGAACAGGTTGCCCAGAGATGTTGTGGATTCTCCCTCACTGGAGATATGCAAGAACTGCCTGGACACAATGCTGTGTAATGTGCTCTGGGATGACCCAGCTTGAGCAGGGAGGTTGGACCAGATGACCCACTATGGTCCCTTCCAACCTGATCCATTCTGTGATTCTGTGGAGTGCACTATGTGAGACATGTCTGTCAGCCTCACACAAAGGTAGGCTGCCAGTCTCTGTAACCATTTTCTTAGTGATTTTAGTTTTCTATAAATTTAGTCCTGTATGAGTAATAGGAGCCGATGTTCATCTGCTTATACTGTTAGTTATTGGTGCCATGGCTCTGTCCTCTCAGATGCCTCAGCAGGAGCAGGCAGCCCATCTCTCACAGAATCTACCTGCTTGCCATTTGACATGCAGTATTACTGCACTTAACACCATTGCATGGCTCAGAGATCTCTCTTTACCTTCATGTTACCGTGGCCTTTACCTATGACTATTTATTTTCCACAAGTATTTGTCAGAAAGGTGAAGGCATCAGTACACCTGCGCTTTAGTTCCACTTTCCGAAGTAATCAGCATAAATAGTGTTTGTTTTTATGTTCCTTACCTGCACTGTGGCTTCCTTCATAAGGACATCTTAATGACAAGGATGCTGCAACTTAATTTTAAATATTAAGACTCTTCCTGTATCCAAGATCTGACTAATGTAGGGGAGCTATTAATTATATTAAATGCTAGACTTAAGTGTTCTTTCTGTCATATATGTCGGTGAGGATTTTTCACCCTTGACATTTTAAGGGACAGCAGAGTTTGCCTCTTAAAAGAAAAAAGCCACTGTTGTTAGAGAAATGGTTTCAATGGCTTTCAACTGTTATTTTCAGGAAATGCCCAGAATGTTTTGGACAAGATGAGTCAGAAAGACAGAAGCAGTTTAAGACATCTCTGTTGCCAATTCAGCTGGGGGCATCGAAACACCAAGGCTGTTCCCAGATTACTGTATTACTGTTTCTGCACTTGCTGTGTGTCTGGAGTCATGACCAGTGCCCTCTCTGATAAACGCTTCAGCACTCTTCCCTGGAAAGTTGTGTTAAGCCTGCAGTGGTCTGTGCAACACAGGGAATAAGAACAGTGGATTAGCAGTAGTGCATAAAACCCAGGCAGAGAATTCATATACATATGGGACTGGGCTTAAACTGAGCTGTAATCTCATGCATATAGACAGACTAACCACAGAGCTCCTAAGAACTTCTCTTCCCCTAATTGTGACATCATTGTGACTCTATTTTGAACTATGTTATTAAGTAATTATGGACATCACTACAATGTATTTATATAACATATGGACACACATAGTGTATTTAAGTAGTACAAGGAAATACTCTGCGGGCTGACTGTCAATGTCTGTGAAACTGAGCTCTGCCTTGAGAATTGAACAGGAGAGATCCACATCTAGGATGATACCTCTGGAAACAACTGAAAGAAGGGAATAGCTACCTTCTCTTCAGTGGCAAGGGGCAACCAGATTTCAGGCCTTATCTCAGGAGTGCTTACCGCTCAACAGAACACCTTGTTAATATGTTGGCATGAAACAGCCCCAGCTGCACTGGCACTCCCTCAAAAATTGCATCTATCTTCATGTGATGCTGAGCTACCACACACAATTTCTCCCGGTCTAAACTGCTTTCAGGCATTCTGCCACTTGCTTCTGGCCTGACCCCAGTGATCTTTGCTCTGAATCACATGTTGGTCACTACAATCATCTGAGTTTAAAAAAAAAAAAGTAAAATTCCAGAGCACAAACTGGAATGAAGTCAAGCCTCATGTGACTATGTCCTGTTCATTATATGCTTCATTGACTTTAGCACAGACACACTGTACTTTGCCACAGATATTTTGTAAATACCATCAGCAACATAATTTAAGTCTGCTCAGATGAGAGTGGAAGAATTTTTCTTACCTTGGTGGTACTATTAATTGTCTTTCTTTTGGAAGGTAAAAAGCTTGACACATAATTTCCTGAGAATACAGTGAGTCCCATTAAAAACAATAGATGCCAGAAATGAAGGCTAAATAGTGACAAAACCCCAGAACTGTATGTTTCATTATGTAAGCATCATTTTAACATGCAGTTGCCTATAAATTAATAGATAGAAGTAAATACTCCCACTCCCTTACTGAAAGTATGCTTTAAATCATTAAGGAGAAATACACCATATTTCTTAATTATGACTTTTTCCCCACTTTTTTTTTTTTAAATCCATCTGAATAAACATAGTTCTCTCATTCCCTTAACAACATTGAAAAACACAAAGAGTTAGAAAGAAAAATGTGTTTTACTGTATGACAAACAAACCAAGAACAGCCAAATATAGTCACTCCTGGCAATGTAAACAATATCAGCAAAGTACTGGTACACTGATCCAAAGTCCTTTCTGGTTTACACTGCTGTTATTGTAGTTATTCCGGGTTTACACCAGTGTGGCCAAGGAGCAGAATTTGTTCCATTCAAAGGTCAGTTTTGTCTTTCGATCAGTAGCTGTCCCTTCTGAATATCGGGCACTGTTTTCTACGAGCTAGCAATTGAATGTTTAATAATTTCTGTATAACATGAAAGAGAAATGAGCAAATATGTTAACTCACTGCTCAGTCAGGACAGCTCATCAGTCACTCTGATTAGGCACATTGACTTCACCAGCACTAAGAATATAAGAAAGAGGACAGGGCTCATCCAGTCAACATTAGCCACCAAAAAATCAAGCATGTGGTCTGAATAAGTAATTGCAATACGACCAGAAGTGAGGGACAGGGATCTTGAAGGGTGCAAGTCATTACAGCTCTCCTAAAACCTTAGAAAGGAGTGAGTTTCCCTTTGGATTAATTTAAATTTATCTTTCTTACACTTGCTCACTGACAATCATCTGAGTTGTGACAAGATCTCCTTTATAAATGGCTGCGCTTCAGTGACCCAATTCTCACCTGCAACTGTTACTGCCTGAGTACTGGAGGATATCAAGTTCTTAGAGCCTAGGCTTCAAATTCTCTGCTGGTACAAGAAAATGGACTGAATCACTAAAATTAACTAAAAGGGGGAAAATGGGAATGGAAAATTACCGGGACACAAACAATACCTCAGGGTATAAATGAGTTGCTTGTAAATATAGCAATTCTTTACTCACATATACACAGTGAACTGATTGCCAAATCTGTGCTCAGTAAAGCATTCTTCTCCACCTCCCCCAGCATATTTTAGGAGAACTAAATATTTTTGTTGTCTTCCTTGGGCACACTGAGTCAGGCATCATCTGTTCCATGAAGAGGGTATATCCCCATGACCAGTATCAGGTGATTCTAAGCAAAAATGAAGACTTCTGGGAATTGCTTCTACTGGATCTCTTAATGTTTATGATTAGAAATTAGCTTGACAGTGATGAAACAAATACAAAATGGAAAAGAAAAAAGTCCACTTTTTACAAATATGTTTTACATGGTATCCTTAAACAGGCACTTTGCTTCCACAAAGAACAAAGGCAGAGACATGAGGAAGTTTCTTTGGTTCAGAAATTTAATTAAGCCACAGTTACGCCAATTTTTCTGACTAATTGGGAATGATGAGATGTTGGACAGCCCTTTAAGCACTCCACCCCCAGATACATAACCCTTCACAGACCAAAGACACGCCATAATAAATGCAGATATTTACACATTACACTTTTTATTTAGGCATATGAAAAAAGACAGCTGCAGGTTTGCTTAAGGTGACCACAAGAATTACCCATAACAGGAGTAAATGTGATGAGGAAAAAAACCCTAAACCTGCTATTGTTAGTAGATGGGACAATAGCACTCCTGGTAGGCATTTTCTTGGAAGACTTTTACTACCTCTTTTTCCAAGGAGTTAAGAGCTAGTTTAAAGACCTGTAGTCAGGCCCAGTTCTCAGTCAATGCAAGTCACCTTACATTAGTGAAAATGAATGAAGCTAGCTCACTATATACAATTAAACATTTAACCCCTACATAGCATAGCTAAAGAGCTGAACTAAATCACTCATAAATGAGCTAAACCAGATATTCACATACAATTCTGCAAAGAGCTATCAAAAAGCTGTTCACAGCCTCCCTTAAAGTGGCGTATGGCCTGACTAGGATAGGATAGGATAGGATAGGAAGTACTGATTTACAGCATCTCCTTCTTGTACATGTTTTATGCTCACTGACTGACTGCCAAGTGAGAAGACATTTACCACATACCTTTACATAATGTGCTTGATAGACGCTTCCCAGTGTCTCCTTTAAAATTCTGGTGTTCAGGAGAAAGGGATCTAAAACACTTTTGTGCTCTTTAATAGCTTTAAACATTTTATTTTCTTGCTTACATTATTTCTCTCTTAATAGATATTATGTGATTTACTTCTGTTTTGCAAGGCTTTAGCCAGAACTTCTGGATAAATTATGAAGTGTAGGTACAATGGTTTGAAATTCACTCTTCCATAAAATAAACTTAGAGGAGGGATGTGGGATTTGAGACCTGCTGTTAACCCAGTGCTGAATTTCCCATTGATCAAATATTAACCAAAATTATTACACCATGCAGAAACTAGTTTTTCTCAAAATAATGATGTACATTGATCAATGTACTTGCTCATTGATCAGGGCGAACAAGTAAAATGAACTGGAAATCAAAACACTTGAAAACCTCACATGTGCGACTATGGCACAAGGGAAACACTAATATTTTATTACTACAGTCTTTGCACTGGCTCTTATCCTTCTCCTTTCCAACTCTCAGCCCCCATTTGCTGTGTTAAGGCTGTGAGTTGTCTAGCGTGGGAGCTGGGTCTTTGTTCTGTTCTTAGCAGGGAGATCATATCAATAAATTGTAGGGTAGAATTTCACACTGTTCCCACTGCTGTCAATGGCTATTTTACATTGAACTCTGTGTGAAAAGAGTATGAGTCATACAGTACATTTCTGAAAACTCCCAACCCTCCACGCATAAGGAGTAGTAAGTCCAGTTTAGATTGTTCCTGTTCCCTGTCATGTTCACTTAAATTGCTTTCAGCAGAGGAAGAAAGAAACTTTCACAACCTAGTTTGTAGTGTGCATTTGGTTTCTTATTTTTAGGTAACAATGCTTTTGCAAATTATTCCTGTTACTCAAGTTCATTAAGCTGGTTCTACACTATTACTCATTCTTGTGCTCTTCTCAGAAGGCTGTGAGGTCTGGTGATTTCAGCAAGTCTCAGAAGTAAAAGGTCAAAGTTCTAATACAGGAGAGGAGTTGAGTCAATCTAAAACCATGACTAAACCATCTCATCCTCTTGTGTCACAGCCAGCTCCACTGTGAGTCCGGGGAGAAATGTTACAAAGCATGATTTTGGATTAGACCACCTGATTCAAACACAGTGGCTGAGATTTCCAAAGCTAATGAGGGAAATCCCCTCACTGAGTTTGAAATCCTCAAACACTTTTTTAAAAATCTATTTACATTTTATATAAGCACAGAGCACTTTTTGGATTGTTCGTTGCATGCAATGTTCATTATGAGTGCAGGAATTCGGTGTTCACTATGAAATACTTGTTTCATATACTGCCTTGTCCTTTCGTAGTGTCCTTGCAAAAATGTCATTGTCAATGTGTTTTAATCATTATTAGAAACCAGCATGTGAAAGCATATTTAAACAGAACCTGAATCTTTAAAGGTGACCTTCAAGTCATTTTGCATATATTGTGTCAGAGTGGGCAAATCAGGGACATCTTCACTTTCAACTCATTTCGACTTCCCAGTTACAATTATTTACCAGGAGGACAGTGGGAATGCTGATTCTGCCCCAGAAGCTGTGCTTTGTACACCTGCTTATTCATAAAATATTCATCTGGCTCTTCAGGCAGACAAAATATAAAAGAATTGGCTAGAGCTGGAAATCTCTGCAAAGCCATGCTCTTCCCTTCCAATTCAGATTCAAGGCAGGCAAAGTCTGTGAATAATGGAGACTGTCTGAGGGCATAACTCTGCTTACAATGGAGGGAGTATGAATCAGCAAAGGACAGGCACCCACTTATGTTTGCAACTGATTTACACAAACCTATAAATCGTCCAAATGAGGAAAGCTAGAAGTAGAAGTCAGGAATGCCACATGTGCCATGACACATGGAGCAGTACTTAAAGATCATCTTACAGAATGACTCTAAGTATCAGCGCAGCTATACAGAATAGGAAACTGAGTCAATTAGGGCCACTGAAGTCATGCTTACAAACACTGCAAATTACTCACCAACATACTCTAGCTATTATGAGGCTACTGAACTAGGTTATTAGCAAGTTTTTCTGACTTAATCCTTCACGTACAAAGTAATGTGTTTGCCTATTGTGAGCTCAGCCTCCCAGTCTTGGGGCAGCAATTAGTGCTGCCTCTTCCAGAAACATTCAGTGGAGGTCAAGGCTCTGAGGGAGCCTTACAAAAATTCCTTCTGCCTGGGCACTGCTGCCACCAACAGTTTAAGAGACAAATGATTATAAAACCTTTTCTTTTACAGCAGCTTTTAGAATTCTTACAAGTCTTGATCATTTTTTCTGATCACAGTAATTGCTTCTCCCAGCAGAATACCTTGGCATTCAGGCTTTTCCCACAGGCAATGGGCACACAAGAGTAATCTACCTTGACCCTGCTGCTGACTGTGGGGTGTGAGTTCATCTTAGCATCTCATTGTGAATTATGCCACATTTACAGAACCTACTATGAAAACTCATTGCTTAAGTTGTCATCCTCAGTGAGGGAAATAAGAGATTTTAAAAAATTGGAAGTCCGATCATATTTAACATATATTCATGTGTATTGTAGATGGCAATTCATTTGTACTCCCAGTAAAATTTCAAAGCAAATACAGAGGTTTATACACTTGACTTCTGGTAAAATTGTTTGAATTTTTGCCACTAGAGCCTTGCTAATCTTTTCAAGACTCTCTCTGTTTTCCTTAAAAGCTTTATAACAAACAATCTGTTCTCTGGGATATTTCAGTCTCCACAAGGAAACAGTGAAAATTTAAAAAAACTATTTGTACGCATCAGAGAATGAGCATCCTGACCAAGCTGCTACCCATGGGTTGCTGTTTGATACAACTGTAGGAAACCTCAGCTGTGGGCCACAGTACATGAGGAAAAGCGGAGAAATATTTCTTCCTGAAGGCCAGAGTATGGGAAGAGGTTGCAAGAGGCAGAGTGTTCATGGTCTCAAGAGAAACTCTAACCTCCTGCAGGTCAGTGCCTAGATGCTGTAATTTTGCACATAAAATTGCATCCTATTTATTTTTCTTATTTTCCATTTTACTGGAGGTAAAGTTAAACCTGATCTATTGCAGAATGGATCTGCAGATACAAAAAGACCATCTTAGAGTTATTTGTTATTTGTCATTGCATTTGGGCTTCTGTTTTACTTCTCTGAAGTGCTGGAGAAAGTGATCTGAAGATGACACGAATCTGTGAAACATTAATCACCACCTTTTGCAATATTTTTCCTGTGTTGCCTCAACCTTAATTTTGGTGTTGTTGTTGTTGTATAAGGTTTTAAATATGGATCCTTTGGGAGATATTTTGGAATTAAAAAATACAGAAATGCACAAGACAATATAAAATTTCTTAGTAATGAAAAATTGTAGATGATGAGCATTGTAGTCTATTACCAGTAAGGCTTTTCAGTTATCTTGCCTTATATAGATTTAATCTTCAAGCCTATAAAATATTTGAGTAATATATAGTTATTTTACCTGTGTCTCAACTTTCTAGGCTGAAAACATACATCATGGTGTGCCTTGTGAATTGAATTAGATCTACAATTGAACATGATTCTTGCTCTTACATCAGTATAGAGCCATTAACTGCATGGTAAAAGTCTGAGCTTCTGACCTGTTTTTGAACAGGGTTGATTTTTTTACAAACAATCAAAACATTGCAAGGCACTAGGTCTACTCTTGCAGGACACTCAGAGTCATTTAAAAGTATTTTGCATTAATCATTGACCCTTTTGCCAGAGACAGGCAAAAATATGTCTTAATCTAATACCCTTTGTTATTTACCCTATATCATGCTTTGTGCAGAAGAAATGCAGATTGGGCTGGAAGTAAAAAATGATCCATCTTCCTACTGGAAACAATCAGTAAGACTATTTTTCTTACATAAAGTGAAAAAAAGCTTACAAAAGTGCTATGTGAAAAAGTGATTGTGACTTTTGTTTTCCACTGCATGTTTTTAAACTGAATATAAACCAGTGAGTTCAAACATAAAGCATTCAAGGAAAAAAAAAAACCCACAGGGCCTAAACCACACCACTGTGTTTAAAGAAAACTTATTCAACACTATGGGTTAGTCAAACATATAATGTATGTAAGCAGCACAAGGAGTCCATGTATGCTTTGTTTTGGAGTGTGCAGACCCCACACTGATAACCCACTATATCTGTAATGCTGCACAGCAGTGGTTCTAGCTCAGACAACTCACAGAGGATCAGAGTTTGATCTGGCTGTTGCAAAGGTACTCTTGAAATAAGGGAAATGGAAAGAAACCTGAAGAACAGCATGGATTTCACTCCATATTGGTGAGTTAAAAATACCCAAGAATACAATTTCCATATTTTTGCTTGTATTTCTAACCAGAACCACTCATGTTTTCACAGAAGATGAAGACCCAGGATTTAATTATATAGTCTAGATTTATGTTAGTTTAATGTGACATTTGAGAATTTTTATCACATTTTTTTGCAAAACTACATATGCCGATTCATTAGGACTATTATTCCAATGACGTAAGACTGTGTCTGTACTAAATAAAAATGTTTATTTATCTGATTGCCCATATGAGTTATGTATCAGCATCAAGATCCTCATTTGTGGGAAATCAATTTGCATAAGAAATTTCTTGTTTTGTATGAAGAAAGATAATTCTTTCATGCTCCTGGAAGTTCTCTGTTAACTGAGAGAAGCAATTCTGTCAGTATTCTTTGTGTTATGGAGGTGAGGCGGGGAGTGTGGGGGTGACCTTGACAGGATGCCATGTGGCCACCAAAGCCACTATATCAGTCCTCTTCTCAGCTGGAGAAAGGAGAGAAAATATAATGAAAGGCTCATGAGCTGAAATCAGGACAGGGAGAGCTCACTCAACAGTTACCATCACAGGCAAAACAGACAACTAGGGGAAATTAGCTCAATTTATTGCCAATAAAGCCAGAGCCAGATAATAAGAAAAAAAATCTTAAAACACCTTCCCCCATGCCTCTCTTCTTCCTGAGCTCAACTTCATTCCCAACTTCTCTACCTCCTCCCCACCAGCGGCTGGCCTGTCTGGGAACTGGCAGACACTGGCTCCATTGGACATATGCGAAACTTCTGGCATCTAATAACAGAAGCCACCCATATAGCCTCCCTGCTACCAAAACCTGGCCACACAAATCCATAATGTACTGGCTCAATATTTCCCAGATGAAATGCTACTTGAATATATTTATTTAAAACAAGTAGCTAAAATTTTCAAATTAAACAATGAAAGAATGTTTTGGAGAAAAAAGAGTCAAGAGCCGCTCTTTAAGACAGAATTAGGCCATGTGAGTGTAACCTGGTGTTTTGGGGAATTTTTCTGTGAGGTAATGTAAATAATCCCAATCCTTGTTATGAAATTACTCTGTCATTAAACACTTTAATGCATAGCTAACTATCAGAAGATTTTCCAACATCTATCCCCACTCTTTTGGAAAAAGTTACAGCACAAACAGAAATGTCATTAGCAAGTGGATGAACAGTGCTTTAACTAAAGAGAATACCCAGTGGAATACCTGTTTATCTCTGGGGAAGTACACACACACAAAAAAAGGGAAAATCCCCAAACCAAAGAGCAGAGAAGCTGTCTTTTGTACCAGAGGGTTCTTTTTACTGAGAGTACAGTACAACAAAGAGAGGAAAGACCAGAAAAGAGAAACCAATTCAGGGAAAAAACCTTACAAAACAACAAAGATAAAAAGGAGAAATATTTGGACCAAAAATCATCCTACTATAGCTACACTGAGGAAATAGCAGTGGAAATAGCCTTCCAAGCCTACTTTACTCTTTGGCTGTATCTCTCCAGTGAAGTAAACATCTTAAAAGAATATTCCCAAGCATTGAAACTTGCTCCTCTGCCTCTTGCTATGCAGCCATTATAGTCCCTGGAATGGGACCTCTACCAAACAGTAGGCTGCCTTGGCATGGGGTGGACTTTCCAGCAGGTGCTTTGGATGGGGATGTTTATTGTCATATGTTATATATTGTTACATATTCTGTTTTACTGTAATAGCTTTGAGCTATGTTGTTACAGAGTCCAAGAGCAACACTGGAATTTATAATTTTATTGATATACTTGTAGTCTTTCCATTTGTGAGTTCTGAGTACCTATCCAAGCTCTGCACTATGTTGTTATGAGGAAACATGCTTGTTTAACATGCCATGCCATTGGCACGGAATATGTTCAGTAGCAAGTTCCTCTCATAAGCAGACTGGTCTTTGCCTCATTTTCAACAGCAACTTAATAGTATTAATAAAAACACCAGATAAATCAGAAAGAGGTACTCCCACTTGTTCTCTCTCTATCAAGAGATCGTCTCTCTTGTCCCCAGAGAGGGTGGCCTTCAAAAGCAGTCAGTGAAAGAGATGATGCAAAGATCTATTTGCATCCTAGGATACATGGATGATGCTGTAAAGAAAGGGTAACATATGGTCACTGAGTAGCCCGTCTGTATCTAAACAGGCTGGAGACTGTGTTTTCATAACCCACTTTGATCTATTTCATTCCATGCAATTGCTTTGTCTGTCCAGACTTTCAAGATTCATGGTAGTGTTGCAGTGTTGCACACTTGTACATAGTTTCCAATTAAGGAATAAGTGGTTTCCAGTAGAATTACCAAAATGGTCATGTCTATCTAAATATGCAAGAAACTTAACCCTGACATCCCAGCCATACCAAGATCCCTGTGTCCAGCTTCAGGAATAACGTGTTCTTGATACTTTACTAGAAATGCACCCCTCCACCCTCCAACATGACAGTAACCTCTGCTTATTGTTCTATGATGAGCTTCCAAAGCTGGTGGACAACTGTGCCACCTCCCACTGTCACACTGTAGCTTAAGAACCTGTTGGTCTCCTACTTCCTCCCTACCACAGCCACCTCTTCACCTCTGACCAAAGTCACAGAGTCTGCAAGGGGAATTTTCCTGGCTTACTGACAGTGTTTTTCTTATCTTTTTGTCTGTACTTGGAAAAGCTGCCTTTCATACATTAAGATTTTGCAACTTCTGATGTTTGCCTTAGATCCACAAATAGATGCAAGTTTTCTCAGATGAGCCAAATCAGTTAATAATATTCAGGTCAGAAATTAATAGCTTTTCAAATGTCTTCAAGTCCTACATCTTTGTTGCAGCACCTTTTCCTTGTCAGGCAATTCCTCTCTCTCCATAATTTTCATAATTTCTCTAGGCCCGGGACATGACTGAAAATTGATGGCATAGTTCACCACCAGAATGAATGTTGTTTTACTTGGTGGCGCTTTGAAATCCAAACTAGTGTCATGACCTTTTGACACAGATACCACCAGAGACTGGAGGCATTCAGACCCATGGGTGTGGCAGACATAAGAGAACAGTCAGAATGACACCCTGGAAATTGGCCATTTTCCACAATTTCCCCCATCTTTTATGTTCTAAATTACTCATTTGTGTCACATGGAAAAATTAAAAACTCCACCCACTGAATCTGTAGCGTGAACTGCATTTCGTGTGATATATTACCCTCCATATCCCATAGTGTATTGCATCGAAGAGTGACAAAAAACTTACATGGTCTTTTACCAACAAAAGTGCAAATAGTGAAGACCTGTAGTGCTGGTGCAGACACTTTGACCTTAGGTGCTCTTGCGACTCAATTTTGTCCTCACAGTTGATGAATCAGCAGAAGTATGGGTGCCAAATTCTGTAAAGCAGAGGAAGCTTGAGTTAAATTAAATTCAGTTCTCATAATACAAATTAGCTGGAAAATAATGACAGATATAATTGTTTAAATATTAGTTTGAATCACAACCCAAAATTGATAACAGTTAATTTTAAGGAGACAAACATTTTGTACCTTTGGGAATATTCACAGTGGAGATAATCCAATGCTCTTCATTTAATACTGGCTTCTCACAGCCTGTAGCTTGTTACCCAGATGACTAAATCACAAGTGCATGCTCAAAACTCCATTTTAGACTTGGCTGTCTCTGTACACACTGTATCTGTCATGTTCAGCTACTGCTAATATTTTGCTATCAATATAAGTGAATCATCCTCTGAATCACTTCAGATTTTCTCTCAGAGCTCTTTTAAGAGCTGCTGCAATACTCTTATTCTGAATGTCAGCTCTCAATGAACTGAAAGGTCTGAAGTCAGTGGTAAGACAGCAGTAGCTGGAATCGGAGCCAAATACCACATTGGAAATAAGCTTTCCAGCACTCCTCCTTTTATTGTTTTCTCCTCCCTCTGTGACTTCATCTCTATGCTTGTCCTTCCCACTATGCAATATTCATAAGACTTCAGGATGGCAAATTGCTCTAGTTTGTGAATCTGCAAAATAGTACTGATGCCCAGTTTAGCACAGATATTGGCAATAAGTCTGAAGGGTGAAGGTAGCATCCCACCACAACTGGACTAGACATCCTCATGTTCTTTGAAAATACTTCCCAGAAAGATGAAAATATAAAAGTTTACCAGTTGAATAGAAACTCAAGCCCTAGTCATGCAACATTGTCATCTGAATTTGAACTTATGTTTTAAGATCAGCTCAGATTCCTAACTGTGACTGCATTCACCAGCCTTGATTTCTTACTAAATTTTATCTGGAAGACAGGATGTTTGTCCAATACTGTTCATACGAGAGACACTTAGCATGGAAGAAGAAGATGAAATATTTGACAGACTGTATTTTTGTAAAAGTATGCATTTATCCTACAGTCATATATTTCAAATAAATTTATGCATTTCAATAATATTTTTTCAATCTGAATAGAAAAATATATCAATACTGCAAAGTCATTAATTGGTAGTATTAGTATTAAAATTAGTACTTAGTAGAACAACAGCTTGTGGGTTTTTGGTTTCCAGGCTGAAACAGTAATGCTTTTAGAACACCAGAATCTCCTTTAGGTTTAAAAATGCATATTTTTGACTAGTTCTACATAACAAAATATTGCTGGAACAAACCATCTTAAGGAAGCACCTTTGTTTTATGCAATACATACAATAAATTTTGCCTAAGGTAACTGTCAATGACATAAATGCAGGGATGATCAGAAATACAAGGCTGCAGCCAAAGTTAATGTTTCCGGGATGGTTATGCCTATATGGATTATGTTCAAAGGCCTACCAGGACCAAGGAGTGCTACGAGTGGCAACCTGCAGTTATCAGGGTTACTGCTCCTTGAACAGGACTAGACAACCCACAGGGCAGCTGGAGGGAATCAGTCTGGCACACAGCTTGACCCACATCAGTCTTTCCTACTCCTCTTTTCTCTGCTGCTGCCTATGAGGTATCTTTTCAAATCACCAGCCACTCAGACCTCAGCAAGGAACAAGCAGAAAGAGCTCACCAACTGGTAATGCTCTTTATCCCATCATTAAATCTCTCAGTTCTAAATTTCAGTTTCTGCAAGCTTCAAACAGCACATGGTAAGAGATTTCTCTGTGACTTCCATCACTCTGAATTAGCACTGATAATAATAATACTTAACCTTTGTAGAGTTCTTTCTGTCTTCACAATGCTTAACTGACATTAACTAATCACATTACAATGGCTGGGCTGCTTATCATTCCTACTCTTTACAGTGCCATGAATAATCTGATAATTATTTCTTTAGATGATATAAACAGCTTGTCCACTCCCTTGTCATTTTCTATTTTGCTTAAGCTATAAATATCTGATATGAACTGAAGAAATGGTGGTTTGTCAAGTTCACCCTAAATTAAAGTGGATAATCAGGTTAATATAGTACATCTGAGAATTAATATAAGCAAACTCCATGCTTATTATAACATTGTTACTGTATTTTTATATCTATATCCCTAATTATGTGGATCTGCTAAGGATTATACAGTTAGAGAATTAAAATGTGTGAACTAGTTTTTCTGGAATCTGTTCATATTGATTATTTAAAAGTGCTCTGTATTTATTGCTTCAAACATTAAGTACTGACATACTAATCCAATACCATACTGTAGTACTGTACATGTGATAGTAGACAGAGATTGTGGTATAAGCAGCTTACCATTCAGTATTCAAATTCTGTTTTATTGTTGAGGAGCACCAGACTGTGTCTTTCCCACACTCTCCTCAATAAATTTATAAATTCTTGTCTCAGATAATCAGCAAAAGGTTCAGGAAATAAGAATTGTAAACTTCTCACATTTTATCCAAGGTTAACTATTTGTGTGGAATGATCACTCTGTAGAAAAAAAGTTAATTTTCATATTAGAGAGTGAAATTATTTCTTTGACAAATGACTGTTTTTCTGTGCTCTTCTTTTTCGGTAGCATAGCACTATTAAATTATCTCATGAGATCCACCTTGGTTTGGACCATGGTTGCTTGCCAGTCATATTCAGAATCTCAGCTGGATATAAGGCAAACTCTTTGCATTGATGGTGTATATCCTTTGGAGTCCTGACCCTTGATTTCTATTCTAAGACCCAATTGCTTTGAGCTTGCATCCATGGGCCTCTGTACTTTACACTCCTTGCATTCTCAGTTCCCAGACTTATCCAAGATAAGACACAAACTATACTAAATCCTTATTGGCATCTGACACTCTGCCCTAGTCACTAAGAGATGAGGAGATCCCATCATTATTCCTTTATTAATACAGTTTTGTGTGCATAATATTTTACAAGGAAAAGATGAGTCACCGTTCCAGGAGATCTCACCCTAAAAATTAGTTGTGGCACGTGGAATGATGACAGTAAAATGACTGAGGAAGGAATATATTTTAATATATAAATTTATTGAAAGATTTTTTGACAGATTCCCTTTATGTTTGTATCTTTTTTGTCCAACATATACAGTTCAAAACCAAAAGTTAAGGGGTTGTGGTCAAAAAGGGGCTAAACCCATTCCTCTTGCAAGTTCAGTTCTTCTGTAGTGCAGAGAGGACAGCATTTGTTCTAAAGAAGATTCTGTAGCACTTTTACAATAAAACTTTTCTTAGCCACCAAAAGAGATGTTAAAATAAGTAATGACTCATCTCAGTAGGCACTGAACTTCAGCCTTAATTCCAGTCCTAGTGGGAAAACAATAACGGTCATAATGCTATCAGGTGTGAAGGAAACATTTATTTACAAAGTTACATGTACTCCAAAACCACAAGTGGACATTTCTCTTGCTTCAGTCTGTGAAAGAGCATCCTCCCTCTGTCCTGCAACAGGGCACAAGGATCTCACAGAAAACCTATTCTAGCCCTGCAGGTGCTCCCTGCAGGTGCTTCCTCCAGCCACGCCAGTACCTCAGCACCACCTACTGGTACAAACCCTACCAGCAGGAGTCAGCACAAGAAAAGATCATTTTTACCTTGAAAGACAAACCTAACCTAAAAATGGCAGTTTTGACTACTCTACCTGTACACTGTTAATACCTTGTACACCCATATTTATGGACTACAGAAAGCGCTTATTTTACTGGGTGTTATTTGTTGTGGTAAAGTAAGATGTACTTTAATTCTTCCAGCCAAATTAGTACAAAGCAGAGCATTTCAGTGCTTGTCACCTGAGTGGCCACACAGCACACGATGGGAATGTCTTTTTGAAAAGAAGGTACCTAACCCCTGTCACCATGAGGATCAGGAGGAAGTCACTGCCTGGGAACACCTGGAGGCTGGGACCACCGTGACCACACATGACAGCACGGGTAGTTAAAGGAGAGGGAGGCATTTAGTTACGAGAAAAAGGAAGATAAGGTGACATCAAAAGAAATCACCAACACTCTTGCAGTTTCTGTCGTGTTTTGCTGTAACAGATATCTACCTTGCAAGTCCTACTCCTCTCCGCAGAGCCATGAAGAGACAGCGGGCTCTCCGGGATGCAGAGCGGGATGGCAGCCGAGTGGCTCCAGCAGCGCATCACAGGCTGTCTGCTCCATTTCCTCGGGCATGTCTGGAAAGAACTCAGACTGGCACAAGGCACGGCTAGACTGTAACTAAGAGGAGCGTGTTTGTCTGTCTGGAAGGGTTTCTATATACAGAGTAACCCTACATGAAGCGTGGTGTTGCCTTGAGACCACCCTGTTTGATTTTGCGCGGTGTTTGCGGGAACCAGAGTATGACGGTGGCAAACAATGGGATGACTGTGACTGTGTCGGGAAAGCCGGCTTTGCCGGGTCTAGAGCAGCTATCGCTAATTGGCCCTGGGCTTATTTTGTGTTCTTACATTGCCACCCTCTGACAGCCCGGTGGATTAAAATACTGCCCTTCGACCGACGACTGAAGTTTTAACACGGTGGAAACGCAGTGTTACTGCCACAGTTTGACAGGAATTTAGTATCTTTCACGTTCTCCAGTAAGTCTTCCTGGACATTTCTCATCTACTACTGTACAAGAAAGATTTGTCTAAAAGCTGATTTGGGAATGTGCAGCAGAGAGAATTCATCTCAGTGAAAAAATGTAAATCAGACTCTGTGAGTGGTGTCTCAGAGGAATCAGAGATGAGAAATAGTGTTATTCTGTCTGTGCTACAGAAACTAAGTCATTGACTATACATGTCATGCTTTAACCCAGCAATGAAACACCACACAGCCACTTGCTCGTTCTCCCTGTGTGGGATGGGGGAGAGAATCAGAAGAGTAAAACATAAGACAACTTGTGGGTTGAGATAAAGATGGTTTAACAGGTAAAGAAAAACAAGGAATTCATTCACCACTTCTTGTGGGCAGGAAGGTGTTCATCTACCCCTAGGGAAGCAGGGCTCCATCACACATAACAGTGACTTGGGAAGATAAATGCCATCATTCTGAATGTCCTCCCCCTTCCTTCTTCTTTCTTCAACTATACATAGTGAACCTGATGTTATATGGTATGGAATATGCCTTGTGTCAGTTGGGGTCAGCTTTCCTGGTTGTGTCCCCTCCCAAATTCTTGTGCACCCCCAGACTGGTGGGGCAATGCAAGAAACAGAAAAGGCCTTGACTATGTAGGTGCTGCTCAGCAATAGTAAAAACACCCCTGTGCTATCAACTATGTTTTCAGCACAAGTACAAAGCACAGCCTTATGTTAGCTGCTACAAAGAAAATTAACTCTACCACAGCCAAAACCACCACAGAGTAAAAGCAGAGTGTATTTATTGAGGATTCACAGAAGCAGGAATACCAAAATGTTAAGACAAAACCACCCAAGTAGGTTTTACGCAGACACTGTGAATACTAATCCATGTACAAGAATAGCAGCCTCTACTGCATGATCGCATTGAAGCTGTCTGCTTTCCACATATTGGGAGATATATTTTGTCTTCCTGACCTACCTTCCCACCAAGAGCTTGTCTGAATTTTTAACATTTGTATCTGTGTGAATTTCAAATTACACCTGAAGGACACAAAATGCAGGGCACAAAGTAAACACTTATATCTGCTCATATAAAATGGGAAATATAATTTTACATAATGATTACCTTCAGTCAGAATTGCTTACATCTGAAAACACTGCATGAACAGTAATTGAAAAGCAAAAAGCTACATATATGTTTTTTTAATATGGAGGATTATGTATGCTGTGTATGGCATCTTACTTGATACCTTCTTAGAAACATCTTTTTAGTAGAAGAGAGGTGTGTCAGAGTGAAAAGGCAGAGTAGAGGTTTACCAAAACAGTTACAGGGACACAGCATGGTGCACAATGAGAAGTTGAAGGAACTGGTGGGGCAATGCGCCACACGATCTAGTCTAGTTTTGACATTAGCCCTTCTCTTTTTCAAAGTTCAACTTCCAGAAGTCCTTGCCAACTTACATTTTCCTGCAACTATGACATACTTTCATGGGCATATGGACCATGTTGCTCCACTGTGTGCATCTTGGGTTTGTTTCACAGCTTATGTCCTTTCTTCCCTCAGACAAGAGTGGTGCTGCCAGGCAGGTCTCTGCTTCAGCACTAGGGGAAAAGAGGAGCTTAAAACCTTACAAAAAAAGATTCACTGCAAATGTGGAGTGTTGGTCATAGGACAGAGGGCTTCTTTCTACTTTTTCTGTCAGGTTGTTTTACCAAAATGCAAAGTTTAAAGTGTAGAACGCCCTTCAATCTAGAAAAGAAATTATGCAGTTTTTTTAGCAGTCACAGAAAAAGCCTATAGGAAAAATGTCTTTTTAAAAGTGATATTTTTAATAATCTATTCCTTGTCAAGCTAAGACACACAAAATATGCTACATATTGCAACTTTCACTTCTATCACGCATGTCACTTTAACTTCGAGAAAATAAGATGATGAATTTTGGCATAGTTCCATAGTGGATAAAATTCAGAAATTATAAATATTTTCCAAAATAATTGTTGGTGTTTGGGGGTTTGTTGGTTATTAGTTTGTGGGGTTTTCTTTGTTGTTGCTTTTTGGTGTTTTTTTGTTTCCTCTTTAATTATTCCCCTTCTGTGTCTTTGTTATATCTTTGGAAAGAACATCTGAAGCATCAAAAAAGCATTCCTGGACAGAGTTTACATGATACTTGATCATAAATGCATGGAAACCCTTAAAAAAAAAAAAGATAAGTATAGAATATGGTTGTGAGACTCAAATTCTAGGAAGTTGCACAGTCCAGTAGTAAAAAATCAATAAATGCAACTGCTAAAAGTAGCTTGATTTTCTTTGTTTGTGAGAACAGGTGTTTCTGTTTATTCAAGGGAATAATGACTAGATTTTTTACACAATGTTTATTGCCACAGTATTTAACTAGAGCTGAGAAAATCCTTCATTTATTTACCTATCTAACATTATACTTCTTTCTAAAAATTTTTGTATACCTGAAAGGTTTTTAAGCATATTGTCAGAAAAAGCTAATGCTAAGACATTGAAATTAGAATCAATTCTATAATAAATAAATATTTTGGCTGAAATGGAGATAAATTTTACACCTTGAAACATTTAGTAAAGAAATAAAATAACTCCTCTAATTAAGAAATATCAATGAATGAGAAAAATTAAAATAAATAATAAAATAATTAAAGATAAACATACACAAACTTGATGAATAATTTTAAAGAAAAATTAAAAATTTCTTTATTTGAAAATTGTTCAGAATTAGAAAATACTAGTATGACTGTTCTTAGTGAATGTCTTAAGCATTAGAATATGAAATTTTTACTCACATGTCATATATGTTTATCTTAGCTTCACTATTAGCCTTCCTTATAGCTAAAGCTTAGCATCTGATTTTCTGTCATCTATAGCTGAAACATGACATTTCTCAGTTTCTCAGTTTGAAATAAACCTATATTTATGAGAAGGAACATATTTACCAACACAAAAGACTATGCAAAGGATATATCTGACAAAACCAAAGGAAACTAGAGAGTATTATGCTGAATAGATGCTCATGAATTAAGATCCTTCTCTCTCTTGGATTGTCTACAGTTGACAAGACACAAGAGGAGATGAGACAAGAAGTGATTTAGCTTCTTCTCCTTTAAGAGAAGTCAACAATGAAGAAGCAAAGCCTGGGAAACATGGTGAGCTGGGAGGAAGTTGTTGTTTTGCTTCTGAATAATCCAACTTATTTTACTTAGGAATACATTAAATTAACTTCCCCCAGGTTCACTCCATTTTGCTCATGATCTGGCAACTGATCTTCCTGTCCTTACCTTGACCCATGTGATTTTCTTCTCATTGTCTCCTCTTCTCCTATTGCAGAGGGAAATAAGTGAGTGGGTGAGTGGGTGTCTGACCACCACTCAAGGTCAACCCATTGCAATTCCAGAGGATGGAAATATCATAGAAAATAGTAATGACCTGATTAGGACTGGGGAGCCACTGACACATACATTCAATTAATTTCTTCTGAGATTAGTCTTCAGTGATAAAGGAATTACTTCTAAGTGTAATAAATACAGCATTCTGAAGATGTAAGGAGAAAAAAAAAAAACAAACAAAAAACACATTTCCAGATAAATAGCAAAATTATACTCATAACCAGAATAGAAAAAGAAAAAGGTTCACATCTAATATGATTATTGAAATTATTGTTTTCTGACATCCTGTGATTTTTACTGCATAGTTTTAATAATGTATTGACTAGAGAAGCAAGAACTATACTTATGCTCTTTCATCATGGAAAAGAAATTTATTTTCTTGGCTTTGTGAAACTAAGTCATCCAGTTTTCTTGTCTTTCCAAAGAAAAACTCTGGTCCAGAAAGCATTCATCATAGCAAAAATCAGTCCAAATTTCTCCTGCTTTGGAAAGCTATGAGCAGGAAAAAGCAAGAGGTAATAGTGGAAACTGTTTTGCAACTGTAACTACAGTGGACTAAATGAATTCCTGCTCTTATGTGGAGAGATGTCCCAGATGAATACTTCTGCTTTAGAAAGTATCATTGTGCTCAAATCCCAGGCAGCTGAACAAAATGTCCTCGGTGTTTTTGCAGCAGACAGTGCATAGTCTCTGTGTTGTTCTGAAATGGGAGTGAGTAGGTGTACACCAGGGTGCTCACATGGTTTCCTGTTCGGGGAGGCATTTGTCTGATGTTTGTTTTAACATTCTGCTTAGGGTAATTTTTCTTCTTAATTCTACAAAGCACATAATTAAGGATGAGGTTAATTTAATGGTTAATTTAATTAAGTTAAAAACTCTTTCTAAAGTGTGTGCCAGTTACCAAAAAACATTTAGAAAAGTTTCAGTTTTATCCCTAATTTCTGGAGTGGGCATTCTTCCAGCCACGGAATCAAGAGGCAGAAAAACCTGCTTAGAAAACCTTATCAAGCCAATACACATTCTTCTTCGCCCACATCAATGTCTCCCAGATGCCTTGAAGCACCAGCTTTAGCAGATTCCAGCCTAGCCCCCAAAACCGGCAATCTTTTTAAGATGTTAGAAGAAGGAGCATGGTAACAGAATCTGCAGCGGTCTAGCCAGGGCTAGAGGATCCCATCACATTATGCCCTACAGAAGCACAAGAAGGTTTTGTTGTACAAGAGCTACAATCCAAGAATGACAAGAGCAAAATTATTTCCTTCAAAGGGCTTAACTGAAACAAAAAGTTTAAAAAACTGAAAGGGCAGACACATAAACTCTGTTTCTATGTTGTATATCACCTTAGAAAAGCATATACAACTTCCCTCTCTAATGTGTGGAAGAAGTACACAGCCTACAGCTGTGACATGTGGACATGTCCTGTAAGTACAGGTATGTTGATCATCCATCGAGTGCGCTCTCAGTAAGTTCACAGATAACACTAAGTTCAGTGGGTAGGAGAGCTCTGCAGAGGGATTTGAATAGGCTGGATTGATAGGCCAAAGCCAACAGTGTGAGGTTCAACAAGGCAAAGTGCTGGGTTCTGCACTTCAATCACAACAATCCCATGCAACGCTACATACTGGGCGAAGAGTGGCTGGAAAGCACTCCAGAGGAGAAGGACCTGGAAAAGCGAATGCCAGTTGATAGCCAGCTGAACATGAGTCAGCAGTGGGCCCAGGTGGCCAAGAAGGTGTATGGCATCCTGGTTTTTATCAAAAATAGTGTGGCCAGCAAGACCAGAGAAGTGATTGTCCCTCTGTACTTGGCACTGGTGAGGCCACACTTTGAGTACTGTGTCAGGTTCTGAGCCCATCAATTCAGGAGGTGCTGGAACAAGTCCAGAGAAAGGCTACAAAGCTGGTGAAGGATCTAGAGAGTGAGCTATATGAGGAGCAGCTGAAGGAGCTGGGATTGTTTAGTTTGGAGAAAAGGAGGCTCAGATGAGACCTTATCTCACTCAGCAACTACCCAAGAGGAGGTTGTAGTCAGGTGGGGATTGGCTTCTTCTTCCAAGAAACAAGTGTTAGGATAAAGGGAAATGGCCTCAAGCTGCATCAGGGGAGGCTCATGTTGGACATGAGGAAGAATTTCTTCATGCAAAGACTTGTCAAGCATTGAAATGGGCTGCCCAGGCAGTTGGTGGAGTCACCATTCGTGAAGGTGTTCAAAAAGTGACTGAACGGGGCTCTGGTCTAGCTGACAGATGGTGATTGGTCAAAGGATGGAGTCTATGGTCTTGAAGGTTTTTTCCAACTTGAACAAATTCGTGATTCTGTGTGATGCTGTGATTCTATGATGCCATCTCTGTTTTTTCTCAGCATTACCAATTGCTGTATACAACCCCAACTGAGCCCATGACCAGTCTGGGGCAGTATCTACATGCTTTCAGGTGCAAGTTTTGAATGGCACTCTGAATGGGAACATGGAGCAGCACAGGCAGTGGACCTCAAGAGCAGGAATGGCAGCATTGACCTGACATAACCTGAGCAGACCTTCACTTCTCTTGTCCTTTGCTGGATGACTCAGTGTGGCATTGGCATCACTAATCCTCAGAGTTAACCAATAGCACACATGGAAGAAGAGGGAGGATTCAGAAGTAAACAAGTACTTAGGCAATGGAGACTTTTTAAAGTTCAAGATGCTTTGCTTATACTGTGTCTCAGTGGGAAAGGAGGACTCAGCTGAGATGTGAGACTTTAAGGAGATTAGACAGATAAGAGCTGAAAAAGGAATAGGAAAAATATGTCAAATCCAAGCAAATAGGACAAAGTAACAAACTGTCAGGGAGAAACAGAAGACCAGCAATTACCGACTTCAAAAATGACAAATAGGTAGTCAAAAACCAGAATCAAGAAAAAAAGTCACTCACACAGGCAGACTGACTTCAGCTCCCACTATTTCTTTAATTCTGGTGTCCTTATTAATGGGTCTACAACCAAACCAGTGCTCTGAGAAACCCAGTGATGGGTGTCGGGTCTCAGCTCACTCCAGAAGGCTGGATCACAAGCTTGGTTTCAGAGTGGGAAGTGCACAAACTCATTTCCCATGAAAATATGACAACTCCACTCTGTGTGAAAATAATGGATGTCTCTCTGAATGCACAAGTCTCTTTCCTTCAGCATGCCTTTCCATGAGAGAGAGTAAAGCAGCTCTACATTTTTAAACAGCATACCCTGCAGGTTCTTCCTATGGATACACTTACTTTCAGGATCAAAGAGAGAATGTGAGAGAAATATGCTTATTTCACTTACAGTGCCAACATATAATTTCTCTGACCCGTTGAAACTTCAAATAGGCATTTGTGCAACCTATATATTACATCTGTTTTGGGCCCTAAATGGGCATTTTTAACCTTGGAAAACTCTAGTTAAAAGACTTGTGTTTCAACACCAGCTGGAATAATAACAAACTCAAATATGACACACAGTTCAATATGGAAATCAAGTTACTTATACAGGTCACAATATGGATGGAGAACTGTGAATATGTGCCCACTCATGTTAGAATTGCCTACAACAGAAAAATTGCAAGGCAAAGATAATATTTTTCCTACTACTTGGTTTATGTTGCAAAAAGTTCTAGGAAAACTTTTTCCAGAATATTGTCTGAAAACCAACTTCTTTTATTGGCTGCATCCATATACTCCTTGAAGCAATCTTTTTTAGTGAAGGAAAATATGTTATATCTCTCCCAGTATGGGAGGAAGTAGGAAAGTTAGTGGAAGAAGCAGCTGCCAGCCAGGCTTCCCCTAATAAGCTGTAAAACCATTATTTTGCAGAACAAGTTCCACTGCTGTTCAGACAAGAGGTCAGAGCCAACACAGCCGACTTCACTGGCATGACCAAGGGTACGGTGCATATGGTGCTTGCACTGTCCATTAAGGGGTTGCATAGCAATTCCTTTGGTAATTGGTGCAATGATGTTACTTAGAAACATCAAAAGGAAATTTTAATCAGCAAAACAGTATTCAATCCTGGATAGTGCCAAAATTTTCTGAATAAAAGAAAAGGAAAGGGATTGAGTCATTCTCAATGGGAAAAAACAGTGCAAACTTTGTGTCATTGAGGTATGTTCAATTTTTAAGGGTTTCTACAAGCATTCAAACAGTGCTCTTGTGTAGTCCTAGTTAGAAACTTCAGTAACTGTCTTATACCCGTAATTCAGCAATTGACATTTCCCCGTGTTTAAACAGTGAGACCAAGGTGATTTAAGCAACACAGTTTACTGGGAACAAAAGGAAAATATGATAACACAGTGGCTCCAGGAAAGAAGAACTAAATGATAGCATGCAGGATTACCATTTTCTATCCTCATTTCCCAGTCCTCTCCCCACAGCCAAGCTAGCTAACTGCTATCTTCACCTTGTTCATTGTTCAGGTAGACAGGATTCCCTGTGATATAGATCACTTTATTAGGGTCCATGGATGATTTCAATTCAAGTGACCCAAATTCAGTGATACACCTGGTACAGTGGCAGCATCACAGCTGCTCTGTTCTGAACTGCTGGTGTTCTCATCTGTAGATCATTGCTCAGACCCTGACTGGTGAAGAATCACCATCTCCCACCCAACAACTCCCACCTACCCCTCCAAAGGTTTCAGATGTTTTTCAGAGTAGAATTAAAGGTCCTCAGTAAGCCCTCTGCCTATAAGAGAAACCCTTTCCTAGTCAAATGTCATTTTCTTCCTCATTTTTATCTTTATTTCATTTTCTTCTGGCCTTTCCCAGAAACCATCTGCAACACACCCAGGGACTCCCCTACACTGGACGTGTTTAAGCGTGAATGCCAACATTATATTCACTTCAACAGTAAAATTTCATAGCTTATTTTTAAACAGAAAATGTAAAAACTGTTACATAACTGACAGGCAAGAGAGTCCTATCCCACCCAGTACTTCCCTTTTTTCAAACACAGATGCAGACAGAACGTTCACCAGCTTGGCAGAGCCTCTGTACCTCTCCAGGCATTCTGGGCTGCTTTTATCCTACTTCGATATTGGGTATTAAGAGTAAGCTCATCCTCTGTCATGGCTGCAGACCACCAGGTTTACAGCAATTTATCATAGCTTTAGTACCTCCAAGATAAATTGTAGATAGTAATATACACAAGTGATTCCATGCATTCCTATGTGTTCTACAAGTGGCAAGGGTGAAAGCTGTCCAGAGGCAGAAAATATATATGGGTGAAAGTCTTGCTCCCACACAGGAGCAAACCAGACTGAAGTAATCCTCAGTGTCCCCTGTAAAGTAGCTCCTAATACGAGAAAAAAACCCCTCAGTTCTGACAATGATTAGTACTTCTTAACCTCCTTTGCATGATGAGGGCAAAAATTAAGGATTAAAGAAGCAAACAGTCCCACCCCTTCACCCTGACAGACTGCAGCAGAGTGAACAGGGGGATTACAAGGGAGAAGCAGAAAGTCCAGTCTCCCTGGGCCACTGACTTAACTGTTGTCTGTGTGATTGTGGTTTCCAGTAAAGAATCAAAATAGTTTCTAGTAGCAACTAGTTGTAAACATTTGGGATCCTTATGGTAACAAACTCATTCTCCAGCTAACAAACAATAGTCATCAAGTACTACAATTTCAGTCCTGTAAGTACAACACCAATGAATATCGGTGAGCTGCTTCAATCCAAACACCTCGCTCAGGGCTAATACCGTTCTCTAGAGAACAAACACATGCAGATGGGATTTGTTGTCAGAATAGGATCAGGATTGTAAATGAGTGAGGTCATTCACAATAATGCTACTGCTGTGGGAGCAGGTCCTTGGTAGTTGCTGGGAACAGCATGTTTTTTATCAGGTAAACACATGTTAGCCTTCCTGTGTTTACAAGAAAAGAGGACACAGACCATTTACTGAAATAGCTATGTAGATTACTTTTCAAACCTGTAAGGGAAATGTCTCTCTTTTTACAATGAATTTGCATAATAAGTGCAATTCTGTTGCCAAAGAGAGATAAATGTAAATCTGCTGTGACACAGGACTTCTACTTCCATTCACCTCATAAAAATTTTCTCAGGAAATTGAGCCTTGTTACACCTGGAAACAGTGGAGCACAGCAAGGCAAAGTGACCTCCCAAGGAAACACATCTGTCAGAATCTGCAAAAGCAGGTCCCACATCTCCAGAATTCTGAGGCATTGCTCTCTATTTATCACATTACCATGTGTTTATTCTTTGGTAACTTACAGTTAAAGATGCTGGGAAGAAGCCAGAATACCCATGCCCAGGGGTTTTTCCTTAGCTAATTGTGTACAAAGAAAAATGTTCCTTTGTTCAAGACAAATATGAGGGTAGAAAAACATCCTGTAGGAAAGACCATAACTAGATTTGCAACCAGCTCAAGAAAATACACATTCTGTAAGCCCGGGACAGCATTCACGTTTCAGATTTACCTCTCCATCCAGCTCACTTTACCATTTTTTTCCCAATTTCTTGAATATGTTTCAGAATAAAATGATATTACTTTCAAGCAGAAGGGTTAAATTGAAATCCAGGGAAGTTGGTGTCTTTGATAAAAATATCCTGTATGAATATGAGATGCAAAAGTCCCTGTCCCAAAAAACTTCTGGTCAATCATGATTCTGTGCTCAGACCTGTATCCTTTATGATCAGCTACCTAGACATATACTTTATGTTATATCTCTGTTAGTAGCTACCTGCTTTGAAAATTAGCCCAATTCACCTTACCTGGTTTAATGAATGAGCTAATAGAAAGCCAGGTGATATAAGGAAGCAAAGGTTATCCTTGTGTGCCTCTCTCTCCAACAGTTGTTGAGGGAACTTAGGTGACTCTGCTTCTAGTTATAATGTCCCATAGTGTACCCAGCAGTAGGTGAGATATAACTGTGTCCAAATATCCAAATCACATGGGTTTTATTCTGACTCCATCAGGTTGTTGCACAGAAAACTCCAGCAGAACTACTTGTGTGCAAACAATATCATATAAATATTTTGAGAGGGCATAAAACATATTTAGATTTACTGAGAAGATGAGCCTTAGCTGAGTTTTCCCAGAAGCAAGACTCTTCCATGTACTCATTTTCTTTCTCACAATTTACCTGGCGATTCAGCCATGATAAACAGATGTATTGGCTAGTGGCACTGTGTACATGAAATGGTCTAATCTGGGATTGCCCACTTTTGAGTCTGTCCAGGCTCTCTGGTGCAAAGGGCTGTAAAAGCTAGTTTTTCCAAGAGGAGCAGTGATGAACTCTGCCCAGGCCTTTTGGAAACTCCTGTACATACTCAGATGGGTGCAACACATTCTCCTGTCCCACTCTGTATCTGGCTGGTTCTGCTACAGACTCTTTACATTCTTCTTCACATCCAAATATGTTCAAGAGTGGACTTGGAGTGGATGCAGCTATCAGCCCTCTTTAAAGAATGATGGAAGATGAAGGATTCTGAGCAAGCCTTTTTCTTCCAAAATTGTACAAGGACACACTATAAAGCTGGTCATGCTTAATATTATGAATGCCAGTGGAGAGCACAGGATTTTACTGCTGTCTTCAAGGGGAAAAACAGTTGAACTCAGACTGAGAGGGAGGTGAAGCCAGAGAGGTGCAGCGACAAGAGCTCATTTAAGGAATGCCTGACAAAGAGATTGAAGGGAAGCTGGGAACTTCTGTCAAAAGATTCTTCTATGAAAGAGCTCTTTAACTGCTTGTAACTAATAATGCCAACAGATTTATCAAATATATATAAATTCTCTCCAGGATAGCTACAGGGCCAGATCCAGGCTTAGCATCTTGAGAAATTAGTATTCTGCCACTTCGACAGCCACAGGCTCTGTCTGTGGGAGGAAAAGACAAGGCAGAACAGACAGGCAGCTGTCAGGACATCACTGAATGTGGGGCTTACTGCCTCTGGAGTGGACAGACACCCTTATTTCCCATCACCACCGCTTAGCTACCAAAATCTTCACCTCCTAAGACCAGTGTGAGTCAATGGAGATTTTGAGGTTTGACTGCCAGCACAGCACCTAGCCAGCACTCAGGCTGTTTTGCTGTTCTCTGGAAATTCATCACTTACCAGAATTCCAACCTCTAATCAATCCTAATCTCCACCTTCATGCTGTGTGAGCTGTCTCAGATGTGCTACTCAAAAGCACTGTACATTCCTTTTTTTAGTAATGGTAAACTTTATCTGTTTGATTTGTTAAAGTGAAATCAATCTCTTGTTACAGGCTGTAGAAGTGAGAAGGGATCTAGATAAAACCGAGCCTAGACCTGCACAAAGAAATCATTCTGCACTGCTATACAATGTATGGTGAACATGGGGCATGAAAAAACAAAGTGGTCATAGAAAGTTAGGTTTGTAAGGAACCTTAAATATCATCTAGTTTCAACCTTTCTGTCATGGGCAGGGACATCTTACACTAGACCAGATAAAAATATAAGAACTATTATATTATTACATATTTTGAAGAACACTTTGAAAGGGCTGGCTGCCAAGGTGATCGATTAGAACATAAAAAAATTATACATGCTCTGGTGTCAGGATTATTCAAATACAAGTTGTCAAAATTTGCTACTGCCTGAAATTAATTTAGTTCAAAATAAACAGTGCAGAGGTTTTGAAGTCACCATAATAAACAACGAGCATCAATTAATAACACTTGCAAAATTGGGAACTGCTCTGCAAAAAGACTGAAATACATCATTCCTTTTACATGAAGAATTAAGTAAAACATCAGCAACTCATAAATTTACCAATAAAAGGCAATTTGGGGAGAATTATTCAGAAGGAATGGGGAACAGGTGGGTGTACACACTCAAAGCTGCTGAGAGCAGGTGTGCTCTTCCATTTTGTCCTACTGCACACTATCTCATGCAGCAGAGTTCATCTGCTACGTAGGTGACAGGTAGGTCCTGTGTAGATTTCCGTATTCCACCCAGACAGAGTTCAGAGCTGGCTTTGTCCATCTATCCCAGCCACAGCTAGAATATACAGCTCTTAGATTTTTTTCTAATGTAATAGAAAGAGGATGCACTGAAAGAAGATAAAATTGGATGTTAGATTTACTTTAAATATGACATGCATAAGGGCAATGACACCACCATTCATTAAATATAAATTCTACAGTGATCTGTAAAGGTTATTACCTCAAGAGATGTCCTATATATTATGTGTAACTGCTTAGTCATCCACCTCTGGCATCCAACCAGTTTTTCATAGAGTACTGGGAAAATTCAGACCTAGAGGATAGGTATGTTGGGAAAAAAGAAATAAATGCTGGAAATTTACTGGTAAATGTTATTCTGATATACATAGTGTTAGCAAACAGTACCAATCTATCTTATACCTTTGTCTGTATTTTTCTATCACCACATTTTCTGCTCTATTTTGCCGTGATGAATTCCTTTAATTTGTAACGTTTCAATGCTTTCATATGTGTGTGTGTGTGTTTTCCTCTGTATGTGTACTTTTAAATGTTAATTGTAGTGGTCACACAGCTGTAAGTCCCGTGATGAGTTCAAATCCCACAGAAAATGCAGAGTCCCCCTTACTAGCATGGAAGATGAGGCACATTTGGAAAACAGCAGTACCATTGTCTCATCATTTATTTTTTTAACTTGCCAGAAAAGAGTCATATTCTTGTTATCCAGACTATCCTTTGGGTAGACTCTCCACTGTGGACAGCAAAAATTTGATGTGCCTGTGTGTATTTTTTTATTAATTTTCATCTGCACTACACATTCAGAAGAAATTTAAGTTGTAGTGGTTTTATAGCAGATCTGTTATTCGATTATCCTCTGATTCAGTGCATTTGAAAGAATACAAACAACATAGTATTGTCAGGAATCCTGACAACAGTATCAATTTTGAATTATGGAAACACATGGAGGGCAAACCATTTACAATGGACACAGTGAAGCACTCAAAAATATTGAATTATGTGACAGGATGTGGAGAAAGGAGTATGATCACCAATTATTTTTTTTTTTCAGTTATAATGCTAGACTGATCTTCTTGTTACACAGTCATGGGTTACTGTGGCTATATTTCAAATCTTGTTTCAAAACTGGGAAAGGTCATGGTTCTTTTGTTGAGAACACATTTGGAAGTGTCCTGCTAATTGTTTAGACAGCAGCTTGGAGTAGGAGTCAATTTTGTCACAAATGTAAGTTTACAATACCAAAACATTGAAAAAAAATACTAATGAAAGTTGGGTAACTTACCATCCTTTTCCAATACAGAGTTTCCTATAATTTAATTCTATGGCCCATTTTTTCTGTCAGAAATACACCAGGAGCTTCACTGTTACATTTAAATTTATCTTCATTTCTCTGCAAAAGAAAGGCAATTCTATGAGAAGTTGAGAAAGTTATAATTCTGATGAAAAGATTTCCCTCCCTCACCTTTCTTTTAACTTTTTTATTTTTGACAGCCAAGTTGTGAAAGATCAATGATAGAGCTTTAGGCTCAATTATGCCATCAGATAAGCAGTATATCTCTAAGACTCTCTAGCTAATTTATACACAAGAGATGCCTAAATTGGTTCTCTTGTGTAACTTAACATGCACTGAAAGTTCTGCCATTGGGAAGAATGTCAATCAAATCAAGAAGATCCACACAGAAAGCAAGCACAGATGGTAGGTGATGAGTGCTGATTTTGGAGAAAAGAGAAAATAATATAAGAGAGAGTTTTGCCCTACTAAGCAAACTACTTTTTTATGACTGTCGTCATTTGATATGTAAGCAGTTTTTCCTGTTAGATATGTCCTTTAAAATTGATGGGTTAAACACATTTTCCTAATCAGCCACTCAGAAGTACCTAGATTACAGATTAAAAATTACTATGACAGTTGTACACGTGGGTAAGTATGTGATACTGAAATTTGCAAGAACAGAGGTAGCTTGTTCTTGTCATTCTTAGGGCATTGCTGCCAGTAATCCTCAAAATCAGGAGTGTCAAGGATTATTCAAGCAAAATACAGAATAAATTAATTCAAAGTGAGAAGTACATTCTGTAAACAGTTTCTACTTCACACAACTTTCAATTTTAGGGTTATGGATTTGTGAATTTTCTTCAGACACTGCATAAATTATTAAAAATCTCAAAATTTGTTATAGATGATGATGTATGTGTATGGATATTGCATGCTTCAACTTTGCTGTGAATGAGAGCAGAAAGAATTGCACTTTATTATCCAAAAGGTCTTTTTTTCACTGTCTTCCTCTTTCTTCTGCAAATAATGTAGAAGAAAGAGAGTCCTAGGGTCAGTAAAAAAAGTTGAAGCCACATGATCTCCATTCCTAACTGCCATGCAAAATTTTCTTGATTATTTGTACATGTTGTCCACTGTGGCCCAAACTTCTTTTAAGGTAATATCTGCCATACTGAGTTTCTAGATCCCTCCTTGGAAGCAGCAAACCTTGTGAGGAAGGTGTTGCAGAGGTGTAAAGACAGATCAAGAACCACAGACTGAAGCTTCAGATGTCAGCTCCTATGGGGTAACAGATCAATATTACTCTGCAGTATGAATGCTTCAACAAACACCCATAAAATGTAGGAAAAGAAAAAGCTGTTATGAATAACTGTTATGTGATGGATACTTCAAAGTTTATATGGCCAGTGGGAAAAAAGTTCTACTACTTCTGAAAACAAGAGATAATAAAAGCACCCTCTCAGTGAAACGGAAGTTTGCCTTTTGAAAAACAGCGAGATGTGACCAAACATTTAAGGAGATTGGGAACATTGTGTTTGTACTTCAACCATATATTAACAAAGTGGCTGAGAAGCACTACAAACTGATTTAAACAAATTCAGGAAAACTTCAACGGACTCAGAAATCAATAATGTTCTTCCAATATTTAAAAAGAATAGGGGCATTTATTAGCTGTGGATTGATTCTACATGGAATTATGGAACAGTTAATTGAGGACTCAGCAGAGAATTTAAGGTTATAAATAGAAGCAAGAACAGTTAATATATTTATTTTCAGGTCTGCCTGATCCAAAAATCTTGTTACATTTTCTGGAAACATTTTAAATCTAGCTAGAAAATGTAACTGTGTTCTTATTGTAACCTTGGATGTTTTTGGCCGGACATTTGACTTAAACATTTGCAGTACATGGCACTAGCAAGGTGTATGTTTATGAGACTAGAAACACTGACTAACTGAGAAATCTTAGAACACAGTCAATGTGAAGTCATTGATGAGTAGCACTTTTGCTAGCAAAATTCCTCAGATATGATTTTTTGATCTTGTGCACATTTAACAGTGGCCTAAACAGGGACAAATTGCCTTTTCTGGACTACCTAGAAGATGTAGTATTTGAAGGGGAGGTATATAACTGGGGAGGCAAATCACTGTAACCAAATATTCTGAATCATATGCCTAAAAATCCACAAGCAAACAAAATATATTTAATTCAACCTGTTCATTATGAAAAGTGATGGTGTCACTATGTCTTGAAGTGGTCACTTTAACCATTTTTGTGGATTTCATTACAGTTCTTCAGGAAATCTTTAAAGGCAGTGAATTCAAACATTTGGGCAGGATGATTATAAAAGTTTGGTTTGGAAATATCTGAATATGGTAAACTGTGAGTCCGTCTTTTTTGGGAGCCAAAGAGAAAGTAAAAACTACACTGTTCTCTCATCATTTCTGAAGCTCTGTAGTGTGAAAATGGCTGTAACTCATCTGATCTTAAAAACTCCTGGAGAAATTGTGTTTCCTCAAATAGCTAGAGGTAATGTGATTTTGCCACTTCATGGATGATCAGCAACTGGCCTTACAGACTGCAAGGGAAAAGCTGGTGAAGGAAGATGCCACAAAGGCTTTGAATCAAATAGAATAAATTAACTCTCAGGTGTCTGTTTTTGCAGCCTCATGGATCTTTCAAGAACAAGCTAATCACTATTTCAGGCCAGGAACCAATTTCCATAGTTTAGGTTTATAAAGATGTAACAGAAAGGGTACACAGGAGCAGTGGAAAAATGGTCCTGTGAGTGATGTAAGAGATCACCAGACGCATCTGACACCAGGTGTGGGACAGAGCCTGCACCAGTGCTGGGAGCCTGCCCCAGAAGTCTTATGGCTAAACACTTTCAGCCTGAGGGACAGTACTGCCCATCTCAGGGAATTCATCCCCAACTGAGCACACAGAGGTCATCAAGCAAACTGTGATGGGTCTTTCTGGCCTCCAGTTCTGTTAAACCATCTGCCCTGCCCATCCTGGATTTCAGGCTTTCTTTAGGTCTTTCCTTCTTTCCCCTCTAAACACAATAGCTGATGGATTGTGCAAAGCACATTCAGACCAAAATTAGACAGAAATAGCAATGGAGTCAACCTGTTCTCAGAAATCCACATACTTGTTAAAAAAATAATAAAAAAAAAAAAGGCAACTGGAAAAATATTTTCCTCCTGAAATCTCTTTCAGCTAATTTACTTGCATGTAGTAACAGCAGATAAAAATTCAGGCTGAAGTGTAGCTTTGAAGTTGGCAGCATCTCTCACATTTAATTTTTTTTTTTCCCTAGCAGTATCAGAGACTTTGATTTGGAATGTACACAACAGAGGTATAATCTTTCAGATTCAGATTAAAGAAAAACAAAAACACGATTCTTGTCATGTGAAGCCAGAATATTGTCCAGGCTTTTGCTTTTGTATCATCCAGAGTTGGTCACTAGGGATACAAAATTATAAAGTTCTAAATCCTACAACCGATCACTGTGACTTTTAAGGGGGTGTTGGTTTCACATGCTGGAGTGTGTGCACCAGTTTATAGCAACTAAGAAAAGCTCCTTTCTGTTTGCCATAAACTGAGAGGACTCAAGTCACTACAGTAAGGTAGTTGTTTAAAGCAGGATTCTCCATGTGCAGCATCTTGCTCAACATCTGGTTCTAATTCTTTCCTGAGATTTGTGTGTACATTGTTGTGTTGAATCCATATTTAATTCCAAAACAAGACTGAGTATAAAGCTAGAAGTTCACCTGATTTGTACAAAGAAAATGAATGCAAAACAAGTGTTACTGGCCAGTTTGTGCTTGGAGAATTAGGTGTTATCACATGGTAATTTTTGTCCTAAATCTACTGCTTGTGATTTTTGCTAGAAATGCTCATTTAAGTGGCCTTTATAACCATGCCTAAGGGTGCATTGTGGTCAGCTTTGATCTTTTATGCACTGTGTTGCATAAAGTAAGTTTTCATGTATTGTGACTGCATACAACTTTTTTGACTGATAGTATTTCTATGGAATAAATTTAAAGTGTAGTGATTTATTTCAAATTTTTATGTAACACTGTATTTTTACTGAAAAATCACATTACATACAGCTGATTTAGTCTTGTAAAAAGTCTTCTAAAATGCACATATTCACCCATTCTCCAGCTGTTTTAAGGCAGTTAAGCATCCAGAACATAACCTTTAAATGTACAATCTCATCCCTCTTCTCTATCAGCTGTTGTGCGATTCTGAGTGACCTCAGCATTACACTTTAGCTCATCCAGACAGCACATAACTCCAGTGGATTGACCTTAACCTAATAAAGCAACAGCACACTCAAGTGCAACAAAACCAGCCTGTCCAGAGGACATCACAATGTATTTTTTCTAACAGAATTCAAAAGCATATTCTCTCAAATTTCATATCCATACAATTCCCTTACAGAACCAACAATCTAGGGTTTGTTTTGTCTAAATCTGTAACATTCTTTTCAATTTCCTAATCTGCCCATTTTGGGACTCTTTTGAATTTCCTGCCACTGCAGCCCACTCTTGCTTCACACCACCATCAACAATGAAAGAACATACTTAATTTAGCAGCAGCCTCAGAAGAACATAGTTTAAGGACATATAAACTTGCATTTTGTTCATCTTAAATGTGTATACCTAGTAGCTAGCTGCAGTGAATAATTACTTCCTGTTTCTGTGGTTCCTCTTTCTGAACATAGGGATTTCAGTAGTTTTCTGAATTTTGTCTCAGCTTGGCATCACCTACATTGATTTTTTCAGTAGCTGTTCTTTTGCCTAGTTTTTCTGTATTACACTTCTGTCCTGAAAATTTGCATCGTCTCACTTTTGCATCGTTTATTAACTCTTAATTTCATTATTGTGATACTAATTGTGGTCTCTTGGTACCTGACTTTCTCCAACTGTACCTCCCAGACATCTGCAGGCCAGTCAGCCTCCTCTAGATCCCTGGGAAGATGATGGAGCAGCTAATCCTGAAAAACAAGTCTAGGTATATGAAGGACCAACCTGATAACACTCTGTAAATGAACTGACTGGCTGGATAGCTTAGGCTTCCCTCAGCAGTGAATATTCCCTGCCTCCAATACAGCAGTTGTTCTGGCTTACCTGAACTATGGTGAGGCTTTCAACATTATCTCCCATAGGATCCTCATAGAGAAGATGATCAAGTATGCATTGGATGAGCAGGCAGTGAGGTGGATTGGAAACTGGCTGAACAGAACAGCCAGTGGTGGTGCAGCACCTCACATATGAGGAAAGGCTGAGAGAGCTTGGGCTGTTTAGCCTCGAGATGAGAAGGCTCAGAGGGAGGATCTCATCCATGTTTACAAATAGCTGAAGTGTGCAAATAGCTGAAGACTGATTCTGGCTCTTGTCAGTGGTGCACAGTAAGAACAACAGAGGCAAAGTGCACAAACTGAAACACAGGAGGTGTCATCTGAACACTGGAACACTTCTTTACTGTGAAGGTGAGCAAGCACTGGTATAGGTTGCCCAAGAAGGTTGAAGTCTCTCACCTTAGAGACAGTCAAAAACCATCTAGGTAGGTACAGCTGGGTAGTTGCCTGTAGGTGGCCATGCTCAGAGGGAATTAATGAGGATTTTCCTCATTGCAAATTAAGATGAACATCAATCAGTAGATTTCTCAAGGAATGTGGAAGCACAGGTGGTTAAATCTATGAATAAAAGTGAAATTGTAGATGAGCATAAGGGGTGTTGTGGAATAAGTGGAAGCATTTTACTCATTTTGCTGTGGCCCTTGTCAACCATAATGAGTTGCTGAGGGAGAAACATCCCATTGCAACCAGCAGTGCACCAACAAAACCTCGTCTGTATGGAAAAAAACTGATCTGGTTGGAACAGTGGTCATATCTCAGAAACATTTCATTAAAATGAGGTCAAGTCTTATATTACAGGACTGACAGTTCCTAAAGACTACAGTAGGGAGGCTTTTCCTCTTGTAAACCCATAATTTTATCTCAAAGAAGCGAAATGTCTTTATAACATTATTGAAATAAATACAGCTTTTTTTTCCTGCCTGCAAGTTTGGGTTTTCCCAAGACAGCTTGTCTTACCCCAGCCTTCATGAAGGAAACTAGATTTCCTATGTAATTTCCTTCAGTGGATGCTGAACTTCCTAATATAACAGAAATTGTTCAATTCTCAGCAAGTAGTATTTTCAAAACATAAATAAAACATAATTTTATATATATAGTTCAATCTCACTAAAATTTCAAGCTGCTTAAATGTCCTGTAAAGACATCTATTATATATTTTGATTTATATCATGCCTACCATACTAATAGAACTCATAATGTAGTAATATCTGTCAATAACATAAAATCAAAACAACTATGCTTTTTAAGCAAGACTGTGTCAATATTTCAATGCATGCTCAAAACTCTCAAATGTCCACATTACCTGTTTTCTTTAGAACAGCCACTCACCAGTTTATATTGAATATCTAATGCGAGCAAAATTGAACTAATGATTCAACTTAAAACCAAGTTCATCAGCAAAAGTTTCAGACTAAAAAAATCTGTGTATTACATTATCGGCTTTTAGACCTCCTAGGTATGTCACTCATCAGATATGACAGAGCATGTCTGCTTCCCTGTCTGGAAACTTACTGATCTTTGAAAAAAAAAAGCTTTAAAAATTCTTAAGTGCTTAAAAGCTTTTACATGATGGATGAACATTGCCAGACTGTTTAGTGCTACTGACTTGACTGGAAGTATCAGCATGAAGAGGGCTTTATAAAGTAGATTTCCAGTAATCCTTAATATCGGACAGGTATTTCAGTTGCAAGTAGGAATTTACTTGTTAATAAATTATTTTATGAAGAACTTGGTGTTATGGTGGTACTCACCCTTTTACAGATTTTTTTTTTTTAATTAAAAAAAAGGTCCTGCAAGAACTGGATTCATAAAATATACGGCTGACCTGCTGGTTAGAAAGAGACAGATACAGCAGACAATACCAAATAAATGGCTGTGTCTAGGTTTGTTTGGTTTTGTTTTACTTCCAGGCCATTACTATGATAAAGCAGCATCTTGAGCTTTATATGATTGCTCTGGTGATTTTTATAGACCTCTTACCATTATTGAAGTTGTACTCAGTTTTTCCCCCAAGCATATGCTGAATAGCTGAAAGATCTGTGCACTAGAGTGGAATTAAATAAGGTGTAGAACTATATTTAAGATTGCACATATAATAGGGGAAAAAATAATTTTTTTTGCCTTCACTTATAATAATGTCAAGTCAGTAAGGAGACAAGTATATTTTTTGTCTTTACCAAAGGTGAAACCAGGTGTAAATGTAACTTGGACTATGGTGAACAATCCTAACAGAAAGATTAAGTTTTTGGAATCTATAGTTTTCCATTTCTAGAATATCATTGTAGAAAATGTTTAAATCAGATTCTCCAATTTTTAATGAAGAATGACACCAGTACATGATCTCCAGAATGTCTGAAAGTGCAGGAAGTGTCAGATCATCTTGTTCTTCAGATGATAAACAAAAATCAGTATGTCTGAGAGTAGTTTAAAAATAGAAAAAGGTTCTACTTAATTGTAGACTTTTACAACTGACAAAATATTGTCCATTTTAATTAACCTTTATCCTACACTGTCTCCTGAAAATATTCCATCTGAGACTTTAGTCATATGTCTAAAAAGAAGCAAAATATTAAACCTGCAATTTCACATTATGGAGGTAACCTTCTACAAAAACATATTGAACCACTGCATAACACTGCAAAATGTTTTGCTGACAAGTAGTACCTATTTGTTCACAGTATTTTCATGTGGAGCAACCTGAAATTTGAGGTAAAAAAATATTATCAGATAAATACCCTAGTTATGACTGCCTTATGATAGAATAGAATATAAAACTGATTTGTAAACTGATCAAGGTCTTAACTTTGCAACATCACCAGATTAAAACACACATCATAATTAAGGTACACTATTCTCAGCATTGTTATTCAGAATGCAGCGTAAGAGGGGCAGGAGACAGTTTCTGGTTCTTTGTGGAGTTCATGAGAAGGTGCACTAACCAGAGAGTAAGGAATTAATTAAATATTTGTCTTATAGATTTTATTTGAATACTTTGATTTTTTTTAAGTTGTTTGTCCAAATGAAGAGAAGAACAGAAAATAGTAAATAGTGAGAGGAAAAAGATTTTCTATTGCTTCTGTACTGTAAATCACAACTGAAGAAAACTGTTAGAATATTCTATCCCTCTGCATAAAAGCATGATTTTTGTCCATTACACATTAAGTACTCTGTTTAATCTAGTCTATGTATGTCATTCAGAGAGGCTTTCACCATTTCCTTTGGGAAAATTCTCCATAGACTTTTTTGCTGTCACAGAGGTTATCCAGAGGGTTAACATTTGCCCTTCTTTAACTCCCTGCAGTTAGTCATGTTTCTGCTCTCCTTCATTCTGCTTAACTGATTCCTGCCCATTATTGAGAAAGCCTTTAGAAATTTACAGGGAGCTAAACATCTACTTCTTCCTCCTGCCAGTGGGTTTCAGGTTGCTATATTGGGTTTTTTTCTGCTATTAGTGATGCTTCTGAAAGCAGTCTTTTTGAAAACAAATTTGCAATAGGTTTGTGATTAAATTGCATGCTGTGGTATCAGCATACCTGTGACCCCCAAATAGTCTTGTATCCTGTTGCATTAGATGCAGTGGAGGACATGAAATCAGAGCCAAGGATTTTTTGCAATCAGTGGAATTTCACAGCTCCTACTTCACTAACATGGTCTAATACATCTAGATCTTTATTCCCTAGATCACTGCACCTTTATGAAATTAAGGAGACCACAGTAGACAAGTTTTCCCTTCATTTTGGGTCAGTGTTGAGGGAAACTTCATCACTCCAGAGACAAACATGAGAGGAAGGACAAGCATGGGAACCCAGTGCTCCTGAGAACCCTGATAAACTCTGTGGGTGAAGTTTCCACATCATGTGGTTCAGTTGGGTTTTTTTCTTAGTTTTTGGTTTAGTTTGGTTTGGGGGTTTGTTTTGGGGGTTTTTTGTGGAATTTTGTTTTGTTTTGTTTTTTATAACAGGAATTGGTATCTTTGACAAAGCTTGATTCTCAAAAGTGATGGAAAAAATGTCCTCCCATGTTGAATCTTCCATCTGTCCATAGAATGGCACTCACCCCAGAGTATGCAAACTGCTAGTAGTTATTGTAAAGGTGTGATTAATGCCATGGACAAAGAGTGGGAGGGTGGGAGGGTAGCAGGGTATGATCCCAGAACCCAGAGCTTGCGTTCAGTCTGTCTGCCAGCCTCAGTGGCAGAGATGTGAAAGGACGTGCTTCAGCAAGTCCTTCTGAGGCAATGGGGAACATAGTGTTGCACTTCTAAAATGAATCTGTGTGAGCTGGTGCAACCCAAGAGCACCACACTGGCTCTAGGGAGGTTGCTTCTGGACTTCTTTTGTTGGGTCTTCCCCTTTTCATTGCCCAAGACAGCCCAGTCCTGCTTTCCTGTATGAGGAAGAGGTGGCTGTTCACCTCTTTACCTGTGTTGGTCTTGCCTCAAGCACACGGGGATTTGCTACCCCTGGTGCAAATGGTCATTTCATATTTGTCATTCCATTTCCTGCAGTTGTTCAGCCCCCTTCAATGCGCCATCTCCCAGGGCTTGCTGTAACCAGCAGTGCTGTGAGATTTCAAGCTAGCATGAGGCCTTAGAGAAGTCTGGAACCTCAGTCAAACGAGAAAGGGTGAGGTCTGCTTTGTGAGCCTTGGCTGGTCCCCTTGAAACTCTCACATCTACAGATCATCTAGTTATGAATGCACAGAAAATTTTATGTCAGTCCTGACCACTGTGCTTATGTGACTAGTTAACAGTTTTTTTCTATTATTAATGTTTATTTTCTATTATTAATGTTTATTCCTCATGGGATCCAGTATTATTTATTTAGGAAATAAGTTTTGAGGCTTTTTCCCTGTTAATACTATGTCTCACTATATCAAATAACCAAAAGATTGTCACTGCAATCGAACAATATAGAGATGTTAATAACTGCGATGTGAAGTTTTGCTGGAGAAAAAGTCTTGAAGGGCAAGGTAGTACTTTGACAGTAAATCACAAATTTATATTGAAAAATAGTGCTGATCCTGAAATTAAAGAAATAGCCAGTGTTCTTTTTTGATAATTTTTGTGGATAACTTTTAAGACATAGTCTTGAAATGCAGTATCGGCATTAGTACATTTTGATGGTTTGGGTTGTTTTTGTTGTTTTGTTTTGTTTGTTTTTTTTCACCATTCTTTTTCTTATTATCTGAAATGAAACCAGGAAAAACTTCTCATAATTTCCTCATAAATAGTCTAATAGAAGGGGTTTACTTCAGTACAAATTGCCTACTTGCAGCATTTTAATCTGACAAGCTGTTCAAAATATTTTTAAAGCCAGCTGAGGGAATGGAATAGGTACATTTCTCTGCAGCAATGAGTCAGTGGAAAGAGACACAGTGACTCCAGGCAAAACAACTTACGTGTTTCATTGCATTTTGAGTTGGTATTAGCTATTTCATGGAGACTACAAACTTGATAGCCCTCCCCCACATTAAACAGGTCTAGTAGCTCTTTTTTAGAAGCATGTTGATAATTTCTCAGTGTGTTCTTTTCTTTTTGTTTCTTATGGTTACTTCCATACTGATTGAACAGAAATCTACTACTTATAACATCTGAGAGATGACTGTAGTCTTTTGCGAATTACGTACTTTGGATGGCTCATTGCTCATTTGTAGTCCTCTTGCTTTAAAAGGAAATACTTTCAAAAATAACCAGTACAAGGAATTTTCTGGTTTAAATACAATTATCCAGCTTCGAGATTCCAAGGAAGTGTGCTGAGGTGAACTCATGGTTTTCCCAGAGCACTGCACTAATAAATGAAAATGTACAGAAAAGCTTGAGATATATTTTAAACTCCCTGCCTTCACTCTACAGATTGTTACACTTCTACTCCCAGTCCAACAAATATGATTAATTTGATTATCTGTGCATACGCAAAATCCCTCTGGGAGCTGATGTAAACATAAAATTCCCCTTGTGTTTTCTAACATGTGAAACTATGCTCAGATCCATGTGCAGCCAGAAAAATCTTTTGAGAAAGAGGTAGTAATTTTAAATCTAAATGAGAAATTCACCCATCTGTTTCATATTTCCAATCGACCAAGTTGTTACTGCCTTTATTCATGAGGAGAGGAGCCTTTCATACTCCGTACCATGGAGTATAAATCATGCTTCATGACATGAACAAAGTGTGGCTCTCCATTTTGCTGTTCACTGAAAACAGTAAAAGATGCTGGGAAAAAAATATAAAAACCTTAGTTTATTAAACAACTAAAAAAGACTTCTGTAACTAACGCTACATATATTCATAACTACCTGTTTTCAGTGAAGGAACAATGCTTTGCCAAGTATTTCTTATCAGACAAAAATAATCTTAATTTGACTTTCAGCTCAAAGTTCCCATGTCTTCTTTGTTTACAATAGGCCTCTGAAATTCAGCAAGGAGAAAGCTCTGGAAGAAAAATACCACCAGTATCTCTCATGAAGTTCCATTTGTCACAGGTACATGTGTGTTGTCATCCCATCTGTCAGTGAATCCATGGCAACATGCCAAAATAACAACTGAACACAAATGCTCGGACAATGAATCAACCAGAAACACCTGATATATCAGGAGCTTTGAGTGGGAAACCTCCCCTACTAAAGAGCAGGGAGGGAGACCTACACCACCTTCCTTTCCTTGCGGACTTTCTCCCTCAGATGTGTTGCATGGGCTCAAGGTATCATTCTCAACCCAGACGGAACCACATGAACAAAGTTTTCCCACCATCTCCATATAAGGAGAGGCCCAAAGTAGGCTTCTCCAATCATTTCACGCAGGCAGTATGAGGACCAAATATCGCTTCCCTCACTAAACTCTTCCTTCTGAAAGCTGCTGTAGTTACTCAGAGTTCAGACTAACTGTGGGTAATCAGAGCTTGATGACATAACATTTGATAATGACATTGCCACATATACTCACAACAGAATTATTGTCAACCTGTGTGAGAAACATAGGTGATGCATCTAACAAGATTAAAATAAAACTATTGCACTTGTTGTGAAGTCAAAAATCTGTCAGCTAATAAAGGACAAAATTACAATTACAATTACAATCCTCTACAAAAGAATCGTATTACTTCAGTCCTCTGACACATATAACCAAGACAATTCTTCTTGACATGGCATGGTGAATTCAGGAGCCTCTGTCCTTTTGCTGCATAGGTGGGACAGTGCAGAGGAGGATGTCTTGAGGGCATGATGACCATAGCTGGTTACTGAAAATTTCCCTGGCACATTTCTTCCAGAAGGCTGGAAGGATTCTTTAGGAGGAAGAGGTCACTTTTGTGGCTCCTGTAGATACTGCCATACAGAAGAGCTTTGGGCTGTTCTTGTCTGGCCTACAGCTTTCTTATAAGACTTTGTGCAAACTGTTTTCATATGGAGCATTGGAAAAGATTGGAAATCCTGTTCCACCTACTGTCTGAAGGTTTACAAGCAGGCATGTGGAAAGGTGACCTGGCAAGGGCTTCGCAAGGGCCACTTGTTGCAAAGAGCAATTGTAATTGTTGAGCACTTTGTGACAAAGTAACACATTCCTGTAGTAAATGGCTGGAGAAGGATGGAAATTTCAAAGAAGATTGGGTGGGTACCAATTATGCAGTTTCTTTAAACACTTTTCGTCCAGATCCATTTGGAGTTGATTAACATACACATAGATATTTGGCACCCCTGCTGCAGTGAATTTCCCTTCAAGCAAAGTAATAGTTCTTTTATTTCTTTTCATTCACTGAGCTCCACTAGATGAAAGAGCACAGAGCATATACCTGCAGCTTGAAAAGGGCCCCTGTGTCCCAAAAGAGGGTAAATGCCAGCTTCATTAGAACACATCAGTAAATGTTTCATACAGAAAGGCACAATCTGCTCTTGAAAAATCTGGGACCTCTGCACACAAAGTATTTGATTGCTCTCAGCAAAAAGGGAGAGCCTTTTGTCTTAACCTGCTAGCCTTGGAGCTAGTGTCATTTTGCCAAAGTGAGAGTTTTTCTTTGTTGTACTAACCACTTCTCCTCTGATCTCACTGAATGTTAAGAGTTGTCTCCAGTTCCCTCCCACTTGTTGCTGGGTCCCTGAGGATGGGAAGTCATGGACTGGTTGGACAGTACCAGTTGGGCAGACTAAATTTATCAATTACATATGAATTTTCCCTTCTGTAATCTCACAGCATCAGGCAGCTCCATCCTTAAACCCATCATACAAACAGCACGTTCAGAGGCTTACGCCAAAGCGAACTCGGGTTAATTTTGCCACAGGTTTCCCACAGACAGTCCCTGATTGCTATCTCAACAGCAAGAAGAGCAGGGCTAATGTCACACACGGGGTCATTTCTGTCCCAGCTCTGTCCTGCAACACTGTGGCCTTGTTAGTAGGTAGAATATGCTGCAGTCTCTAGGGGTGTCGCAGCTCGCAGACCGTGAGATTTCAGAACGCTCTGAGAATTCCTCAGGACGGACTGTCAGACCAAATTTCTCCCATCTGAGAGGTGGCTAATGTCATAATTTTGTATGGGATGAGTGAAGTAGTATATGTCCTTTTTCTAGTTTTTCAGGAAAATGAACACACAAAACAAATTTCATTATATGTAAGACAAAACCTTTGTGAAGATTTTATATTTCCTTAATGGCCAAGAAAACAGTAATAATTAGGGTCAAACCATAATTTATAAAAATGTTAATGGATTTATTTGGAAAATTGTGTCATAATTAAATATCCAGAATCTTACATAAGGTCCATAGTATACACCAGTAGCATACATAAGAGAATTCTGGGGATTTCCCCTGTATTTCTGTAAAAAAAAGGTGTCATATTTCTAGGGGTTTCTCCTCAAAAAGGAAAACTCCTTATAAAACATGCACAATCATGTTCAATGTTGTACATTACTGGAGTAACACTGATTAGGAAAATAAAATCAACATTTGAAACTTGTAAATGTCATTCAAACAAAACAAGGTCATCCTTTAAAAGAAGTACTAAAGTTACTGAAAACATCTCTCTGTCTTTTGCACAATCGTGCTTGAACTATTAATTTTCATGTCAAACTACATTTTTTATCAAAACAGTGATATTATTTGAAAACTAAGAAATATTATGCCTAATGCCTTGAAAATAGCCATCTTATCACAACTGATATGATTATCATCTGGGGGTTGCATATCTGGCAATGTCATCTAACCCCACAGTCTTTTCCTGTTTTCCAACCATGACTGTTTTCATTTTTTTCATTGTTATCAGTTTAACAGTTTCTCTGTTTTGGCCTCCTTTTTAGTGCAAGACAAAAAAAAAATTAAAAAAAAAAAAAAGAAATAAAAAAAATAGATGAGGTTCCTCAGCTCCTCAGCAGCTCTTTTGTTCTATCCTTCATTCACCCACTTACTTCTTATAAACTTATGGAATTATCTGAATTGCAGAGAATGTTTCTTACTACATCATTAGTGTGCAACTGGTTTATATCCCTCAGAAATGCTGCATTTTTATTTCCTTTTAAAAATAATTATTGTAGACTGTAATATTCCCATTTGTAATTCTGGAAATACTGACCATAAAATTATTGACATCTTTCTCTTCTTGCTGGTTCTTTGCCTGCCTAACATCTGATTGCAATGACTCCAGCACTGCTAGAACTGTTCCAATGTTTTATTCATAACAGTTCTTTATAAAATTTTCGAGCCATGTTTCATTTTCCTTATGTGTCTTTACTTACCAAAGTGCATTAACACACTGAGAAAAAAAAAAAAAAGGTTAATAAACTTTCCTGTAAAAATATTATCAGACGCTTCAAGACATTTGGTATGTAGCTGTAGTGCATAGTCATTCCCCATCATTCCTTGTAAAGAGAGATTTAGCATTCCTTCAATCACTTATCTTTATAAGAATTAAAATTCTTTCCGGGATATTTAGTTCTTACGGCATTTTATCACAGCACGTTTATGTTATAAACATGCTCTTTCTTGTTAGGAATTACATTAATTTTCCAGTTAGTTATCAAAGCCAATTACTTTTAAATTTATAGCATGCTGACATAGATTTATGAAAATAGATCATAAATCTTTCTTGCTATCTTCAAAAACATAGGATGATACGTGCATTTTCCCAGACACTGTATATAATCAGATGTGCTTGATTTTTTAAGAAAAAAAAATCGCCTGTTATCTAAATCATATGATCATATGTGTGTGTTTTTGATGAATATGTTCCTTTTTGCATCATCACCCTCCTAACAAAACTGTTTTCTAAAAGGAAAGACAAGGCACTGACAACGTTGGTCTGTTGCTCCCAAATTTGTACTGCATACATGAAGTGACACTGAATTAAAGGCTAATATCACTCTACTGCTTCCTCAGAAGTACAGAACTAAGGAAGCTAGTCTGCTATGAGGATAAAGAGGATTCTACAGTGAAAGCCTAGTGGAGGAAAAAGACTGGTTTTTTTCATATCAAGTTGTCTGTCTCTTGCTTTCCCATTTCTCTCATGAGGTTGATTTGGTATATGATTCATTCTGATTATTCTTTTGCTCAAAGTAAACAAAGCTCTGTCACTACAGGACAGAACAGAAGAATTAAGCATAACACTTCTCCAGCACTTGTGAGTCTCAGTTGTTCTCACTGCAGCACATCTCTGGCACTATGGTCATAGTCATGCCTCTGCTTCATTACTAATTTTAGCCTTTGGATACTTCAGCTGTGAGCCATAGACTCTTTTTTAACCACAAATTACTTTATTGGTTCCTACAGGCCTATTCATGTTCATGTTTTCTCTTCTGACTCTCCCTTCTCCAAAAGGGGAGTGAACCTCTACTATCCTTTCATGCAATGGCCTTTCTTAGTTGCTAATTGTTTTCTTGATTCTTTTCCCATCTCCATTTCAGCCTATTTTCACTCCTGGCTTCAGTAATGTCTGTTACTGAATTTTGTCCTTAAGAACATTTTCTTTTAGAAAGAACCAAAAGTCAGTGAATAGAACAGACTAGAGTTTTTAACTGAAAATTTTCCCTATTAAAATTGGATTGGTAAACTCAGTAAAAAATTAGAGAGACAGAGAGAGAAAAGAGAGAGAATACAGAGGGGAAAATATAAGATGATATTTAACACTTTTTGGAAAATTTCCTTATGTTAATACTAGAAATGTCTTTTGGAGATAAGTCTTTTGTATGATATAAAGACAGAATGGGGAGAAGAATTATTTCACACACTGTAATGGTCATTTAAACATTAAACATTTCATGTTTAATCAACATTAAATGGAAATCTTATACCTTAAGTCTAACCCATGAACTCTTTTTTAGATGAACTTCTATTGTCTTTTCCTATATTTTTTTTCAGGAAAATATCTGGTGCACCTCTAAATATTACTATTATTTTGTGTGAAATTGTAAGTATGAATGTATGCAAGCAGGTGTTAAAAATAAATTATTCTAAAACCCTAACTCCAGCAATTGTAGATCTATTGTTTTGAAAAATGGAAGAAGGACAAATATTTAATAAGAATTTCATCAACTGGAATCTCTATGGAAAGATTTGTAGTTTTTTTGTATGGAAGTACAGCCACACAAGCAATATACATACATGTGTGAGCAGGTGTCTATAAACTATTCAAATATCTAGCATATTTGAATTCAAAACCAAACATAAAAACTTCTTGATCTGTCATCTCAGGAAGCTCACAACTTAATGAGTGAAGCATCAGATGCAATGCAAAAAATAATTACTCAGAAGAAGAAAACAGGCATCTTGTCCATTCCTGATGTAACCAAAGATATACTGGCAAAGGTCACAAAACCTTACGACTACATTACCTTCATGATAATTTGCTGCTCTTGAAGCATAACTACGTAAGTGAGTCAAGGGGCATTCTAGCATTAAAATACATAATTTAGTGTTAAAGGTAAATTTTGCAGAGACTTTGCCATCCTGTTGTGGCAGCGTCAGCTTAATGGTTGGACTCAATGATCTTAAAGGTCTTTTTCAACCTTTATAATTCAGTAATTCCATCAGAGGTAAATAACTAAAGTGGAATGTCTTACATATTTAGAGGAGACTGGAGTGGTGAGCTAGCTGGCAATTTTTCATCAAGGTTATTTCCATTAAAACAGAAAATGTCTGTTTCATGAAATTGAATTTTCTAGTGCCCATTTTCATTTTCTGTTCTGTTACTGACAGGAGAGCTACAGCTACCTATGTTACAGCCCCCAGCATTTCAGCCTTTGGGGAAAGCTGCAAATCTAACTAAACTCCCTGAATAGGCATCAGCAGAGAGGAGCAGAAGGACAAAAAAATTCATATCTAGCTGCTAGCAACCCCAGCTAAAGACTAATATTTTCATTTATGGAAAGGAAGAGGAAAAAGAGCAGCACTTTCTGGGCAGGCAGACAACTAACAAGCCAAAATTCTCTGCAAACACTATTTTATTCTTTTTTTTTATTTTTAAAGAAATCTCCTTCTGTTGAAGCAAATAAAAAATTACTTATAATATTGGAAGCCGGAGGAGAGAGAGAGAGGAATGTTCATTCTACTTTTTACCCCAATTCTGAAGGCAAATATTTTTCAAACTCTTTTATTAAGCCAAATGGATTTCTGTTTTCCAAGCATCTAGCTATGTCCAGTCATATTTCTGACCACATAACAAATATACTTCATACATTTTCATGGGGTTTCACTACAGAAAGATTTGCATGGTTCACTAAAATCAGCTCCTCACTGCTCCCAACCAGCTTTCCCAGAAACCATGTTCCACCCAGTCAGGGGGCTGCTCTTCATCCTTCCTCCTCAGCCCACTCTGCTCATTCCTACCCCCAGAAGGACCTGACCCTTCCCTACTCACTGCACCCATTCTCATGTGGCCCAGTTCCCACATTCCCTAATTCTGCTGATCTTTCATGGGAATCTACTTGTGTTTCCCAGATATCACTATTTTTTACCGATAGGGAAAGGGTTCTTAATGACTTTTTCCCTTTTGATTTCTTAGGGAATATGAATAGTTAGGTAGAAGTCAGAAATGAGTCTGTGATTTCTATGGCTCTTGTAACTGACTTTTCTTCATACACTGGTGCCATTTCAGTGTTTCATATTGTGCTAAATTTTTATTCTACTGAAAATTGTTTTGCAAATTTTTTTGTATTTATTTTTTCTTTTTTTTCTTTAATTTTATTAAAATGTGTATGAATTAAGGGGTTTTTTTGCCTGATAATTAGGTGTCAGAAGTATTTTTAAAATCATATTTTTGTAAAAGAATTAACAATGAGTTGAACACCCAGCAGAATTGATGCAACAGGTTTGGCTCAAAATAAATTGGGAGATTGTTACGGTTTTCCACAAATAACATTTTGTGTAATATCAACTGGAGCATAAGCTCAAAAGATGTCTTCTGACATTTTGAAGTTGTTCTTTCTTACCATTCAAAGGAACAAAGGTCAGAAGCTTCTAGAATCAAGCTACTACACAGGTAGCAAGTAAATGTTTCAGCACAAAGACATTATTCATTTAGTTCATCACTAAGCACGTAGAAGAAAAGAAGAACATCAGAAGTCAGCAGCATGGATTCACCAAGGGAAAATCATGCTTGACTAATCTGATAGCCTTCTATGATGACACAGCAGGATGGGTCAGTGAGGGGAAAGCAGTGCATATTATCTACATCAACTTCAGAAAGGCTTTTGATGCTGTTTCCCATATCATCCTTGTAGGTAAGCTCAGGAAATGTGGATTAGACGAATGGACAGTGAGATGGATCAAGAACTAGCTGAATTACATTGTTCAGAGTGTCAGGGATCAATATGGGGTCCAGTCGTGTTCAACTTGTTTAGCAATGACCTGGCTGAAGGGGTAGAATGCACCCTCAGTAAGTTTGCTGATGATATGGAACTGAGGGGAGTTGCTGATACACATGAAGGCTGTGCTGTCTTTCAGTGTGACCTTGACAGGCTGGAGAGTTGGGTAGAGAGAATCCTAATGAGGTTCAACAAGGGCAAGTGTAGGGTCCTGCACCTGGGGAGGAATAACCCCCAGTACCAGTAAAGGTTGGGGGCTGACCTACTAGAGAGCAGTTCTGCTGAGAAGGACCTGAGAGTATTGGTGGGTGACAAGCTGACTGTGAGTCAGCATTGAGACCTTGTGGCCAGGTATCCTGGGATGCATTGGGAAGAGTGTGGCCAGCAGGTTGAGGGGGGTGATCCTCCCCCTCTACTTGGCCCTGGTGAGGCCACATCTGGAGTGCTGTGTCCAGTTCTGGGCTTAGTACAAGAAAGACAAGGAGCTACTGAAGAAGGTGCAGCAGAGGCCACAAAGACAATGAGGTGTCTGGAGTATCTCTTTTATGAGAGTAGAGTGCAGGAGCTGTGCCTGTTTAGCTTAGAGAAGAGAAGACTGAGAGGGAATCTCATAAATGCATTCAAATACCTCAAAGGCAAGTGTCAAAAGGATGGTGCCAGACTCTTTTCAGTGGTGCCCAATGACAGGGCAAGGAGCAATGGCCATAAACTAAAATGCAAGAAGTTTCACCTCAAACGGAGGAAGAACTTCTTTACACTGAGGGTGGCAGAGGTGCCCAGGAAGGTCATGGAGTCTCCCTCTCCGGAGATATTTAAAACCCACCTGGACAGGTTCCTGTGTAACCTACTCTAGGTGACTCTGCCTAGGCCAAGGGGTTGGACTAGGTGATCTCCAGGGGTCCCTTTCAACTCCAACAATTGAATTAGTGATTCTGTGTAGTTATTAACACAAGCTTACTGTGATAACAGAGAATAAATTATTAAAATTTGGGAGAGAGTATTCAATTGGTGGACAAGAAATTAGTCAAAGAGCTTTACATTAATATGCTTTTCCCCAAAGCTGAGACAGACACAAGTTCAGTTATGTTGACTCTATGGACGGGTGACAACTTGTTAGGTTACTACAACTCAGCTGTGTTTGGCTGTGTGCCCTGGTCTTCTGCTTATAAACACAGTGTTTCCATCTGTCTCACTCATTGTAGTTTTAATTCTTCAGTTAAGCTATTAATATTTCACATTTTCACTATGCAAACCTGCTACTCGAATAGTACCCACTATATCGGGACCAACAATTCCAGTGTACTGGTGGAGGTCATCAGTAGCTATAACATTTTATAAGCTCCAAATGCACTATAAAGTGGGGGATTATGGATTTATTATATATGTATAAAGTCACTAACTCACAAAAACAAGTTAATGTGCATTACTGTGTGTTTACTACCATAGGCTCCAACACATACAGATAGCTGCATCAATGTGTAAAAATAAACATTATGTTTTGAATTTTTTATGGAAATACAAAATTTTTCTTCAATGTGTTTTATGTCATAATACAATCTTCAGGGAATCTGTCTTTCTTACAGACTTTAGTCATTCAGTTGAAGCTTAGAAAGCCTCATTAGAGGTTGTAAACTAATGAATACACCCTTAAATAGAGCAAAACCAAACGTTGGCTTTTGCAGCAGGTGTGAATATATTCAAAAGATAATTATGCTTGACACTGTCATAATTTGACCTACTGGAGCCCCCAAAATCATGTACATGATTGAACAAGGGAATTTCGATATAATCTTGTGAATATAAGAGTTTAATAAATTATAACTTGTACTGTGAGTCTCAACACATGAGATTTAGCTGCCCTAGGTTACATATTTAGAACAACTCAGGTTAAAAAATACAGCTCAGCTATGAAAAGACTCTTTATGTCTCACTCTTGTGAATAAAATAAAAAAAAAAATCTGATTTTCTCAGAACTAAAGGAAGAGCACACTATCAGGTAGGTTTGTCTACCCTGAGCAACATATTTCCTAATCCACCTCAGCTGATACTACAGTAATCATATTAACTACCACAGTCACATTCCAAGAACAGGACTTCAAGCACAGATCTGTACTTAAAACATCTCCTTCATTAGCCTAGCAAGAAAAAAAAAAGTGATACTGAAACAACTTTTGTAAAGTCTTTGCTTTGTGCCCTTCAGTTGCAATGCTAAGGCAAACTATAATTAGCACATGGAGGGACCAATGACTAATGCACATGAAGGTACAGTGAATTAGCTCAATTGTTTTGATTATTTTTGCTAGTAGGTATACTAGACATTCTGATGCTATTCCTTAGACCGCAAATATTGGGACACCCTGCTCAAATACAACCACAGAAAGAAAATACAAAAGAAAGGGAAAAAAACCCAAAAAAAACAACTGTAGATGTCGTATCTTCTACTAATGATTTACAATTAATATGTTCACACCCAGGATGACCACACTTGCAACATACACAAAAATCCTATGCCTCCTCTGCAGTGATGTGTATGACCAGTAACAAAAGGCACCGGTTTTTCACTTGCTCTTACATTGGCTTTCCTGCCCTCTCCCTTGCCTTTCACATTTTCCCTGTCTACAAGATCTTCTTGGTATTCTGGAGCAATGGCTGAACATGGTAGGAAACATTGGATTATTATTATTATTAGTCACTAAGACCTGAAGGAATAGTTTTAACAATGTCTTCACTCTTGCTTTCCTCTTCAAACCAAGCAGTATCTGCAGTACTAAACACCCAGCTGGGTGTCAGCTTCTTCTTGATAAATGCAAAACTTGAGCAAATATTGTATAGTGGCAAAGAATATGGATGTTTTGACTGATTAAGTGGGAGGAAGGCACAGATGGCTAGCAAATATTGTCCAAAATATGTGAACACAAGATTAAAAAAGCATACATTGTTTCAGAAAAACCAAGATAGCTGCTTTGGATTTCTAAGTGTGTCTGTATCTGAACACACTAATTTTTTACACAGATATATAAAATCTATCCATTCTTGTAAGTTTTGGGTTTTGGTGAAATTCAGCTTAGTGCCAGGAGCCAGTTATAGGATCAATGCACCTTTGAAGTAGTGCCTAGGTTTGTGTTGACCTTTGATAAGAGGATAAATTTCACCCTGTGTCATTAGTGCTACCCACAAACATAAAAGGGATATGTTTGCTTTGCCTTAACATCTTTGATATTTACCCACTGCTTTGCTTGAGATATCGGGTATAAAGATGACCCTATCTTTCCTGACTATGATGAAAAGGAGAGATATTTGTATTTAAAATAAGGTTCAAACCTAGGCTGGAGAGATAGTGCTAACTCTTGCTGAACTTTTCCCTAGCATAGTGCAAGAAGCCAGTAAAGGTGAGGTGATGCAACTTTACTGTAATAAAAGAGTTCAAAAAAACAGTCATGATTCGTCAACCCAGAGGTCAAAATTTAGTCCAAGAGAGAAGGTCATGATACCACAGAGATCAGACATTACCCAGTGGCTGTGATACCCGACCAGAAGAAAGAAAAAGCTCAAAACAGCAGATTTCCAACCATTACAAGAGTGTGGGGTACAGTAGGTGAAGGTTAGCTCTGTCCATTGCTGAAAACCTCGCTATCCTGCCCTGGTCAGCTCACTGAAACAGGTGATTGAATTTGGCCATGACAGGTGGTTGAATTTGGGATAACACTACTTCTGACACTGACAACATGTCCCTGGAGTCCTCCCCTGCTGTGGATGGGGAGTGAGATATAGAGCCAAACACACTTTAGGTACAAGGACTTCTGCTATCAAAAGGACAGATGATAGTACTTCTAGGCAGCTCCACTGTTCCCCAGAACAGGTATGTCCCATTTCTGAATCTTTTCAACCCTGCCTCTTCTCATGCCTATGGCTGGCCATAAGTCAAAGGGCTTCTGAGGGCTGTTCAGCTGGCTGACATGCCACAGGCAATGCAGGCTACCAGCAGAAGTGGAGTAACAAAGGCCAGCTTTGCTTGTCAATAAAACAGGCCTTGACCCATCCTTTCAGGCTGGTATATGTGGGGCTTTTGCATGTGACTAAGAGACACATACACAGAGACAGTGAAAAATTAAACTGATTTGGAGAAATTGGTTAAAACGGTGCTTTTGTTTGTGATCCTTAAGAAGGACAGTAGCTGGTTAGCAGGCTAAGGTTCAAATTCCCAGTCACACACACACACACACACACACACACACACACACAGACAGATCCTGACATGCTTAAATCTGGAGTCTTTTTTGGCAGAAAATAAAATACAGGAACATGAAGGTATATATTTCATAATAGGGGTCCTTCCATATAGCTGGTGGGAAATACAGTTTGCTTTAAAATAGTTGCTGGTGAAACAAGATTTCTTCTATGAACAAAGAATCATATCTGTTAATTTATTCATCCTCAATTTCAAAAAATAGGGGTTATGTCCCCAGGAGCTACTCTGGCAAAGAGGTCCCTCAGAGTCTGGAAGGCTCCCAATTACAGTTTAAGGAGCCTTACAGCAAGGATGACTGACTACAGAGAGAAGTTTCTGACAGGACCAGGAAAAGGGAAAGAAGGAGTGCAAGAGGGTGATTGTGTGTAGGAGAGCACTTTGCTCTTTCATATGAATGAAACGAGGACAATTTCTCTTGCTCTTAATATTTGCAGTGAGTGGAATCACGTCCTGTTTTCTTTCATTTCTTTCTTCTTTTCTTCTACTTCTGTCTCTCTTTGGTTAGGGCAGGCTCTGTATGAACATGAAAAATTTACACTGATTCTTGTGGACTCTTTTTAGATTTACATGTGGTAACAAAAAGGGCCCCTTAACTTAAAATTCTGTTTTGGGCAGAAAGGAGAGAAAATACAAGATTGTTGTTAGCCCTGGGCTGAGGCAGGAAAGTGGTAGATATCTTCTTCCCCTGGGAAGCAACAGGAGCTGCCAGAGAGCTGTTGCCTTGGAAATTTCACCCAGAGAAGAATTATCATAGAATTGTTTAGGTCAGGAAAGACCTCTAATATCACCGAGTCCCAGCCATTAACTCAGTTCTCTCAAGTTCACCACTAAACCCTGTGCCTAATTGCCACACCTACATGTGTTTAAACTTCTCAAGGAATGGCATTACTAAACATATCTGGGCAGTGTGTTAAAATGCTTGACCACCCTTTCAAGATATTTTTCCTACTATCCAGTCTAAACCTGTACTGGTGTAACTTGAGGCCATTTCCTCTCATCCTGTCACTTATTGCCTGCAAGAAAAATTCAACACCCACCTCTTCACAATCCCATTTCAGGTATTTGTAGAGAGTTATAGGGTCTCCCCTGAGCCTCCTTTTCTCCAGACTAAACACTCCCAGCTCCCTCAGCTGCTCATCATCAGACTTGTGCTCCAGATCCTTCACCAGTTCCATTGTCCTTCTCTGGACATGCTCCAGCACCTCAATATCTTTCTTGTAGTGAGAAGCCCAAAACTGAACAGAGGTTTTGAGGTATGCCCTCACCAGTGTCGAGCACAGGGGCACAATCACTGCCCTAATCCTGCTGGTCACACTATCTTTTACCCAGCAAAGAGTACACCCCTCCAAGTCACAAGCAGACATTTTATCCAGGAGAATGCTTTGGAAAACAGTCAAAGGCTAAGGTGCATGTAGACCCTCATCCACCTAAGCAGATCACATTGCCATAGGAGTACCACCTTCCAGTACCTAAAAGGGCTTAGAAGAAGGCTGAAGAGGAACTTTTCACAAAGGCATGCAATGGTAGGACAAGGGAGAATGACCTTAAACTGAAGGAGGGTAGGTTTAGATTAGATATTAGGAAGAAATTCTTTATTATAAGGTGGTGAAGCACCGGACCAGGTTGTGGACTCCCCATTCCTGGAGGTGTTCAAGGTGTTCAGGCTGGATGGGGCTCTGAGTACCTGGTCTAGTGCGAGGTGTTCTTGCCTATGCAAGGAGGCTTAGAACTGCATGATTTTTAAGGTCTCTTCCAACCCTAACTACTCTGTGATTTTTATGATATCAGAGATCAGGATCAGATCAGATCAAGAGCTACCAACACTTTCAGGAGGTAAGGACTTTTCCTAGCTCTCTTTCTAGCTTCTGTGAGTTATCCAAAGAAGACCATACTATCATGCCTGGAACAAGGATCATTTGTTCATGCAATCCCATCTCATGCCCACCATAAATATTGCAATCATTGAGCTGGCACAGAAGAGTGCCCAAGTGATTCAAAAGCATCTGAAATTTATTGTGATCAAGCCCTTTTGCCCTTTTTTATGGTTGACATCTCCTACCTGACTCACCCTTAGGAGTGGCTGAGCAAACCTTACTGTTTAACCCTTGTGGCTTCCAATCTGACCTCCTGTTTCAGCAGCTTGGCTATGAGTCAATGGACTGCCCAGGCATGCACTATTTGTTGCCAGGATGAGAGAAAACAGAGCAGTCCAGCTCGTGGCATACATCTAGGAACTCTTACCCCTGCTAAACTGTGCAATGTTACCCATGAAGGGAATGTCTTTGGCTCATCCTATCCTACAAATGGCTCCTGGGTATTATCCTAGGTAGTGTAAGTATGCCAAAACTCTTCCATGGGGCTGTTTTCCTTCTAGCATCAACAGTTAAATTGTGTGGATAATTGTAGCCTGGATCAAATCTGATTTAACTGGCACGCTGGTTTACTTGTAAGTCATAGCCTAACTCTCCCAGCGGTTACAGAAAAAGTTCATTTCACCTAGATAGATCCCATAAATCCTCTCAAAAGCATGTGAAAGATTGCTTAGTTAAAGGGTTTATTTGGTTTAGGACAGTTTTCATAACTTCTCCAACAGTAAGGGGAAAATTAAGTAGAAAAATTAATAGATCAACCAGTAGATAAATGAATAAATCAATATGTTCACATACTTCTCAAATAATAATAATGTAATAAAGCACAATGCTCATTAGAAATATCTGGGCTGTCTACATTCAAAGAAAAACTGGTCTCTTCAGTTTTAGTAATAGCATTATTAGTACTTATCAATACCTAAAACATTAATCTGTCCTAGAAATATGACACTAAAATTATTTCTAGAAAGGGACACTACCTTTCATGTAAAGAATTCTGCAGCATTTTCTCTTTCCTCTTACATTTTCAATTATTTACTCCCTAGTACTACTCTCCACCAAGTTCAAGAACCTGACAGGATAGTATATGTGCTTAAAGCAATGACAGCTTGAAATGTAGCTCTGCACATCTTCATTAGCATCAGATCAAAATAATTTCAGATCAGTGCCAATTCCCAAGTAATGTCATAGTGATGAGGAACCTCACTGCCTCATAGGAAAAGTGGTTGCACTGAGGTCCAGCCCTAGGTGGAACAGTGCCATCTGCCTCCCCTGGCTTACCCATCCACCTCTCAGCCTATTCTACCCAGACTTCTTCATCTCATTTAGGGTAATGATCCCTCTGAGTCATATATGAAGGAAACAGGACATTTTATCCTTATGTGAGACAAAATATTTCTGATACACTTTGGATACGTACTAGCTAAGGCACCAAACATGCTGTTTTTTATGATATTGGCAAAACATAATTAGAATGGTGCATGTCCGTGTTTGATTGATTGATACTAGTTGCCTTTACAAACAAAGCATTAAGAAAATTATTTTGTAGAGGAATTGTATGAAGTGTGTCATAATATTTAAAGATGTTACTTGTTCCACTGCCTAAATTAATGACATCTCACCTTGCTGAAAAATGGATTTATGAATGATTTAATTTCAGCTCAGTTCCTCTGTTTATCATCTTTCTCAACAGTGAGAAATATACTGTTCAAACAATACCACAATCAGAAAAATAAATAAAATTGATGATGACGGTTCCCAATATAATTGTCCTGAATGTTTTAATATTTTAATATCTGCGTTATTAAACCAAATTGCTTCATTTTCATTCAGTGACAGCCAGGGGAGTTGCAAATCGTGCAAATGTTGGTACATGAAACTACCAGTTCTTTGTGAGGTACAGTCACCTGCTTGGGCAGATTAACTGTACAGTGGGCATTGGTTGAATCAGCTGTGCTGCTTCTTTAACTCTCTTTGGTTTGGTATTAGTATTGTGGTTTTCATATCATAACCTGTCTGAACTAATAATTTGTCCAGAATTTTACTTGTCTTCATGAAGGATAGGCAGACTTGTCCTTTCCGAGAACTTGGAGTCCACAGCAAAACAATGTGCAGAGAACCAGTGACCTCCAGACTGAGTAACTACAGGTGCAGTTTGGTTTTTAATTTTCTAACAGGAGTTGGACTCGTGGTCCTTGTGGGTCCCCTCCAACTCGAGATATTCTATGTTTCTATGACTATGAATGTGTATGTGTATATATCTATGTGTATGAGACTTCAAGGATTTGGTGGTAAAGTGAGAGATGATGGAAGCAAAACAAGGCACCATGTTTCTCAGGATCCATAACAACTGCACAGCCTCACCTGCAAAGTAGTTCTGTAATTAGTTCTGAAATCGAAAGACCTGGGAAACATGGGCATGTGGAAAGCCACAGCTATGGTTCTGTATAGTTACAGCTTTACAGAGAGTAGGAACACAGAATCACCAAACAATTCTCTTTAGAAAGAACACCTGGAAGCCGTTTGGTCCAAATACTTCCTCAAAGCAGGGCCTATTTTGAAGACATGTCTGGGTGCTTAGAGTCAGACCATGTATAGCACCAGCCAGCACTGGTCTTGTCTGGAATTTTCCACTTTCTAGGTGTCCAAGATTCCTTATATTGAATAATTTAGGAAGACAACAGGATAAGTTCTAGAAGTCCTAAACTCTGTCCTTCAGCTTTATCACTAACAGACTGCTTCATACTAAAATATAATGAACACAAGTCTAACTTTTCTTATTTGTGAGGAAGTCAGTAATAGATTCACTAAGTCAGGAGTACTTTCATAATGTGAAATAGGTATAGATAAAAGGAAAATCAAAGCCAGATATTCTTTACGACAGCAATTTTATAGGAATAGACTTCTGCTCCATGTTTTTTACTCTCAGCCTTCTTTCCCAGAGCTCCACTCAAAGTTTCCACTCTGTGTGGTTCTCGAAGCCAAGAGCGGTGGAAAGGAGTCCACAGCAGTGTGTGTTGATCTTCTTTCTGAATCAAGAGACTTTCCAATAACTTCATTCTTCTTGCTTCATTTTAGTCCATCTCTCACCTTGCAAAGCCCAGAGAACACTTTATGACCATGTTGGCTCTCAATGTATCCAGGGGTAAGGCATGCTGGTTCTCTCAGGATGCAGGTTTCTGTATCATAAAGGTCCCAGTACTCAGGTTTTCTCATGTATGTGTTCTGTTTATGTAAACTACCTTTGTAGTACAAAGGTATAGCTGAATTCTACTAGGTTTATGCAAAGTAGATGTTAAGGAAAGATTACATCTTTAGTTTAAAGAAACTCAGCTTGATGCAATTAATTACAAAACAAATAAAAGTTACTAAAGTGTAGTTATGTATAAGTATAGCACACTTGGATAACCTTTAGCCAAACAGCCTGGAGCTGGAAGAAGTCTCACAAGAGCAGCACGGAGTACTGCATAATGGAGCTTACCAGACATTAACTCCTTGCAGTAAGACTGGAAGCCTGGCTGTTTCTGTCCTTACAAAATAGAATGTAGACAAAACAGCCAGTTGCCTTCTTCTTAAGCCTTTAAATCACAACAGATTTATGAGGTGTGTATATTCAATGCAGAGAGAAAAACATCATGACAATGCAATCCAGCCCTTATAAAATGAAAGCTGTTTATAACACTAGCCCATATTAAAATCAGGGTTAGTTAAGAAGGAGAGAGCTTCAGAAAAAAAAAGTAGCAAAATGCTAATAACTTTAGTAGTGCTAAAAACAAGGTAACTTAAGTTCAGTTTGAACAGCTTCAATACCTCTATTCCAGGCAAAATTAAGATAAGGAAATCTGTTAAATCTGAGTCTCTGTGCATTTATTTTGTTTTCAAAGAAGTTTTGAGATCCTTCAAAGTCTGTTTTCTGCTTTCTTTTTGTTGCCTCACAAGCTACAGCAGGCAGTAAAAACTATAGCTGTCTTACGGACAACGGGTTTTCCAGACATTTAAGGTTAAGAACCATTTTTGCATGGATTTGGCCTAGAGAAAAGCGTTCAAGAGGGCAGAATTTAAATAAGTTAGAATCCCCAAAGCAAAGATAATCATAGGCTAAGAAAGTCTTGGCGTTTAAATACAGAGTTTAAAAAATCCAAGGAGAGACCTCAGGCACATCACAGTGTCTTTCTGTCTCCATTCTCCAGCTGTAAAATAGAGATAATTTTTCTCCTCTAACTCTCAAGGAGGTTATAGCATAAATTCATTAACATTTGCAAGGCATTCAGATGTTGTGTGAATATCTGAGAGCAAAATAGAAAACTGCTGCTTGTGAATGAAGGCCTTATAAATTGTTTTATAGATAAGTCTCAATCCCCTTCATATTTCCCATTGAAATTTGAACTTAATTCTGGAAAAGAATGCAAGGATAGAAAATTGGTTCTTTGAGAAACTAAAGCTGAGGATCATTAATATCTCTAAGGGTGGGAAGGACTAATAAGCTCCTAATATTTGCAATCTCAGCTCCCATCCCTGTTCATATTCATATTACTTCTGCCTTTTCTGTTGCCCTTCTATTCCCATTATTTATTATCTGTGGTAATATAACCCTTCTATGTAATATAATATTGTGTTATTTTAACAAAACTGTCTGAAATTTACTCTTGTTGTAATAAAGAAAGATAAGCAATGAAATCTTGGCCTCACTGAGACCAATGGGATTTTTCTGTTGATCTCAGTAGAACCAGAACTTCATGCAGGAATCATACTGATACCTTAAACCCTTGACAGCTTTGATACATCTTTGAGTGAAAGTACATTGACTTTGTACTTTCCTAACAGGAAAAGATGCTTTCAAAATCCCTTGTTAGAGGGTTTGTTTTCTACTCAATAGAAACAACTGGCACTCAGGACAACAGTTCATTCAACAGGAGAGTGGGCTCATACATACCTGTAGTCTGCTTCCCTTAATACTCAAATAATAAATGAAGGTAATTTTGAGATGACTTTTGGTCTCTTTCCTTTTATAGTTGAATGACTGTTCATAGGTAAATCATAGAACATATTAAGTATGAGGAATATTGTCTGACTAGAAGAAAATGTCTCAATTTAGCCATGAAAGATCTGCCTGTGGCTTATTAAATAATTCTTTAAAGGCTCATAGGTTTCTTTATCTTGTCCAAAGTGCCAGTCTATAAAAGTATGTGACAGTCTATGACATAGACAAAATCTACCATAAAAATAAGTATTTGCATCAGGTATTTACAAGGTCAATAAGCAAAAGAGGAGAGGTACAACACTGAGATAGTGAAACTGTTTGAAAAACAGACAATAAAAGGCAGTAACAGCTTCCCTTTCACATTTTTCATTCTTTTTTATGCTTCTGTATCTAATAATATACTTCGAGCAGTGACATAAACAAATGAACTGTTGTTTACCATGGGAACCTTTTTCAGGTACAAGAAGCTGAATGTGGTCTCCACATCATGAAAGGCAAGAAGATTATTATTCTGTATTTGATGGAAGTTCATTTCCCAGTGACTATTTGTTAGGAAAATTAGTCAAAGACAGACATTCTTTAAACTTGTCAGAAATTAAATGTTTTCAGTCTTTGGGCACTTGTTCAATTAATTTGGAGATAAATAGAACTCTCAGAGTTGCGACTGATACAAATTAAAAAGAGAAATATATACATTTTTAATAAAAGACTTCACAAAATAAGAATGATATCAAAAATGTTCATAATTGCAAAAATACTGATTACATTCTCAGGAAATAGATTGTGTTACAGTACATTAGCTGTTACAAATATACTGCTCAATTTGATCTTTTCAGCACTGTAGGTACCTAGGGCCTTCCCTGACATTCCTTAGAAATGCTCCAGTTGAGGAACACACTTGTCACTTTACTGAACTCTTCTTAGTGTTTTGTAGGCTTTTTTCCTGATTTCAATGTAAAACTGTCTTTTCAGTATAAATACATGACAACTTGGGCACCTTTTATTTACATCTAACATTGTGAGCACACTGAGAGACTACGATCAGCTTTGTACAAACGTCAATTTTATGTTCATTTGTTGATGAGAGCTCATCAAAATAAAAAAATATTGACTTGGTTCTCCTGGATTTTCTTTGATTTCCTATTATTTAGACTAATTTAAGAGAATAGAATTTCCCAACCAACTTTTTTTTTTTTTTGACATAAATGCATCATTAATTCCCTAGTAGTTTTGGGGGTCTACTTTGCCAGCATTGATGGCTATGAAATGAACTAGATCCTGTCAATAAAAACATAGGAAGAAAATTCAAGGGGTATCAAAGAACATTTTTAATTTATTCATCAGAAAGGTATAGGTGTAAGATTTGCCCCTGCTGATGAAGGCCTGAAATCCCAACTCCATTTTGACTGATTGCCACTGATTAAGTTTTGTAAGGCTTACTCATAAGTACCAGACAACCACAGAAAAATCTAAAATCAATTATGGCATTCAAATCAGATCACAAAGTTCTAGACCTGTGTCCAGAAGCTGATCCTGTGAGTGCCCAGATATGTTTTGGTCTGGAGACCAATTGCCCAAGTTCTATAACACAGTAACACTCTGTTATACTGTAAAAAACAGCCACTGGTTTTGTGTACCAAAAATCTGTTGGTATCTCACCCATCATTTCGGAGTTTTGTTGTAAAGCATTCGTTGTTTATTAACCACTCTGCTCTGCTAACTGTTGCCATTAGCCCACTCTTCTGTTATTCACCTTTGATTTATTTAATTGGCCTTGATAAGATAACTAATGATAACTAGGATGAAAATACAGCAACTCCTAAAGAGGCACCAAGAACAGATGCACTGGAAGATTTGTGTTATGCTTTCAACATTTTTTGAATTGATAAGCAAATCCAGAATGGTGGCCCACCCCAAGAAGGACTAGAAGAGACACCAGGGCACCACAAGATTCAGTCCCACCTTGCAAAGTGAGGTACCAATCAAAACCTCATGGTAGTATGTAGATCATATCTTGAGCTGTGGTTTAAAATGCAAATAGGCATTTTAATTAGCATTCTCAGCTGCTGAAAAGTCACCTTCTCTCCCAGCTGATTGATCAACCTAAGGATCTTGCTTCTGTCTCTCTCTGTCCTCACCATGGTGCACTCTGCCTTGTCTATTTAATCTGTGTGCCTTTCATGACTGCACCTTTCAGGAGCACCCTCCCCAAGAGCAGAGTGGGCTTGTAGTGCCAGTAAGCACATCTGAGAGACCTAAACTGCTCCATGTTCTTCTTGCTAAAGCTAGGTTACGTGTCAGCTGAGAGATACTAGAGAGGAAAACGCCTTCTCTAAGTTTCCTGAGAACATCTCTGTCATCATTTTACAGGTGAGTCACCAGGAAAAACATTTTGGCAGTACGTAAAGCAGGAAACTGCTTCCACCTCTCCCTTTCTCTCTCCTGTACCCACAGAGAGTTGATTTTTCTCTGGTGAACGTATAAGCTAACAAGGAGTTCTGATACACTCCAGCCAGAGCTATGATCAAGATGAGCCAGAGAATAGATCTGGAGAGTACAAGAAAGCTTGGGACAGCCATGCACTCATACAGATGATGTCATATGTAGAAACTGTTCACATCTACAGCATGTGTCAGGTAGGAGGGGAGAGCAGTAAGAGGTATAGAAAGACATTGACATCATCCTCATAATTTTTATTTATGATGGAGAAGAGTTTGGGCCATCCCAAACTGCAGGAACAGCAGAAAGAAAGGATTAGCAAGGGTATAAAGTCTGTCAACACAAAACAAAATAAAACCTGGCAAGGAAGGGTGAATTTGCACTTCCATCCTCAAATTCAGTGACATTTCAGCTCTCCATGGAAGACATCGTCTGGGAGGCACTGGGTCACCTTAGCATTCTTTACAGAAGGTAGCTTAAAGCCATTGAAGGATTCATTTGTTTCAACTAGTATTTGCAAAGGACTATGAAGAGGCAACTGAGATATTTGTCAATGCGGGAGCACTTAGAGATATGGTGCAGTGGCAGGACGGCTACTTGCAATTTTTAAAAACCATTTAGACAGCTAAGAGCAGAGGGTGTTCAGAGATAAAGAATAGGCATGTTTGATTGTACTACAAGAAAATAAAATATACACGTGTGAGGCAGGGGCAAAGCACAATGACAACACACAGATGTCCGGTGCTAGTCCTGTTTTGCTTCCTCTTCAGTCAGCTAAACCCAGGATTCATCCCTAGACAATTCATCAATTTTATCTTGCAACATTGGGGTACGGACTTGACCTATTTAACATTACAAAATAAATGTAAACTGTATCTTTAGGAAATCACGTAATTTGCTATTGACAAAGTTCAAAGCATGACTTCTAGGTCATGTGTGAGAACCTCTAAATGAGGCCTTAAACCAGTTAAGAGGAGTATGAGAAGCTGCTATTACACTGCTTGAAATGAGTGAACAAGAGCAACTTCTTCCTGCTAAGAGGCAACCATTTGAAATATATTTTACACTGAAAAGGCGAGAGAACCACGTTTCATTAGGAGCTTTACTTTCTGCAGTCAGAAACAGCACCAAACAGATCAAAGATGTGGCACTTTATTGATTAGTCCTCAGTGTGTGTTTAATCAGCAACTGGCCTTTTCCAGGTGGACTGAGTATAGTAAATTAACACAGACATTCATCTGTTCTTGGAAATAACACGTTGTTGGAGATTAGGAGGTTCTCTAACTCAAGTGCAGTGTTTTTAAAATGAATTCACATGACCATTGTCTAAATTATCAGCAAGTATATGTGCTAGTTAATGACTAATAAATAAGCAAACAATGCTTTGCATTATATTATTATACTCTTTGCCTTGATGGTCACCTTAGTCTTTTCTTATAGTTATTGTCTTTAGCTGATGAAACCAAAGCACACCTTCAATTGAACTTTTTAGGCTCTGTGTTGCTGTTTCTGTGCTGTTTCAGTTACTTTTGTTACATAGGAAGACCGAGAAGGGACTACAAAAGTTCACAGAGAAAAAAGAAGAAAAAAAATTGACAAAAAAGTCAGTCTGAGTCCCTTTTAAAGATCTTTACTCTAAGAAGGTGTTTTTCATGCTCCTGTGTTTTGAAGACAAGTCCAGCCTCTTTTTTCAAAGGCAACATAGCGATGATCCCCCAGGTTTCGTCAGTCTGTGTTACAATTCTGATGCCAGAAAGTGACTTTAACTACTCTGATCATCAGCAAGCCAGTGCACTGTACTGCCTGTATGTCTGTAACATATCTATGTAGAGAGTACAGATAGGCACTCTCATGCGAAGAACAGAAAAGCTCACTGTCTGCATGATAGAGTACCTAGGACTCATGTTCCAGGAATCAGCGTTCCATTGCTACATGGCATCAGCCCAAAGGCAGAGGGGCGGTAGGCTCAAGGCCGGACTGACACAGCACCCTGACCTGTGTACACTGCCTGTCTGTAGATGCTTGCCTCTCCCTTTGTGTTGGCTAAGTTTATACTCACCATCCTGCATGAAGTCTGGACTTGATGAGGGTCACACCTACATTTATATCATTAGTCAAGCTGTAACAGGTGCTCTTATGATGGTAAGGAAGATCATGGGTGGCATAATTGCTCTTTTTTCCATAGATGTTAAAAACGCAATTTTCTGAGAGTTCAAGGGCAGGGCCCCTACATCCCCAAGCCCATTTTCCCTGCTCCTAGCCATCCTGCATGATCTCAGCTGGCACAGCCTCGCCAAAGAACTGGATTTATATCATGTCTTTGCTATCAGCTGGATACTGTTTATATTGCAATTGCATATAGTTGCAACTGGGACATTATTTTTTTTTTCCCAAACTTCACAGAGGAGTTTCCTTTTGTAATCTTTCTTCTACTTTTTAATGGGAAGTGCCTCAAACCTGAAGAAAGTTTGGGACTTGAGAAGTTCATTCTAGTACGCTGTTAGAATTTCACTTTCCAGTGGATAAGGCAGTCTTTGTGACTTTGTTTGCCTTTGAGGGGTCAGAAGTGGGGCGTGAGGGAGGTTGAATATAAATAAGGCCAAAATGTAATCTTTATTTCAGAACTTATTTTGTACATCTGAGACAAGAGTACTTTTTAAGTTCCCTTGGGAGTTTCAAGCCTCATGACATTACTGCTACAGCAGTCTGTTCACCAGCTAGTCCCTGGAGGATATGGCAACGACTGCTTAAATAAGGAAACACCATCCAAACTGTCCAACACCTCCTGGCTTTGCACACAATTTAATCAAGACAGTGTGGGCTAATTTTTCTACTGTGATAGGGATATCTAAATAAGCTCCCAGATCAAGAACTGATATCACTCCTACCCTTGCCACAATTACACCAGGGAAGGGTACTTGAATGTTTCATAACCTGACAAATGTCTGAAAAGGGGGGCAGTATTATGCCTGTTTTGCAGTTCAAGAGCTAAGATAGAGACCATGTGGACAGACTGCAGGACAGAAAATCTGAAACTGGGCAGGGATTCAACCTCTCATTCAAAGCTTGTGTTCTGGAGGGAACTTTTCTCTTGCATGGTTGGATAGTAACGTGGAATACCCTACTTCAGACATAAAAAACCCTAAGAAAGTGATGATAAAAACATCCCATAACAAGAACCTTATACCCTTATTGACAAAAACCTTTCTCAGGAAAAGAGTACTACCTAGCTGTTACTCAGAGAAGAAAATCAAAGGGGCAGTCATACAGACCCTGCCATATTGAGAGGTTTTCAGGAAATACTAAATGTAATGTAATCACTTCTAGGGCAGTGTTTTGGTTCAGGGCTTAAGAAGATGAGAACCAGAAACTAGGATTTTGAAAAGCCAACCCCTAAACTGACATAAAATAGCCAGTTGAATTTGCATCAGTCAAGGTGACAGTACTATTAATAATATAGACAGCATTTCATTTGGAAATCAAAAGAACTGTGGAGGTATGATTAGCAAAATACCTGTAAATCCTGTTTGAATAGAGGAGGGAGCTATGTTTTGTCTTATAAATCAGGATCTTAGTTGCTGTGGTAATGTTCCTTGTATAATTTGTCTACGTAAATGAAACTCAATCCCTGTAGTCTCAAGCCACAGAGGATTATAGAATAATGGAAAACAAAACTAAACCAAAGGAACCCAGTTAATTGAAGCCTTATAATGAAAATTCTAAGTAAAAGTTATGCAAAAAAGTTACACAAATAGATTTACTCTTTTTTGTTGATTTCATTTCAGTAAGGAAAACAAACTTTGGAAATACTTTACAATTGGAAAACAACACCATTGATGTTAAAAAAATCATGAGCAGCTGTGCCTGTCTCCTGCACCTGCCTCTGGCGCCTTGGGTAGATGTCTTGGAGAAAAAAACATAGAGATGTTGACTAACAGCTGATGGAGAAGGCGGCTGGGGATGATGATGAACAAAGGCTGGGGTGGAGTACTATAAGATTGTTGGGCAGATTTGAGGCCAGATAATGGTCCAATCTAACAGTAATCAATTACACATAGTGATTTTGTTTCTTATAGAACTACAAGGCAGTTGAAATCCCTCTATACTTAGTACTCTGGAAAGAGCAAAACAGAGACTTTCAAAGTTTACTAAATAGCACTACACCACTGCCAATGTTTTACTGGCTTTATCACCACATGCAAAGTGTTGCACAAACAGATTGAGCCAGTGTATAATAAAGCAACAAGCCTGGACTGAGCATAGCTGCCACTGTACAGTAAACAACTCTGGTCTAATAATCAAATATTATGAAGCCCTGGGAACAGTTTTTGGAAGACACAACATTGCACTTTTTCCAAGTGGTTGAAGCCGTTGGCGGTGGCATGGCACTAGTTCAGGGCCCTCAGGGAAATCCATGTGCTTCCTGACACTTGTCTTTCTAGCTAAAGAGGGGCTAAAAAAAGCAACAGCAAGCGGACAAATGTCAAGATTGTGTAATCAACCACTTTTTTTTTCGTCCTCTTCAGTAAACAACTAAATAAATTAATATAATGTATGGAAGCCATGAGAGAATGTCTTATTTCTGTTGATAGAGGTAATGGGTTTAACTGTGCCATGTCTAACCATAGATCTATGCTGATATGTAACTAAATCTTTAAAAGAAAAGGAAAATACCTCTACTGCACCCCATTTGTAAAATACAAAATTTCCTGTCCTCATAGTGCTCACCCAGAATGTCTGTGGTACATTAATCTGAATTTGCTATTAATCATTATTTCTCCACCTAATTATCTACCTCTCTGACTAATTGTATCTAGGAGTCCAGTAAATACAAGGTAGAGAAGCTTGTATCTATTTATCTCATATTTGTACCTGACAAGCAGTTTAAACATGGACTCCTCCCATGGTAGAGCTGACACGGCATAACATGCTTTGGATAGAAATTGAAACAAGAAGTTAGTTCCCTTCAGACTGTGTTATTCATGCTTTCCCCACCTTGGGATGCAAAATTCTCTTGGCATCCCTTGATGCTGGGATCTCCTGGTGGCTCTGTCCGATGGCTCAGGCAGATTTCCCAAGAGGAGAAGTATACACAGACAGTGTTTGAACCCATATCTGAGGGGTTGTCAGCTGTTTCCAGGTGGACTTCAGTTTGTTGATTTTTGGTGTGAAAATTAGAGGCAACTTTAGCTGCCCCACAGAGAATAGAGAAGTGGAAGCAGAAAACTTTAGTCATTCCTTCTCATTCCAGTCATTTAAACTGGAATACGTAGTATGGCAGAGACCTCTGAAGCTGTGTATAACCCAAATTCTGACAAATGGAGGAAATTAGTATGCTGCAACATCTCCCTGAGAACAGCAGAGACACTGGCAATGGACCCAGTAAGGACAAGAGGAAGTATCTAGCAGAATTGCATTCATATTTGATTATAAAACCCACCCCATACCCCCAGGGCCAACAAGGACTAGCTTGTCTGGCTGTTTGCTAATGGCAGAGGTGGGTGGCATTTCTGAGCTTGCTGTATGGAGCTTTTTTCCATCTATTTTTTGAGGCAGTTGGAGGAAGTATGAGCTAAAGGCAAAAGACTGTGGGGGAAAATATTTGTTGAAAACATTTTGTATAAGTTCACAGCATTTTTTAAAATTTATGTGGCAAGTAAGTAGAGACTTAGATAAGGGCTAAAGCTGCATTATCAAAATGTTTATAGCTAAACATATTAATAAAAATGCTGTGAAATGAAGAATGTGTTTTTTAACATAGAAGATACATTAATGATCCCTGCCTCAACCCACTGCCAACATGCTTCAGGGCTCAAAGCTGCACATAACTCTCAGGTCCACAACTCATCCAATTTGTCCTTGCTTCCAGACTGCCAGAGTGCAGGTCAGTTCATGGTCAACAGTACTGGAGGCAGCTGACACATCCAAAAGAATCAGAAACAACACCTGATCTTCATCCATCATTGACAAAGGATTATCAACCAACACAAATACGTGCTGTGACTTCTGTATCAAGTGGTTTGTAAACCACCGTGTATTACAGACAGGATTTCAAGAGATTTTGGTGTTGCTCTATCCAGAAAGAAAAGCTGAGCAAAGTTAAGTAGAGCACCAATGTGTGCTGACATGAACTTATGCAAATTCAGTGCTCATAGCATACGGAGAGTAGGATTATCTGGCCATTTACGGAAGGATCTTGGATCTGACAGAAGGATTTATGACCAATTTCCTACAGATGAGATATTTAAGGAAAAATCTAAAATGAAATTGATGCATGTCATTGTGTGGAAAAGTGTCTGGTATAAAACTGGGATTTATTAGGCTAGGCACTTGCTGTGTCAAACAAGTTCAGAAACACTAGGTTTCAGACTCTCAAATTGGCTGTCTTGTAAAGAATTTTCATATGGCATAATAAATCCACAAATCACTCAGAATTCATGTCATTCCTGACTTTAAGGGTAGTCTCTGGTTTATTCAGTCCAAAGAGCTATTTTAATTTCTACAAACAGAGAATAAAGGAACAGCTGTTCTTTGTACAGGGACATGGAGGCAGTTCTCTCTGTGTGCTTCTTCTCTAACGTCAGGGTCCTGGAAAATAATATTCCCTGGACTGGTAACCCTAACTTCCCCCTCACACCATGCTGTCCTTAGTCCCTTCTGACCCAGGTCTTAAATCCCCCAGTCCTTTCTGCATAAAAACTCCTCCAAATGCCTTCTCTGTTGAGGGTCCCCTTCTACAGTGTCCCGTTCCAGGGTGTCTGCTGTTTCAAAGCACCTTCCTCCCATGCCAAAGCCACTAATCTTCCTCACCATCTCTCCTTTCTTAAATTTACTTAATCTCTGATAATTATTTTCCCATATTTTTCACTAATCTGATCTCACTCTTCCTCCAGAGCTGGTTCTTGCAATCCCCAAACATCCAAACTAGAGAAATAAGGCCTTCCTAATCCTTATTGAACCCTAACACTCCTTTCTCATCTGTCACCATTCTTCTCCAAATCTTTAATCAGGTATTTCTCCAGACCTTAAGTTTCCCTTCTATTCCCAATTCCAATTTCCTCTCATCCATCCTCTGTGTTCCTGAGTGCACCTCCTGAGTGGTGTTGTTTATTTATAATCCATTTATTCCCTGTTGACCGCCAAGAGACAGTACTACCTTCTCAACCCTTGCCTCCAGCAGAGCCATTTGCTTCCTCAGGTTGTCCTTAGAGAAACTCTTCAGAAATCCTGGGGACGCACTTGGAGCTGGCTGACATTGTCTCCATTAGACATGAGGGAAGCTTCTAGCAGCTTCTCAAAGAAGCTACATCTGTAGCCATCCTGCTCCCAAAAACTTCCCATGCAAACCCAGCACAAAGGTATTTATCCAAGAAGTATGAGCATCAAGTTTCCTTTTCCTTTTCAGCCAGTGGGAATCCAAGCCCATTTCTCCTGTTTTGATATGAAGTACTCACTGAGTAAAGTGAACAAATATTCCTGGAAATGTTAACAAGAATCAAGAAATCTTTCTTGTCCTTGTGATGTTTATTATAGTCCCTAATTTTCAGAATTGAGCCCCTATTGTGCCTTCTTTTTTATTTTGTTATTCCTCCTTTTTTTCCTGTGACATATTTCAACTTCAGCTCAAGAAGATGCAACAAAATATACAGAAAAACCCACATCTGAATGGTTCTGATGCTTAATCAAGAAATAAAAAACTAGACTCTGAGCTTTCTCACACTAACCAAGGAAGGCTTACAGACAAAATTTCCCAATTTTCCTGAGTATAAGAAAAGCTATCATACCATATTATGGAGAAATTAAAAAATTCTAGTTCCTTTTCTTAGCTGCGTTTCTCAAGCAGCTCACTGTTCTGCATGTTTGCTATGAATGTTCTGAGAATATATTTCAACTTAAACAGAAACTTGGGGGGCAATTCTTGTTTCTGAAACCTGATCAAATGTTGAACCAGCTGCTGAACTTCTCATACTGGGGCAATTTGAGAAGGGCTGCAGAGAACTAAATTCTCATAACAGTAATGTTAAACATCAAACAAAGAGGCCCGTGGTGAGTTTAGGTATCTATATTGGATTAGCTACAGCTGAACAGGGGACTTCAGGATCATAATTATGCTCAGCTACACTCAGGTTTCTCCAAGACTTCCTCAGTCCTGACTTCTTTTGCAGATTGGACCTTGTTTTGATTTTTTTTTTTCTATCAATCCTCCAAAATCTCTTCCAGATAATTCCCAGAAACACATGATGTTGAAGTGGTTTTCTGCATTTATTCTCTATATACTTGGATAGAAGACAGTGGTTAAATGAGCTAAGAAGGCTTTATGGAAGGGACTGTGAGATGCTGTCATATCAATTTACTAATTCCTGAAGAATATTGATGCTGCCTTCCCTGAAAAGCAAGAAACTCATGATGAGATGAGAAAAAAATGCTCCAGCTGAAGGAAAATGGAGACTCCCCCTGCCACAACACTTACCCATAGCACAGAGAGAATATTCTCTGTTGGAAGAGACTCACAAAGACCATAAAGTCCAACTCTGAAGTGAATGGCCCATATGGGGATTGAACCCACAACCCTTGGCATTATTAGCACCTTGCTCTAACAAACTGAGCCAGCCCACTCCTCATCAGTCATTGCACTGACTCAGTCTATTATCTTCTATTAGGGGAGCATGTGAGGACAGTACAGCTTCTTCTCCCTATGCCCAGGGTGCTGGGATTCCCTCATGTCCTCAGGCTGAGACCTGTAGTCTCTCTATGTAGAACTATTCAAAATGGAATGTGGCTTTGACAGCTGGAGTGACAACTGTCCATTGGGAAGTGACTGCTATGTCCAAGTTGTCACACAAAGGGTGACAAAGACCTATCAGATAACCATTGTCATTGATTTCTTCATTTACATTTCTTCCAGTTTACACAATACTTTAACTGTGAAATATCATGCAATTGCATACTTTCTAGTGGGAAAAAATGTTATATTTCTCATTTTTATTCCATGTGCTAGAATGTCTTTCCTATACTCTTTTCTTACAACTTCAAGCCTTGCAATAGTAATTTAAAAGCTGAGTAATGGAAAATAATGGACCAAATTCATTCCAACCATTCTAACCAACACATCCACAAGGGAACTAAACTCTGGGGTAGATTTGGCTCTCCCATTTAAAGTTTTAAACTGGCAGTTGCAAAACAGAGCTTTTAGAGCAGCCCCCATACTGTCTATCAAACTTCTGAAATAAAACTGCAAGACTTTTAAAAACCTATTTTGCCTAAATGACACTTTTCAACGAGGTAATTGTTTTTTACTCTAAAAACAACAATGCCAGCAAAGAAATATTACACTGGGATATGTCACTGAAGTCTCCATTTCTTAGTCTGCTTAAAACCTAAAGAAAACTATTAAATGGATCCTCCTGAAACAGAAACTAAATCTTTTCAGCAACAATTATCATTCACCCCTGTATTATTTTCCAAAGTAAATAAAAAAGGAAATATCTATCAGAGCCATGATGAGCTGCAAAGAAATTTTCCATTTGTTACCTCCCCAAACAGGATTCTGGTGCTTTTCTAATAAAAATTGCATTAAATGTTCTATAAATCTCTGCAAATGCTTTGTTTTCATTTCAATACAAGAAAGATATCTACAGCAGTAGTCATAAGAACAGGCCCTCTTTGCAGTGACCACTTCAGTCAATACTCAAATCACCCACCTTTTGCTTCTAATTCAGGCAATGCTGACTCAGACATGCCCTGAGCACCTGCCTAGCTGATTCCTATGTAAGCAATAGTCTGACTAAAGGGCTTTTTGCAAAGATGTGCCATGGTTCATCAATAGCTTCTACGCAAATTGCAGTCCTATCCAGAGAGACCTGTCCTCTTGCTGCCATTCACCTGAGTTAAGCAGAGCTCTGGGGTCAGAGGAACCAGTGGATGATCAATGCCAACCTTTTAGCATGTGAGCAAATTTGGTCACTTCAAACCATGTCTGTGCTTTGCCAGACAGAAGATTCAAAGACTACCAACAGAACTGAAAAATTAAATCTGGCTTATCCATCAGCCACCTATTTTACTACATGGTGACCAAAGGTCTGCCCTGACCTATCTATTGGTTATTTGCACTGACCAATGCACTGTGAGGCTTATGTGGTGCCAAGAGCTCTGCTGTTAATTAAAATTCTCCTTGTATCGATTCTGGAGAATGGTCTCCTATTATGTGTTAGTGACAGCCAGAAACTGGGCCAGCAGCATGCCAAAATAGGAGGCAGGAATAGCAAAGTTCAAAGTTGTAGACAGAGTATCACCATGAACTGAGTGTGTTGCTACGTGCAAAGCATGACCACACATGCAAAATGCTGATTCCACCCAAACTCATAAAGCCTGACTTTAAGCTGATTTAGCTCCCTCTTTTCTGCTCCTTGTTGAGTCATCATAAGGCTTTCTTGTCCAGGATTAGACCTAATCCTTCTGTGACATCACCCTTTACACTGACTAATGTATAAAGTGAAGACTGGACACCAGTCACAATAGCTCACATAGATTTGTAAATCATAGCATACTGCTCTTTCCTGCCTGTGTTATAAAGTTTCTGTTCTCTTTTTCTAATTTCTGCACAACATCTTGATGCAATTTGTTCTACTTTGGCATTTTTTACAAGCAGTATGGAGCAGAACCCAACATTTGTAAAAAACACGACAATTGGTATTTTCTACAAAATACTTGTATTTTGGCTATAATCCCTAAGCTTAAAAAGACCAAAAGTTCTTTTCACATATTATGGTGAGATTCATCTACTTTAGTTCTGACAAACAGAAGTCTAACAATTTATGTAGAAGCCCTTCTTCATGTTATCTTTATTCTTCTTCCTCTCTTCATGCTTTCATTGCTCATTTTTTTTCATTTTACACCTCTACCTTTTCTGTGATTGCTTCCATTTCTCCACAAATCCTCTTGCTTTAAGATTCTCTCATTCTTCTGTTTTGGCTCCAACATGCATTTCCTTATTTCCTTTTGGTCACCTTACTTCTCCATTTTCCTCTCTCCTTTGATTTACCTGCTTGCTTACTATCCCTCTTTGTCACATCCCATCTCCTACTTTTTCCGGTCTTTCCTTCCTTTCTTTCTTTCTTTCTTTCTTTCTTTCTTTCTTCTTTTCTTTCTTTCTTTCTTTCTTTCTTTCTTTCTTTCTTTCTTTCTTTCTTTCTTTCTTTCTTTCTTTCTTTCATTCCTTTTTCTTTCTTTCTTTCTTTTTCTCTTTCTTTCTCCATTCCCTCCTGCTCTTCTGTGTATCAGTTTTCCTCTCTGATGTCTTCTCACTCTCACTGCTCTCATTCGCTCATTCCAAATTGCCTCTTCTAAGCCCCTATGTCTCTTACAATTTCTAGCAATTCTTGCTCTACCACTTAGATTTGCTTGGGTTTTCAATGGTTTCCTTTCTTCTTCTTTCCTTCCCATTCTGTAAATGATTGCCCAGTGTTACAGGTGAGCCCAAAGAATAAAAATACCTGTCCTCTAAATTGCAGATATTCAAAATCCCTGAAAGGACATTTTGAATGGTGTCACAGCTCTTTGGCTTTACTAGGTCATCACTAAAATAAAAATTTGAGTTTAGGTGGAAGGATAGTCTTTCCTTGTTTCTGGTCTTCAGGTCAGGCGGGACCTTGCTATGTAATCTCCTAAGTGTGCACTCAGGTTTTCTTGGAGAGGGTGCCTATTGTGCTTCAAATGGCCCTTCAGTCTGGGCAACAGACTAGGACTACCTCCACTCAGTGGAACACATGGACAGAGCAGGACTTTCCAGTTCACAGAGGAAGCTAGGCTGGGGGAAAGGAGGGTATACCTGTAGACCTCATGCAAGTCATGCTTTGATTTTCTCTGAGATGTATTGTTAATTCTGCTTGTTTCCCAACACAGTGTCTATGCACAAGGCAGTGTACAGAACACAGGATACATCACAGTTCTTACTTGAAGGTATTCAAGTGCTAAAAAGATAGTTATCTGAAGAACAGGGAAGGGAGAAGCAAGAGGTACTACAGGTTGTATGGTTCTGGAATTGAGCAGTTTTCCCTTTTTAATGGGCCAGACAAGTTAAGAAGCAGCTCTATCAATCCCAGAAACACTGGAAAGCCTGACACTCTAGAGCAAAATTAGTTTTGCATTCAGACTGCTGTACAAAACAATGCAGCAATAGAGGGATTTCAGCTTCTAGGCCACTCTGCACTCCCTTTCTCCATTTGGAAACTCTAACTGCTCTATCCATTTTAGAGAGTTAGTCTTCTATCACTGGGGAAAATATTCTTTATTTCTTGCAGCAAAAACAACCTTTATGTGAGAAAGAGCAGAGTCCAAATCACAGCAACCATTAGGAGCTGATGCCAGTCCTGTTTCAGTGTTCTCAGGCAGCAAAGAGAACTGAACTTCTTTCTTAAGTCCTATTCTTATGCTACCTTCTAGGTTATTGCAATCTGCAGAAGGAAACTGATTCTTTAAAAAAAA